>JARHVA010002459.1:327500-520000 GCA_037957365.1 Torreya grandis
AAATTGATTTCTCCTTAAAAAAGATATGGATAAATTATTGTAGGAGTTATAGAAATTATGGCTAAAATAAGAAATTAAAATGAGGTGTGATGATTTTATCTCACTATCAGCCATAAATAACCCACCATGACCTCAAATATGGTGTACTAGTTTTTTCACATAAGGGTATTTTCTAACAAAGTTCCCACACCAAGAAATGGTGAAATTAGATGCAATGTTGAGATCATCTTTGAGACTAGCAGGTTTGTCACCCCCCCTGATAATTTTTAATAACTAATATATGAATATAGGATTTATTGGGGAATATGTTTAACATATGACCAAAATCCATATATATTATCCCATGATGGATATAACAGCACCAAATAACTAGTTTATGTGTTGTACCATGTATGGATAATTTAATCACTATAACCATACATGCCATGTACATGATATAATGAAATATATATAGGTAAGAAAATATAAAAATATTTGTGTTGGTATAATGAACTCTATCACCATAATTAAAAATGGAAACCCTACCATAACACACTGTGAATATAAATACCTAAACCTTAAATCAATACAATATTTTACATCATAAAATTACCAACCATAATAAAATAACAACATTCAAGGAAGTATCAAGGAAGAGGCTAGGGCAGTCATAGATGTGGATATCTTGGTTATAGATGAAACTATAAAGGATGAAGATGTAATAACCATGGATATTACTAAGGATATAGCCAAGAGAGATCAAATCCTACCTAATATAAATGTGGTAATATTCACCACATAGAGAGATACTTCATAGATGAGCCATATGTGGAATGTGGTTTATACCATGAGAATGGAACACATGATTCATTTTATTTCCCTAAGGTGGCCTAATTATATAAAAATAGAGACATGAAAATAGATGACATAGTATTATACCCCCCATGGAAATGGGAAAAACATCTAAAGGAAATAAGAAAAGGTCCAAGAGACCACAGGTCAATACAATGAGATGAGAAGAGGAGATGAATATGAAAAATAAAAAAAGATGGATAATGTTCACATAAACAAACATTAATTTTAGATAAGATATGGAAATTACAATTAGTGATGAATAATATAGAGAAAACATGAAAAATAAATATCAAGGAGTAATTTTTGATGAACTAAAACCAAGGGTTTTAGTAACTACTAGGAGCGAGGGAAGACAAGAAAAGGAAAGGAGAAAAAACAAAAATTTCACAGAAGATTCAAACATGAATAGTGAATGGGACTATCTGAATACATATGAGCATGACATAATAATAGAAAAGAGTAGGAAAATTATTTGAGAGAAGCAAGATAAACACAATACTAAGATAACTTACTTTGATGAGGTAGAAATTGAGAATTTAAAACAAATATTAACATTGGTTAAAAATCAAGGCTTGTTAGACAAATTAATGCAATTTTACAAATACTAAAATAAACAAGAATGTTAAAATCAGTTGAAAAGAGTTGATAAAAATTTTAAAAAAATACAAAAATGTATTGAAAACTAACATAAAATAGAAAAATATAGAAATACTACTAAATGTTAAAATTGATGACTAATAAGTTAAAAATACATTACTAAACTTAGATGTGGACACAAATGTCCTGCCCCACAAGACATGTGAAACATTCAACAAATTAAAATTACATGAAATAACATATGACATCACCATGGATGATACAACATTGAAATAAATAATAGGGACACTTAGAAATGTCTAGGTTAATTTCATGGGTATTGAATAGAAAGTTGATTTTGAGGTAATTCATATGTATGATACATGATACATGGCATTACTAAATTTATAATGGTTTTTATAATGTAATGTAATTTAAAACATCAATAAGAAGAAATAAATTTGAAGGTGATTCATTGGTAGTACACTTTCTCTTAGAAATTGGTATGGGAGCTAGATGGTTAGAAGAGTTATGGCTGGATGAAGGTGACAATGACTTTGATGAAATATCGAAAGTATATATTATAAAAAATAAAAAAATTAATGATGACCACAAAGCAAATGATGAATTTTATATTATAAAGTGATGAATTATAAATAACCTCCAATGAATAAATTGAGGCTTGGTTATATGGATAACTAGAAACAAGTGTTATAAAAGTTTATCACATAAGAAAAAGAATATTATGTAAAAGATATTACTATAGTAGATGATAAGAAATTGTGCATGATAAAATTATACCATGTTTAGTAATATTCTCATATAAAATTACCTAAGTGTAGTAGAATCAAAGATGTATAAGATCAGCTATAAAAAATGATAAGATTATTTCCCTTAGAGCATGTAAGAATGAGGACTATTAATGATAAAATGACTATCATTACTACAAGGTGGAGGCACATGCAAAAAGTCACAATTTTCACATCTCATCCTAATCTCTAAAGACTCCATTAATATTAGTGAGGGAAGTGAAACTATATTAGTAGTATTTGATGTTTTTGGATATTTATGTTGTATTGTTTAATAATTATACTGATTTATTTCATGATCTATTATGTTTATAGGATAGTTTCATGTATTTATGAATACAGTATATTGACTATGTATTGGAATATTGTATGAATGTGATTTTAGTTTCATATTTTATTTATTTAATAGTAATATATTTAATGTATATACATTTTACATACTTTATTATTATGTCACAATCTTAAACTAACTACATTTTTATTTTATCGAGGTGTTTGCAACATTATCCAATTATCAATGATTGGGGATTATTGGACATAGAGTTGTAAAACCAAAATTTTACCTGGACCAATAGAAGAAAAGGAGATAAAATGATTCAAGTTAAATTAGATAGATTTGTTATATCAAGTAACTGGAAGGGTTAGCATAATATGCAGGCACAGGCTTTCCTTAGAACCATGTTTGATGACTGCCTGATCTTCATTAGTTGGAGAAAACAAGGACATTTCAGACCTTCCCCATTCCATTTTGAAGCTATGTGGATCAAACACAAAGAATTTAGACAAATGGTGGCCCAATGGTGGAAAATTCCTATTCAAGGTGCTCCTATGTTCGAAATAATCAAGAAACTCTAGCACATTAAACAAGAAGTTTATGGATGGAATAGATACAACTTTGGGTAGGTCTTCCAGTAGAAGAAAAATATAGTGGGAAAACTCAAGGATATACAAAAACTAATAGATCAAGGGGACGACTCTGAGGATACTTTAGAATAAGAGAATACCCTATCTTTAGAATGGAAGAATATTATGGAAAGAGAAGAGGTTTTTTGGAAATAGAAATCCGGTGTTCAGTGTCTTAAAGAGGGGGATAGGAACACTGACTTTTTCCATCTCTCAACTATGAAACATAGGAAATCCAAGTCAATAACTAAGGTTGTCCTAGATAATGGTGACATTATTACCAAGGATAATGAAATAGGGGAACAAGCCAGGGCTTTCTTTCAGAATCTACTTATGGAAGAAAATAATAATGATAGAATTGATAGACTTATGAATCGATTCATTGATAAAATCCCCTATTTGATAATCAAAGAAGATAATATAGAGATGTTAAAGCCTATATCTGAGGAAGAAGTCCATGATATTTTATTCTCCATGGGTGCTTTTAAAGCCCTGGGTCTTGATGGCTTTCCTCCTATATTCTTTCAAGAATATTGGGAGATAGTAGGAGTGGACCTCACGACTATTCATGATTTTTTTAGATCAGGTAAAATTTTGAAACAAGTTAATAATACCTTCATAGTACTTGTTCCTAAAAAGTCACAACCTTCACACCACACTAATTTTATGCTAATTAGTATATGTAACACTATGTTTAAGTTATGTACTGAAATGCTGGTCATGAGGATTCAACCTTTGCTAGAAAAAATTATTTCTCTTGCTCAAAAAGGTTTCATCCCAGGCAGGCAGATTCTTGATGCTATGATCATCACACATGAGACTATTCACTCCATGGATAAGAGCAGAATCCCTAGGATGGCTCTCAAGCTTGATATTTCTAAAGCTTATGATAGAGTCTCATGGACTTTTCTATTCCAAGTGATTAGAAAATTTGGGTTTAATGATAAAATGTCTCACTTGTTATGGAACACGGTCTCTTCTACAAAATTCTCAGTGCTAGTTAATGGTGTTCTTAGAAGGTTTTTCTTGTCCTCGAGAGGAATTCATTAGGGAGACCCTCTCTCCCCATACTTATTCATCATTATGGTTGAGGCACTGGGAAGATACATACAAGTAGATATAGCCTCAAAAAAGCTACTAGGCATCAAACCTGCCTCCTCCCTTCATCCTATGGTGGTACAGTAGTTTTTGGATTATACCATCTTCTTTGGCATCTCATCGGTGATTGAAGCTAGAAGATGGAATAATATCTTAAATAATTATGCCAGAGAGTCAAGATAAAGGATAAATTTCTAGAAAATTAATGTGTATTTCTTCAACACTCCTAATGAACTTAGACATATAATCATTGATATATAAGAATGTGTTGAAGCTAGCCTACTAGCTACCTACCTAGGTCTCCCACTCTTGGTCAAAGAGGTATCTCCTAGATTTTGGAATGGAATTATGGAAAGAATGCAGAGGAAACTTCTTGCTTGGAAGGGGGAACTACTCAACAGTGTTGTTAAACTGTAACTTCTTCAGGCTTCACTGCAAGGTATTCCTACATACTTCCTGTCTCTTTTTAAAATTATTGTGTATTTTTTTGAGAAACTAGAATAGATCCAAAGGAAATTTTTATGGATGGGAGTGGAAGACAAATAGATAATGTCTTTATTAATATGGGAAAAAGTGTGTCCTCCAAAATCTCATGGTGGACTTAATATTAGGTCCATCAGGAACATGAACAAAGCCCTTCTCTCAAAAGTTAGTTGGAACCTAATCCATAAAAACAATGATTGGGGGGAAATAATGTATGCCAAATACATGCATAACATTCATGATTCTAACTTTCTTCAACATACGAGATTACCCCAGGGATCTATGATATGGAATAAAATGCTAAAAAGTAGAAGCCTTCTCAAATAAGGAATTAGATGGAAACTTGGAAATGGCTGGCATATTAAATTCTGGGATGATATCTGGTTAAAGGATAAGGATCTCATCACATAGGGAAACTATGGAGAGATTTCTAACTTGACTACCCATTTTTTTGGAGATAGGATCAGTGATTATATGGAAAATAATAATGGGATGAATAGCTAGAAAAATCTTTTGGATTGTTGTGTGCACCAGCCTGAGCTTTTCTCAAGAGTTCAAGAGATCTAGTAGTGTGTTCAAGAGATCAGAATCCCTCTCTTCCCCTACGAGGATGAATAATAATGGTGGCCAAATAATAATGGATCATTCTTTGTCAAATCTGCTTACCATCTGCTCATTCTTGAAGCTCAAAATAAAGATGTATGGAAAAAGGTTTGGAATCATAAACTTATTCCAAAAATTAACATGTTTTGGTGGGCTGCTACTCATAAAAAAATCCTTACTTAGGATAACCTTTAAAAGAGAGGGTTTACTCTGGTTAACAAATGTTTCCTATGTGGTTCGAAAGAGGAATCAATTTCACACCTCTTTATCCACTATGAGTTTGCCTAGGAACTATGGGGCATAATACTTAACAACTTTGGTATTGAATGGGTCTAAAATTCTGACCTTAAAGAAGTAATTCTCAGCTAGAACCCAACCTTCACACATCCCTAGCTTATGGAATTATGGAAGCAAGCTCTGCCATGTTTGAGTTGGACTTTATGGAAAGAGCGCAATCACAAAATTTTAAGGGACACTGCTAGAAATGCTTCTCAGGTGTTTAACTCCTTTGCTAAGACCATTATGGAAAGTGTTAAAATAGCTCATATTCATGTTGTGGAGAAACCCCTATCTCAAATTGAAATCCAAATTGTAGCCAAATGGAAGGTTTTCAACTAGATCCCTAGGTATAATAACTCCAAAATTCTATAAAGACTTAATACTAAATGGATCCCCCTAAAACTAACTAGATGAAACTCAACTTTGATGGGGCGTCCAAGTTGGATGGTAAAGTTAGTGGAGGAGGAATAACAAGGAATGATAAAGGATGGATGTCTGCTATCTATGCTAGTGGAATTGGATGCCAGAGCAACAAATATGCTGAAGTAATGGCTTTACTATGGGGATTAAAGTTAGCTATATCCTTAGGAATAAGGAACTTGAATATACAAGGAGACTCTAAGATGGTCATAGATGTCATTAATAAAGCATAAAACGTGGAAATCAAGCTAAAAGACATCATTACTGATATCCAATTTCTTTTACAAAAGTTTTCCAAAGTTGAGATTTCCCATACCTACAGAGAAGGAAATAGGGTCGCTAATGCTTATGCCAACCTTGGTCAGCACTATTTAGGTTGGAGGGTGTGGTGACAAGGTGTTCATATTCCCTTAAACATTAGGGAGATCATTCAAAAGGAGATGACTTGTCAGGATTGAGGTGCAGTGATGACAAGGATAGCTTTTGGAGGTAGTCCACATGGAGAGGGCCATCAGGGATCTTGAAACTTAATAACCTTAGTACTTTCTTGGGAATCATTAATAATTCATTATATCATGAGGTTGAGGTGCATGGGTCTCACCATGAAAATCAAGGGGAAATTATTTTCAAGCATGGGAGTAGACAGTGTCATTATTGTAAGGCATTTCATAAAATGAGCTATCACATCTGCATTTTGCATAAATGGAAGCAAGGGTTAGCTACCAGTTTAAAGCTGAAGGTGGAACTTAGGAACTCCACTATCTGGGTCTACAATTATAGAATGGGGGAGACCATTTTCAAACTAAACTTGTCTCTTTCTATGAATTTAAATATAATCCACTAGTTTGGCATTATTGTAAAGAAAGGAGTATCAACCCATATTTGGAAAGGCTGAATGGTTATGATGAAAACTTGTATGAGCAATTTATGAGATCCTGGTTGAATAGGTGGGTCATAGTGGGTGGTATTAGTTTTAAAATATCTAAAAAGGTGATTTATATGGCCATGGGAATGACCATGTAGGGTATAAAACTCCAAAGGAAAACCAAAATCATGGATATGGTTAGCCATAAACTATTTTTGGGGGAGGGAGAAGAACTTGTCTTATATCAAGGAGGGTTCAAGCGCGCTAAACTTCTGGAGCCATGGGATGGAGTGTGCTTCATTCTCATGAATTACTTCACTCTTAAAGGGTTATTTACTATGTTCTAAAATTACCACCTTCCTTTCTTAAATCATTTCAGCCATAATATTATTATTATCTTTCCTTTTTTACTTGCTCTCCTCTTTGGAACACTTTGTCCTGAGGGTGAGAGCTAAAATGGCTAATAAGCTGGATATAAACCCTATTCCCCTACACTAGAGCCTAATTTTATACCTATACAACTTTCATAGTGCCCTCAAGCCAACCAAGAATATCATAGTTAATAGTAAAGACATTCCTTCCAACTCGATGTTCGGTGATGCTATTGATGAGTCATGGGTTTCCCCTGCTCCTACCAAAACAAAAGATGTCTCTTTCTCCACCCCTAAAAAGAACCCTATTGATACCCCTAGCTCTTTTGTGAGTAAGGAGGGCAAGAAGAGAAAGGCTTATGAAGAGGAATAAAATATTAAAGAGACTACGGAAGGGACCCATAGGAATCCAGGCAGGGCCATGGGGGGCCAAGGTGGAAAATATCACAAGCCATCCAAAATTAATAAGGAAGGATTCCCCTTTAGAGTGCAAAGGTCAGGGTAGATTACTGGTAAACTAGCCTTGAAGGCCAAACTGATTGATTATTTAGAAAGTGCTTTGGAAGAAGCAACCCAGGAGGAAGAATCTGAGGAGCTACAAATCTAGGAAATTTTTGAGGACACTAGAGGGAAGCAGGCTACTAGGGATTTTGAGGTTAATGAGGAGTAGGGTGCTGACACTATGGGAACTATTGAAAATTAGTGGAAAATGTATGTCGAGGAAGTTGGTGAGGGCACTTAGAATGAGACTGATTGGAAAATTGAAATTGTAGCCCTAAAGGACCGCATTCAAAAGCTGGAGAAGGTCTTCACCAAAGGGCTTCAAAATACAATTCTGTTGAACATGTCTATGTTGGAAGTGGTGGGTAATACTGGGTATGATGACAACATAGAGAATGAGAAACTTAATGATCTTATCAAATCAATAGTTATGTAAGGGGAAACCTCTCTAACTTTGGTCTTTCCATTGCTTGTGTTTTGTTTCTATCTATTGTTCTCGGCTGTGCCGTCGTCTCTCTAAAGGCATTTTTTGTTTGTTTGCCTTCTTGTATTTTTTGACTATATAGGGTTTAGCCCCTAGTTTACCACCTTAATTTATCAAAAACATTATCCCACCCTCAAAAAGTGGAACAAAGGGAGAGTATCATAGGTGAGGAGGATTTAGATATTGGAATTGGAGGTAGAAATATTAAAATCAAACACACACACACACACACACACACACACACACACACACACACACACACACACACACACACACACACACACATGCTTTTTACTTGTTGAGATATATTAAATGTTAATGAAATTATGAAAATGTGCTAAATATTTTATTTTCATTAGTTATCTCTATGGTTAATTTTACATGTTTGCATTGACTTAAGTTTATTATTTAACTTGTTTTTAAATAAATAGGTTAGAATATATGTTCTTGCTAAACATAATTCATTAATTATGTTAATATGCATTGGATGTGTGAATCTCTATGAAACCATTATGTGGGATAAACATTGGCTACTAGGTTGTGAATGGTGATAGACTTATTCATATGCATTATAAACCTTTGGATGTATGGTATGTTTTTTAAAAACCATTTATTTGTATGTAAATATGAAATGGCCCTAGGACTCAATTCCTACCCCATTTTCGTGGCTAGAGGAAAATTGGAAAAAAGACACCCAAGAAATTATCTTAAAAGAGTTTTAAAAAACATAAAAAATTAGTTTTTGGTTAATGAGGAATATTCTAGTAGTTTATTTATATGAACTATTTGAGATAAAGAGGAACTAGGTCATTTATAAAATATTTTTGAAGGAAATTAGTTTTTTTATTTTTGTCATTTTAGGTAAAGGGTTTTTGTATGTAGCTAACATGCTAAATAGGGTCATCAGACTATGAGTTTACTGAATAATAAGGAACATTAATTTTTAAAAATTGAGTTTGATTATGGATAACTCATATAGTTTCAAGATTAAATTTAGGTCATGAAAAATGTGGTTGAGAAATATAATAGTTAAATATGGAAATAATAGAGTTCATGAAAGAAGAAATGGTAATAGTTGCAAGGACTAGAAACATTTATATTGAAATGAGGTTGTTTAAGAAACCACACAAGTAGGGTTATAAATTTGAGAATAAAATTTTGTTAAGGGTTCTTTTTTATGTTTGCATATGGACTGATTTCCCATTAAGATGAATTTTTTTAAATACATTTCTTACTTAGGTTATTGTTAAGAGAAAATATATTGAATATATTATGTTGATAGTGACTTGCAAATTTAACACATCACCCTTACAATCCTAGGGATGGAACTTATATACATATAATATTTTCAAACTTTTATCAATTACTAATGTTCTTTCTCTTTAAATAATCCATCGAGTCTCAATCTCTCTGAGTGGATGCCCTAAGGGGTGCATCAAGAAAGGGGTAGGTAGACTATTGGTGCTTTATAGGATTTTTGTCCCTTTTACCACTTGTTATCTACACACTTGTCTCTTAAAAACCATACCCTGAAGCTTTTTCTTCTCTCTTTTACACTCCTACAGTATTTTACCATCTTCTTTACCCCTTTTCGTAACCTAAACCTCATTTTTAATGGTTACAATACTAGGTCATCTGGTTTGACCTTGTACTCTTATTGGTGAAACTCATTTAAGGTCTTTGTCTCTTAAAAACCATCCCATGAAGCTTGTTCTTCTCTCTTTTACACTCCTATAATATTTTTCCACCTTTTATACCCCTTTTAAGAGGTTACAATACTAAATCAACTATTTTGACCTTGTACTCTTATTGGTGAGACTTTTTTAGGGTCTAGGTTGGCTCTGGTCGACCTAGCTTATGACCTAGTGAGTTTTTATCAATAATGATACTAGGTCGACTAGGTTAACCCTATCAACCAATTTTTTAAAAATAGATTAAGGTTAAATCTTCCTATATATACAAGATAATTTCACCATTATTTAGAGAAGAGAATAATAAGTAATATATATTGTGCATCTTCTTATCCACCATTTTACTTAAGGAGAAAGATTATCATTTTATACTTTCTTTAGAGATACAAATCTTGTCTTGTGGATAAGTTTTTTGGATGCCTGAATAGGTTGTGTATCATAGATTTTATTTATCCTTGTTATCCTTACATACCACACAAACCTCTTATGAAACACCTTCGCCAAGGGAGAGATTGAGGCTCAATGGGTTCATCTTTAAATGTATGTATTCCTAACTTTATCAGTCCTTTTTAAGATTAGATAGATATGAATGTGTACTTCTCTTTCATGCATTAGGTTTTTGTATGCTTTGGCATGAGTATTTATCTTTTATACATGTTTAATTTTAGTTTTTATTACCTCCACTTTGAGCCACAAGCTTTGGTGAGCACTATATTAGATTTATTTTTCTTTACTTTTTATTATTATAGTGAATATGAAAGCATAGGACTTATTTAGGGTTATTGTGTTATTCTACTTGACTAGAGGATTTGGAACCCTCCATAGTATTATTATTATAATAAGAGATCCTTTAATTGGGTCTAGAAGATCCACATATTGTTCATGTTCCTAATTATCTAATGTATCCCCAATATCTTCTCTGAGCTAGGATTGATTTATAGATCTGATGCATTTTTTATTGCATACATTTTGGTGAACCCAACATGAATCTAAACCTTGCATGTTTTTTTTCACATTTTTCATTTTCTATTATTTTATTTATTATTTTTCTATATTTTTAATACTAGGTTGATAAGGTCAATATAGTTTATAACTTCTATGGGTAGGTTTAACACACAATCATATCAAAAATGACTTTATTCTTTATGTACAAGTCTTCATCAAATAAATTTTAATAGGTTGAATAGGTCAACACAATACTCTTATTCATATCCAAAAAACATACTAGGTTGACCAGGTTGATATAATATTCCAAATAGTTTCCTAAAAACATACTAAGTCAACTAGGCTAGTATAGTCATCTTGAGAAGCTTAAGAAAATAAGTAATTGTATAACTAGGTCGACCCATTTCACATAGTTGGTAGAAGTTACAAGTAAAATTAATGATACTTCAACAAAAATATCACAATCCTCAACATCTTCCAACCCAACAAGGTTTATTTTTCTCTCTCTTTCTTTCATTTTAGTTATTCCTTGTTGTTCTAT
Organism: Torreya grandis; assembly: GCA_037957365.1. Lineage (NCBI taxonomy): Eukaryota > Viridiplantae > Streptophyta > Pinopsida > Cupressales > Taxaceae > Torreya > Torreya grandis. The sequence continues at coordinate 338,904 of JARHVA010002459.1, forward strand.
TTTGTAAAGATCATAGTCTTTAAAACTACCATCATACAACAAAGACCTGGTCAACTTAGTTATGTATTCTATTTTCTATCTCAAAGACAAGGTCGACCCTATCAACATAGTTATTAAAAAAATCTAGCTTCAATAGTATAGTAGTGACATTATCGACTCTATTTTATAATATTTTCATACAGTGTCATCTAAACCAACTTTGTATTATGTTTTAAATTAGGAATTAAAAAATATATGCTAATAACTACTTCACACTTTCACTTTAAATTTTTTTAATGCTTAGAGTAGATCACATAGTATAATTAGGTGGTTTTTAAATATACCATTTATTTTCACTAATTTTCTCTTTCTTTCACATACTACCAAACCACATAATTTCAAAACACATTTAAACATTTGTCTACCCAAGACCTACCTACTTGGATTTCATCACCAAGGGGGAAGACAACTTGGTTTTATATCCAAATATAAACACATGGTTAATGGTATATATTATAAAATTACCCTACACCATTATCAATATAGGATTTTGAAGTGAGGGGGTAGGCCACAATACTAAGGCATTACCATTGCCAACATAGATCCCTTTTAGCCTAAACATCCTAAAATCATCCATATATTTATTTTTAGTTCCTTAATTTCATCCAACTTCCCTATCACACTTATAATAAAACTTTATAATAATCTACCAACATTTAGGATGACCACTTAGCATTTAATTTTCAATTGACTACTTGTTCTTTTCTCATTGTATGTTGTATTGTAAAAAATTGCATTAGCCAGTGTTGGTGCAAGGTTTTGTGTTATGTGCCTCAATTGGATCACTCTAATTAACCTAATTAATTGTGTGTTTCCTTTCATTTCTTGATTTCCAATTACATTTCAAAAGTTTTCCATGTTTTTAACACACTCATTCTATTTGACATAGTATCTTATAGACTATATTTTCCCCTACCTATAATATTGAGTCAACTTGGTTGACCCAATATTCCTTTTTGCCTCTGAAGATATAGTATTATATTAACATTATTGACTTTATATCTTTATTATATTGATCTCTATCTTAGGTTAGATTATTATGTCAACCCTGTTGACTTTGTGTCCTTATTTACTCAATTTTTAGACCTTATTTCCATTACTAGGTCAACCTAATAGACTCTATACTCTTATATATCCCTTCCTATCTCCTTGATTTTGCATCAACTTTGTCTTACCTAATTCCTCTCCTTCATCATGATCTTCTTATTTGAAGACAACATTGATTTGAATTCAATGGATATGATGAATCTTACCAATCCTAATAGATTATCCCATAAACATCTTGTGGTTCCTCTCTTTAATGAGAGTAACATTATATAACCACTTACACAATAAACTATGGGACCTCTCCTCATTATTTTTCAATTTTCCATCATCTCTTCTCACTTGAAGATCAACCTAAATTAGAGTATACACCAGAAATGCTCTTCTTCATCTTTGAATTTCCTCAACATTGAGGAAAGGATCCTTGTACTATGTACCATCTCATGATAAGTGGTCAAGTTGAGGATCCCCATTCACCTTTTCTAAAAAATTGACATGGATTTTGGGATACTATATTATTTGTGTTAGCCTCTTCCATCAATTTGATCCATTATCATACCATGACTTCTTCTTCCTTGATTTCCTCTACCTCCATGCTTACTGTCTCTACTAACATGGTGGGTTCTACATCTAGTCAACCTCTTCCAAGACCCACTCTTCTCAATTCTTCCACTAGTGCATCATTTTATACCTATGGTAATCATGCCTCTAGTGTTGCTTATTGTCAACCCTATAGTAGTCCATATTTTACCACAAAATAGAATTATTCCACTAGTACCTCACTTACTAACAACTCTTCTCAAGCTCCTACTAACATCCATAGTGGTACCCAAGCTGTTAATACCAACTCCAATGCTGAAAATAATGCTAATAATGAAAATAAAACCCATAAAATCCTATTACAAAATCTTAATCAAATGAATTATTTTCAAAATAACAATGTAAATCAAATGATTAAAATGCAAAATCACCTTATCCATCTTCAAACCCACCCTTAGAAAATGCCTTGGGGCATTCATAATAAAATTGTTCCTCCACCTCCTCTTACAAATTCTCATGGCAATATTATCTCTCAACCTCATCTTATTAATAATAAAATCAAATATCTTTAAAATAATCCTCTTACATCTAAAGTTACTAATATTGATATAGGAGGTATCATCCCTACGATTTATTTTAATGGGTGAACCAATCTTACCCTTCATTTAAAATAATTTAGAAATCTATATAAATATTGGGTCAAATTAAATACTTTTACCTCTACCAAACTCTTAGAAAAAACTCTCATGGGTGATGTTGTAGATTGTTACAACTAGCTTAAATCTCATTTCATTACTAGTTTGTAAGATTTAGTAAATGCTCTAGTCCAAGAGTTTCAAACTAATGATCTCCCTAAGAATACCTAGGCCCATTTTATCAATTATAAGCAACTTGAGACCAAAATTTCTCAATATTTCATTAAACTATGGAATACATTATCTAACAAAGCTGAAAATAATATGTCCAATGATAATACTTTCTATCTATTTAGCAATTATCTATTTACAAAGTTATAATATTGGATCTAAACTCTCTCTCTCTCTCTCTCTCTCTCTCTCTCTCTATGTACCTTGGAAGAAGCCATTGACCAATTAAAGCATCAATATTTCTTTATGCATAAATTCAAGCTATCTGAACCTTCTATGGGTACTCATATGTTAGTCAAGAATAAGAATCATCATGATACTAATGATGATGCCATAGACTCTTATGATACCATTCACACTATTCAAGTTGTTGTTCCTAACAAATATCTAGAATATGCTTCCCCTCCCAAACACATTAATAATCCTCATTTATATTTAACCAATAACATTATGTTCATAAACCTTTATCCTTAGTAGAGTTACTAAAATGTCTATAGAGGCCTATAGCATGTGAACTTGATCCCACTCATATGATGAAATCTTTGTATGATCCTAATAAATTTTGTTGGTTTCATGCTGGTTGGGGTCATTCTCATAAGACATATATGAAGATTCATAATTTGGATATGGATTTCCTTATTATTCCTAATTTCAATTATGATTCTATCATTCATAAATTCCAAAAAGCCTCTGACATTGCTTTTAAATCTTTTGAAACACAAACTAAATCTCAAGCTTTCAACTAAACTAATGTTCATTTGGCCATCTATAAATATCCTCTTCCAAATCTCCAAGATACCAAAGATAAACCTACCCAATCTACTAATAGTGTTAATAGTCTTATTGACCCAACTCCTAAAGAGAATTTGGTTAATATGAATAACATGTGAAGGGTGGTTACTTTCATTGATCCTCAACCCATATACACACCTATTTTGTGTTATCCAAGATTATTTTGTAACTCATTTAATCAATTTGGGGAAAGAATACTATAATTTTTGATGAACTAATTCCAAAACCTCCCTTAAATAACACTTGTCATACTATTTATACCATCCCTCCATCTTCTTTACATAACACCAATGATACTCAAACTTATATCAACAATTCTTATAATCTATCTCAAACCACACCTACATCAACAACTCCATATTCTCAACATAATTTACAAAATTTATCTCTAATTATACCTTCTACCTCATTTCAACATAAATTCACATGTACTTCAGATCCTCCTTATAAGGGCCTCCTTCAAGACTATGCACCTCTTTCTAACAATATTATTATGTGTTATTATGAGTGGGATCTTATCACATAACTCACTAATATCCCATCCTAAATCTCATTTATTGAACAAATTCTGACCTCTCCACATCATTGTAACCATCTTATGTAGCTTATGTTTAAAATGAACATCCCTCATTCTCCCTTAGCAGGACACAAAGCAACCTTATCTAGATCAAAAGATAACATATTACAATAATGCAAAGAGATGTCCATATATGTTGATGAGATAATGTACACTTCTATTTCCCTCAAATTTACCATTTCTTATATGATTCCCAATGATATTCTACTTCATGTGAATGATCCTCCTATTTTCATTAGTGTCTAAATTGGTGATATCCAATTCAAGCATGCCTTGATTGATGAGGGTTCAAATACTTGTTACCTCTATTGATTTTATCAAAACTCTTAGATATTCTAAATGTAATCTTAATTACACATGCAACACATGTCAAGGTTATGACTGAAGGAAAATTCCTCATTTAGGTTGTGTATGGCTCCCCATTACTATTCCACCTATCACCATTCATGTCAAGGTGATGTTATTTAACTTTAATATATCTTAAAACATTTTCCTTGGTAGGCCATGGACTCATCATATGTAGGTAATTGCCTCTTTCACTTGTTAGTGCATTAAATTTACTCATAATGGAGCCATCTATAGGATTATGGGTGGTACCAACCCTTGGAATTTCACAAAAAAATCAAGATTGGGGTATATTCAAGATTCCTACCCTTGAATGCTTGACAAGCATTCCATTTCATGAATATCAATTGTTTAACTTTCCTATCAATTCTACCCAAGGTTATAATGGTCATCCTGAACTCATTAGGAATATTCCCCCTAACCTCTTCAGTTTTAATGATGATGAGCTTTATGAAATGACTCTCAATATTAAAACTTTTTATTTCTCATTTCATCTCATCTCTCAACTTTTTTCTTCTTTATAACCTCATTCCCATCAACCTCATTTTGACGACATCCCCATTGCCTTAACTAAGACTTGACATTCCATTCATCACACCATATCAAATGACAAGGTCATTCTTATATGTACCATTTACCTTCATAAATGTAATTATGATGATGGTTATACCTTATATTATCCATTAATAAGAGGTATTATTTAGGCCTAATATATTGAGATTATTCATTATCATTCCTATTTGCTTAAGTCTTTTAGTATATATTCTCATGTTCCATCTTATATCATTCTTAATTTTAGCATTTTTCCTCTTTACCATAAGGTAGAGATGGTGCACAAACCTATAGTTTTTGATTAACCTTGTAGGAGTATGATTATAAATTATTTTGTGACTGGGCCCTATCACTTTTCTAGATACCATGACCGTTATAGCCTACTTATCCCTGAGATGTGTGTGACCATCATTCAACCGTATGTATACCCCACCCCTATATCTATAGTTGAGTATATTTCTATTTTTGATCCTATTTCTCCTTAAATTGAGCCTTGTCTAATCTCTCTACCAAACCCACCTTATCTTGGTGATGGTTTTCTCCCTTTACTATAGCTAGATCCTTCACCCACCAAATGGGGCGATCAGCCTTATTATGACATTAATAAATTTGTTGATAATTAGATTAGAAATTATTCACTATAATAAGCTCCCTCAACTTATATTCCCCTCATCCTATGTGTACACCTACTAAGACTAATCACAAGTGAATATGTTGATTCCATGACATAAATAACCATTCATCCATGCATTTTTGTAAGTTCCAACAATATGTTGATACTTTATGTCCCAATACTTATAAATATTTAGACATGGCTATCGCTCACCCAAAATTACTACATTAGTATATTCCTAAGTAAAAATAGGTATATTATCTCTAGCACCAATGTGGCACACATCACATTGATCATTTCCACATCCTTCAGTAGCATCTTAAGGATCACCTCCTAACCATTCCTTCACTTTATACCATTCTTACCATAGGTTGATCTCTTATTAAGGCCCCTCTTCTTCCCCCATGGTTCTACCTCATGTGGCTCCATCTCCTCCTATTGTCCCTTCTTGACCTCTTATGTCTCCACTCATGAATCCTTCATCTATGGACCTTCCCTCACATGTGGATCCTTCTCCTCCCATGAGTCCCTCACCCATGGCACCTTCCCAACTAGTGACCCCTTCATATCCCATAATAACCATTCCCATACATTCTCCTAAGAATAACCTACATGATATCCCTTATTATCACAATACTTTAAGCATAATATCATTCCTACCTTTTCTATTTAAAAGATTCAATGTGAAGTATTTTTCAAGATTTCATTGAGTATTGATGAGACATTAGCCAAATTTTGAATTCAACTTCATAGAGACTTATAAGATGTTATGGATAATGTGTGTGGGACAATATATCAGTACTTATGAACACATGCATGGTGTTCTTGAATTTTCATTTGGATTGGACATGTGCTTCAAATTTATCTTTATCTATTTTTATATCATTTGACATTGTGTCAAATTCTTATCTATATTATATAGTGACTTTTGTTTCATTATCTATATTGATTATAATGTCATTATGTTCTCTTATGGATTTATTTTTTTATCATTGCCTTCTTTTTATTATTGAGTTTAGTTTATTATGATTCCCTTGTTCTTTTTCATGATTATTTTCTATATTGTCTATATAAGCATGGATAATAATTATTATTATGACTTGGTTATAAAAACCTTGCTCCCTATTATCATTCCTCATTTACCATGTCATTAATGAGAAAATAATTCATCTCACTATAGTCTCCTTTTACCAGTTCACCTTTTATCTCATTTTATTCCCCTTTACTCCCTTTCACGAACTAAGCATACACATGATTGAGAATTGAGATAACATGATAGTTCATCATTATGCCTAAGTATTCCATTCCATCTTGTGTTTGAATAATTATCTTCATTTATCCTAATCCTAAATCTAATTCATGTGTATCACTCTCTCTCTCTCTCTCTCTCATGATTGATCATTCTAAGTTTATATGGAGGAGGAATCATAAAATCCATAAAAATATTTAAATTCCAAATCATTTAATAAAAGGAAACGATCCAAAAGGCAACATTAAAAATTATCAAAATTTAAATCACACTAAAAGATGTGATTCTAAGCACAATCCATTTTCTAATTGAATCTCAAACTCCACAATTGGCCTCACAATATAGATGAGGTATATTGGGGTATCGTAAACCAGTAGATTAGAAAAGGAGAATAAAAAACTCTTTTAGTGCTACCTAATTTCATATGCAAGAACAAATCTTCATAGTAGACTGATGGCTTTGTAAAGGGTCTTGAATAATGGAGAAAACATTGTGGATAGGTAGGTCTATTTTAATTTCCTTTTACAAAGTTATCTTCATGAGTTGATATTAGTAACACACTTATTTTCCTACATAGTTTTATGTCTATAGAAAATAGGTATCCTCTATATATTGATGGTCACTAGTCACTTAGTGTCTTATCATGTCCTTAGTGTGCATAATGTCTTATAAGGTCTTCTCATAAGATGCCTAAGTCATGATTTTTACATTCCATTTTTCACCCCCTATAATCCTAATGTTTCCCCTTGAGAAATATTGTTTTGTTCACTAATCACTTCCCTAGGGATTCAATTTTTGAGTTTCATTATAAGACCATGGATAAGACCTTGCCTTCCTCACAAATTAAGAAAATTTCCACATTGCCATTAAACACATCACCTTTTTACCATATTTTTATATTATTTCCACTTCATTGGTGTTCCCTTTATGAGTTGCAGTGTAAGACCATGGATAGGACTTGGCCTTCCTCACAAAAGTTTCCAATATCCAAGTAACAACAAAATTACATGTGTCAAATATAAGATAAAATGTGATTGATTATCAGTTACATGTCATGGACATGCTTCACACATTAATTTAGTATGTTTTATAATTAATTCATTATTATTTTCACTTTTATCTTTATATTTTCTAATTGCATGTAAGAATCCAACCATTTTTCTTATTTTTTTCATACTTCCCAACTTGAATTAGTGTGATTAATTTAAGACCATTTTTGCCAATTTTTTTTCTCTTTTATACTTTCTAATGTGATTTAGTATGATTTATTGACTTGATTGATTCTTTTATCACATTTGTTCTTTCATGTGCTTTCCACTTTATTACATTATTTTCATACTTCCCAACATGACTTAGTGTGATGTTACTTGTTTTAATTTGGTGCCACATATTTTCATGGTTTTAAAAAAAACTTTTTGCCCTCTTGTTTACCACTCTTTGGTTTCTTATACTTAGTCATATTTTTTAATTACACATTTCCCAATGTGAAATAGTGTGTAGTATAATTTTTTTGATTAATTATGCTTTGCCAAGTCCATTTTTGCATGTTTATTTTAAACCATATATGTGCCCCACATAATAATAGAAAATAAAACCCAACACATAGATTTCTAATAGCATATATATAAAAAATAAAAACACATGTGCTAGAAATAAATATATCCATGTATCCACAACCACAAACAAAATATAAACCATAAGGTCAACATCAAAATATCAAAATAATATATATATATATCTTGGCTTTTTGATACAAAATAAAAAAATACATTGATCTAGCTCTAAGGTTGGGCTCCATCATGTCTATATTGTGGCCTAGCCACACTACCCATTGATTCTTGAAATAGTCCCCTTGAAATAGTATGTTGTAAATAGATGTCTAAGATCTCAACCATACTACATGTCCTTATATGTTGGCCACCTGGGCCTATACCTATCCTAGCTGAATCATGGTAGCTAACTACATGGCTCTCTACTGAGCCCAGGCCTACCATGTGTCTCTCCTTCTCCCACCCCTAATGGTGGTTATATCACATTTTTACATGCTTGTAATTTCCTCATGGCCTCTCTTAATAATCTGAACTAGCTCATCTGAGTTGGGATAGATGGCACCATAGGATCATCTAATGTGGTAGGTTCATATGGCATTATTACCTCATCTAAAATCTCATGGAGTGATCCCCTCACTAGGGATACCCATTTTATCTCCTTGTCTAAAATATATACAAAATTCAAACCAAATAGATGTTAGATAATAGATATATCTCAAAATTTATCTATATATAATCTATCAATCAAATCTTATACAACTAAATCAGCACTCAGTAGATCTCATCACATATATATGATGCCTCCCAAGCTTAGTGTGACTAATCTAGCTTAGTCCACCTCTATTAGGTGCTCTAATAAAAATGGTAGCCAAGAAGCATCTACTAATCACTAAAATCATTCCTAAAAACATCAAACAACAAAAGATGTATTAGACCTCCATGACACTAATAATAAAATACATTATTTTTAAATTTTAACAAAAATTAATCAATTCTAGCATTAGTTAATCAATTTTATCTATTCTTAGCCTCATTGTTCATTTTAGTACTTAGTCAGGCACCTTAGGCCTTAAATGTACTATTTTGGCCAATTTATTACATTTTAGTACTATACCAGCAACTTAATAACATACTAAGTCAACCTAATAGTACTAGGTTGACCATGTGGACTTAACAAACTCAGTCAATCCTTTCAATTCCTCCCTCTTAGTATTAAGTCAGCAATAGGATAATAAGTCATCCCTCTCCTTAAATAAACTAAGTTGACTCGTACCTACTAAGTTGACCATGTTAAACCCTACTTTTTAACCTACTAGGTCGATTGGGTTGACATAGTTATTTCAATCTACTTACTCTTTGACCCTTTTGTAATAAATGCCTTTGGTACTTATTAGTCTAATTATTTTCAATCCATTTCCCCATTTGACCTCTAGTTCCTGTAACAACTTCCTAGGGTTCATTCTAGTTTCTATAATTGGTCTAATTTATAAATTTGTATAAAACACTTTATTTTAAATAAAATACTCAAAACAAATTTGAAATTATCAATTTCCTACTTGTGCTATACTTGTGTCTACTAGGCATCCCTCTTGTCTCAGTTATCATCTCCTCACCATCTTGGCTCTTTCAGCTTTCTCTAGGTCTCTCAGAGATCTATTTTCCTCTTAAAATAGTTAAACAATAGAAAATGACTTTCTTTTCACCGTACTTAAATTTACTATTCACAATTATTTACCTTTCAAATATTTACCATCAGATTCCTTATTTTGATCATATCATTTTTTTACTAACTCATTTTTTGAGCCATAAAAATCTATGGAATCATGACATTGTAGAGAAAATTTTCCACTATTATATGCCTATATTGCAATAAATTGATTTTTCTCTCTTTTTTACACTAATCTCTATAGGTTTACCTAATGTCCCTTGCATTGGATGCCTTCACATCTCTCACATGTCCTTATTTATCTATAACATTAAGGTAAGTAATGGTATGTGTTTTTTAATTATGTCCTTTCATTTATCTTATTTTCTCCTTACTGCATTTTACTTACCATCATTGTTACGTGTCTTCATGTTCTATTCCTAAAGCACCATCTTTATTACAATTATGTGACATGTGATGAGCTTCAAGTGGGGAATATCTATGCACATACTATTTTAAAACTTTTATTAGTTACCGATGTTCTTTATATTTGAGAAAACTATTGAGTCTTAATCTCTCTGAGTGCATGCCCTAAGGGGTACACTGTCAAAGGGTTGGAATACCATTGGTGTTTCACATGATTTTTTTCCCTTTTACCACTTGTTATATACACACTTGTCTCCAAAATACCATTCCCCTAAGCTTTTTCTTCTCTCTTGCACACTCTTCCAATATTTTACCACCTTTTATACCCATTTTCCTAACATAAAATGCCTTTAAATAGTTTATAGTACTAGGTCAACTGGGTCAACCTTGTACTCTTATTGGTGAAACTCAGTTAGTGTCTAGGTCAACTCTTCGCCTTGACTGTGACCTAGTGATTTTTTGTCAATAATGATACTAGGTCAACTAGGTCAACCTTGTTGGATGAAATTTTTGAAAGGGCTTAGGGTTAAACATGCCTATATATACAGTATCATTTTGATATTATTTATATAAGAGAAAAATAAGTAAGATATATTATGTATCAATTATCCACCATTTTACTTGAGGAGTAAGCTTAGGGTTTCATACTTTTTTTGGAGATACGAATCTTATCTTGTGGAGAAGTATTTTGGATGCATTGATATGTTGTATAGCCAAGAGATGATTTATCCTTGTCATCCTTACATACCATAAAAGCCTCTTGAAAATCACCTTGGCCAAGGGAGAGATTAAAGCTCAATAGGTTCATATTCAAAGGTAAGTATTCCTAACTTTATTCCTCCTTTGTAAGAGTGTATATATATATATATACACTCTTACAAAGGAGGAATAAAGTTAGGAATACTTACCTTTGAATATGAACCTATTGAGCTTTAATCTCTCCCTTGGCCAAGGTGATTTATATATATATATATATATATATATATATATATATATATATATATATATATATGCATTTTTACTTCTCTTCCATGCATTAGGATTATGTATACATTGACATGAGTATATGTCTCTTATGCATGTTTAATTTTATTATTTATTACACTTACTTTGTGCCATAAGATTTAGTGAGAACTAAATTAGATTTATTTTGCTTTACTTATTATTAGTATAGTGAATATGAAAATTTAGGACTTAGTTAGGGTTATTGCATTATTTTTCTTGATTGGAGGCTTTGGAACCATCCCTAGTCTTATTATCATAATAAGAAATCCCCTAATTATGTCTATTAGATCCACATATTGGTCATGTTCCCAAATATCTAATGTATCCCAAATTAGAAGTGTCAGTAAGATCTATCTTCTCTGAGATAGGATTGATTTATAGATATGATGCATTTCTAATTTCATATAGAACTCACTTCTATCTACAAGCCTATAACAATGATGTTAGGTATTTTAATAGATATCTAAATGTATTTCAATTATTTTTCTTCTTATATAAAATACACCATTGCATTTATTTCCTATGTATGATGAATTATAATAAGGGGAATATCATTTCTAATTATTTGGTTATGGTTATGATATGTATAGATCATTTACCTTTAAGGGATAAAACTCTAGCAAGGCCTTTGTGAATTGGGAATAAATCTAGTTGAAGTATTTTATTTGATTTATATTTTTATATGAATTAGTTATTGGATATGTATCATTTCAATTTTTAATTAAAAATGTATGTGAATCCATGGGTTTATACTTGAGTAAGTAGCATGTTATTATAACCATGCCTATATACCCAAAATGTAGGTGTATATTATGGATGGAAAATGATTAGTATCATGTGTGTACATATGACCTAGAGGAAAAATGAGTCTTGAGTCCATTCTGATAGTTGATAGTCTCATGTTATTTATACAAGCTATAGACGTATATTAATCTTGAAAAAAAATATAGATTTATGTCAACATATTTATATGTATTTGAGTTGTAGATTGATTTTACTTAAGTTTTTTTTATAGAACCATAAAGTACACACACATTTACAAATTTGATCATGTATCTATATATGAGACAACATTATTTTAACACTTAGCAGTGTTTAATAAATTAAAAGATAGGGAATACTTGTACAACTGTATCTAAATCACATAGTTTTAAAAAATGTTATGTGGTGTTGTCATATTTTAAAAATTGATACATCATTTGACAATGTTGTCGTTATAAATTAAATAGAGTGATAAGAAGTCTTAAATGGTTTATAGACATTAAAATTCATGTATAGGTGTTCATATACTCTTTATAAGTATTATAATAAAATAATGAAACAATATGGTAGAATGTACATATGATATGCATGAGTGTGAAATGTGCATTTATAATAGTTAAAATACAAGATTTAACTTGTTATAAATTAAAAATAAGCAAGATGGATTAATTTTGGTCAATTAGCAAACTAGAAAATCAGTATACTAACTTAGTCTAGTAGGTAATCCATGGTTATGTGTTTGTGTGCCATTTAGTTTTCTATTTGATCTAATACTCAAGTTATGTAGTGTTAAAATAAAAATAAAAGTGTGAATTCATTTGAAATGGAATTAAAGTATTTACTAATTTTATTTTTAAAACTTAGGTATGTGATTATGCTTATATTGAGAATTTTGAATTTGTGTTACTTGGATGTTTTAATATAAGTTATACCATGGGAAATGCATTGAGATATTTTGTATTTGTTGAATGTTATTTTTACCTTGTACTGAATAAAGTAATTAAATATCTATCTTGAATTTATTAAGTCATTGTATGCTAAACTTTGTATCTATTATTCCTTGAAAATTGGTATATGAGATTATTCAATGCATGTTTGTTATGATAAAAGATGATTGTATAAAATTTTGTTGTCATAAAATGTATATAACTATCACTTAGTATCATATGAATGATTAAGTTTCTTTGCTATAGAGTATGTGTGTGTGTGTAGAATTTACTGTATATTTGAGTGATTTGAAATCTAGAATGAAAACTTTAGCCAAATTAATGTTATATCTGATACATTATCTAATGTACTTTCTAGTTTACGTGTGTATGTGTGATGTCATATTGGATAGAGGATTGGTTTTTGATGGTATATGTGAATGTTTCATGTATTAGTGATTGTAATACATAAGGCTCCAGTTTAATTCTTGATATCCATAGTTATTTTATTAGCCCCTCCATAAAGTGAAGGGCCACTCCCAGTGGGGTGGTGTGCAATAAACCAATGGTCTATGGTGGACAAAAAGCACCCTAATTATATTATCCCTCTTTTTAGTTATTAAAATTATTAGAATCATACTCATGGCTAATGTATTAGTTGTGGGTCTACATTACGCATCTCATATGCCCTATTGTACTTCCAAACAAGTGTTATTATGATACATTGTGATAAAATGTAAACATTGTGCATTTAGTATTTTTATTATTAATTACAATAGTGGTTGTTATCTTATACAAGATTATGAATATTAAATATAACAAAGGTTGTATATATATATATATATATATACATATATATATATATATACATATATATATACATATATATATATATATATACATATATACACAAATATATATATATATATATATATATATATATATATACAGATATATATATATATATACACAGATATATATATATATATATATACACAGATATATATATATATATATAGATATATATATACACACATACATACATATATATATATATATACAGATATATATATATATAGATATATATATATACATATATATATATACATATATATATGTATACATACATACATACATACATACATATATATATATATATATATATATATATATATATATATATATATAATTTTAGTATAATTATGTGCTTATAACTCTGTAATACATTATGAGAAAAATTGTATCTTTTGTACTATTCTATGTTGTTTTAAGTATAAATTGATAACACATTAAATTTGTATTTAGTTTTCAAATAATAGTGCATAATGATTATTATTTAATTTTATTGTTATTACGACATGTAAATGAATTATCTAATTTTATCTATAACCTAGTGGGTTTATAACAATATGTTATTAGATCATATGTTTATATGCTCTAACCTAATGATTCTGATAACATTCATCTTTTTATCATATTTTTATTGAAGATAATGGGATCTCTAACAAGAATCCTTAGGATAATCCTAATCATCTAGTATCTAATTAAGTTGTAAAACATGATAAAATACTCACTTCCATAAATGAAATCAGAGATAGATTAGCATCACTAAATTGATAAGCTCATGGTTGAGATAAATAACATTAATAATAAGCACATATATAATAAACAACTAGTTAGGGATAACCTTAGGATTAGGGGCATGTTGAGGTATAACACATAATAGGAACTCAATTGGATGCAAAACTTACAAGAGATGAAAAAATTGAATCCTTACAAGTTCTATGAAACAATGTTGGGTGATGGATCTAAATCCTATCTCATAGATATGAAAAAAATATTTTGACATTAAAATTATTCTAAATTAACCAAGGCTATTTGGGGATCTTACCAACTAACTAGTGAAGTAGCAACATGGTGGGCCAATAAAAAGTTAGAGATGGGTTTGGAATCCACAACCACTACTTGGGAAAAACTCATGACCTTATTTAAAACTTGGTATCTACCCCAATTGTACTTTGATAAAAAACTAATATATTTCCAAAATATTAAACAATGGGGTCTGTTAGTAAATGAGTACTATGAACAATTCAAAAATCTCTTGAAGTATACACCATGCTTCTAAAAAGATGAGCATTTCTAGATCATGAAGTTCATCATTGGTTTAAAACCCTAAATTAAATTTGAAGTGGATTTAAATGGGCCATCCACCATGGAATAAGTATTTGATAAAGTATTTAATTATTTTAAGAAGTTAAAATCTCTTAATGAGGTCAAAGAAAAATTCAAAAAGAATTTTATAGGCTAAAAAAATTTCAAGAAAAATAACTAGAAACAAAATTGGAATTCCAAGAAAATATTCAATAGTTAGAATGAGAGGTTCAACAATGCCTCAAGAAATAAGAACTATATAAATAGTTTCAAAGAAGGATTAAAATGAGGTAATCAATTTAAGAAGAAGGGACCATTAGGTGGATGATTTATATGTGGAGGACACCATTATGTTAAGGACCATCTTGGGTGTAATATAGATGGTAAAAATAAGAGATATAAATGTACATAATGAAAGGGAACCTTCTATCAATGAATTTAAATAGTAGTTGATACTTATCAATCTAAATTTTTAGCCTCTCCCATTGAAGCACCAAGTACCTTGTTTGGACATCCTATTTCCATTTTGATAGATATAGAATCTATTTAATGTTTTATCTCTCCTACAATGTTAAGTAAATTATCTAGGAAAGTTGGCTTTATGGAAAATGATCGGTTAGTTTAGTTTAGGAATGAATCCAAGGTCAAGGTTGAAAGGTGTCTAGTTGAGGCTAAAGTAAAGTTTATATAAATCACTATGGTATTTGATATTTATGTATAACCACTAATATCATATGATGTGATCTTAATAATGAACTATATCTTTAGGCACAAAGCTAAGGTTGACTATTAAGGTAAATTCCATTCATTTAATTGAAAAAGGCTTAGTGAAAAGGATGTCAAGTATTTTTGGTCAAAGTAGATGAATTTGAAGGAACGAAGGAACCCTATATGGAAGACTACCCCTTTATACAATAATTTTAGAATGTTTTTCTAGAGGATTTTCTAGGTTTACCCCTAAAAGGGAGTTTGAATTTATTATTGATATCATTATAGGATTAAAACCTCAATCTAAGGCTACACACAAAATTAAAATAGCTTAATTGGTCATGTTAAAATACAAACTTTAGGATATGCTTGATAAATATTTATTTTGGTTAAGTGTTTCAACATGGGGTGAACCTATAATTTTTATAAATAATAAGGATAAAACCCTTCACCTATGCACAGACTACAGGATGTTGAACAAATAAATTATTAATAACATGTATCCCTTACCTCACATTGATGATCTCTTAAATAAAATTCATGGGGAAATATTAGTTTATAAGTTTGACCTCTAGGTTGGGTATCATCAGTTGAACATGAAGGAATAATACATTTTGAAAACAAACATTAGAACTAGGTACGGGCACTATGAATTCATAGTAATTCATTTTGGGCTAATGAATACACCTATGAATTCATGAATCTCATGAAAAATGGTTATATATATCACCATGAACATTTTTTTCTTATCTTTATCAATGATATCCTCATTCATTCAAAAATTTAAGAGGAGCATATTGAGATTTTTGTTCTAGTTTTTCAATGATTGTGAAATCTCAAACTCTATGGGAAATTATCTAAGTATGCCTTATTTAAAATAATATTAAAATACCTAGGAAATATTCTTTATATAGAAAGAATTCAGTAGATCCAACTAATATTAGATCCCTCATAGAAAGGTTAGCACCAAGGCATGTGCATGAGGAATGTAGATTTACATGTTTAACAAGATACTATAGGAAATTTGTGTCAAATTTATCTAAGATAGCAAATCCAACCACCTCTCTTTAATGAAAGGAAAAACATATTTTTTCTCCTTTAAATTCAAATAAGCCTTTTATATTTTTAAAAAAGGGCTTACTTCTGCACTAGTGTTATAGATTTTAGATCCAAATGGTAATTTTTCAATGATAATTGATGTTTTTTGGGATGGTTTGGGAGGAATTATTATGCAGTATGATGTAGTTGTGTCTTATAGATTAATAAATTTGAATTCATATGAGATAAATTATACCCCACATGACTTAGATTTAGATACCATAGTACATGTCTTACAAGTATGAAGGCATTACTTGTTGGGAAAACCTTTGATCTCAAAACTAAAAATATGGGACTTAAGTCCAAATTTACCCAACCTAACCTAAATGCTCATAAAATATGATGGCTATAATTATTTTTAGATTATGATTTTTACATTATATACATTAAGGGAACATAAAATAGAGTTGTATTTACCCTTAGTCACATAATTTACATTACAACTTTGGCCACAATTAAGAGTACCTTCTAATACTAGGTAGTAAATTTCTTGACAAGAGATGATATCTATGAGTAGGTAAGAAAAAAATTATCATATATAGTAGGTAGTAAATTTCTCAACAAGATATGAATTTTATGAGTAGGTAAGACAAAAACTATCATATAATTTACAAGCTCCTAGATATAATTGATTTCTACTTGAGAATGACTGGCTTTTGAGATACAATAGAAGAATATATGTGCCTAATAGGGAAAATTTGAGGGGTACTATACTAAGAGAGTTTCATAATGTACCATATTTTAGACATCTTGGTATGAATAAATTCTTAGCATAGTTAAGAACATTATATTTATATAAATAAATCAATAAATATGTGATAGATTTTATGTCTAGATGCTTAGAATATCAGAAAGATAAGGTTAACCATGTACATCTTATTAGGTTGTTGTACCCACATTCTATACCAGAATGGAAGTGGAAATTCATTAGCATGGAATTTTTCCAAGGATTACATATTTTAGGGAATCAACATGATATAATATTTGTGGTTGTTGATAAACTCACCTAAGTAGCACCCTTCATTATAGGTAATTTAATATATTATGCACCTATTTTTGAAAATAGGTTTGTTAACAATGTGTATATATTATATGGGTTTCCATAAAATATAATTTTAGATAGGTACCCTAGGATGACCTCAAGTTTTTGTCAAACTCTTAATATAACTTTAGGTACACAACTAGACTTTAGTATAACTTACCATTAAGAAATAGATGGACAAATAGAGAGGGTGAATTAGATCTTAGAAGATATTTTAAGGATGTATTGCATAGACCAACAATAAAAATGGGAATAATACCTAACTTTGGTTGAGTTTGATTATAATAAATTATTTTAATTAACATTGAAGATGGATCCCTTTGAATCATTGTATGGTTTAGAACACTAATTAGTTGGGATAATTTAGAAATTAGAGTGGTCTTAGGACCTGATATGCTTATTGAAATGGAAGAGCGGGTAAAGTTAATAAGGTAGATATTGGTTGAAGCTAATGATAATTAGATAATGTATGTTGATTAGAAAAATAAAACAAAGAAATTATCAGTTAGAGATAAGGTTTTCTTGTGGGTTAAACCCCAAAATAATTCCATAAAGTTTTAGAAATCAACAAAATTATCACCAAGATATGTGGGACCATTTGGGGTTTTATAAATTATAAATATTAAAGAGTATAGACTCACTTTTCCATCAAATTTAGCAAAATTTCATAATGTTTTTCATTTATCTTATCTTAATAATTATATATCCCATCCAATACATGTTTTGGACTAGAATGCATTATAGGTTTCGAATCCAAGGGTTGTCATAGCAAAACCAATCAAAGTAATTTATTCTCATAAGCTTAGCCTGAATAATATGTAAGTATCATAATTAAAGGTCTAATAGGACCAATATTATAAATATAATGCCACAGGGGAGGATTTTGATGAATTTTATAGGTTATTTCCTTTTTTATTTGAATAATTTTCTATTAAACATTATTGTTATTGTTAAAAAATTTGTTTGAAAATAAATTCATTGGGATTATGACCTAATTTAGGGGGAAATATGTAACATCATGTCCTAATATCTAAATACTAAATCAGTATTAGTGAGGGAGGAAATACTACTGATTAATAGTTACTATTTTTTCTAGACATTTGTGTTGTATCATTCGATAATTATACTACTTTCTTTCATGATTTGTTACATTTAGAGGACATTTTCATGTGTTTATGGATATATTATATTGATTTTTTTTGGAATATTATATGGATGTGATTTCATTTTTATATTTTATTTATTAAAAAATATTCTATTTGGTGTATATATATTCTAAGTACTTTATTATTATGTTACAAGCTTTGACTAACTACCTTTTTGTTTGACAAAGGTGTTTGCAAGAATATCCCACCCTCATAGAGTGGAATAAAGGGATATTATAATAGGTAAGGATGATACATATATTATAATTGGGGGAAGAAAGAGTAAAATAAATCTCACACACACACACACACACGTATACTTTTACTTGTTGGAATAAAGTAAATGTTGAAGATATTCTATGAATATGTTGAGTGTTTACTTTTTATTGACTATATTTATGGTTAATACTACATTTTTTCATTGACACAAGTTGATTATTTACCTTGTTTTGGCATAAATAGGCTGAAATGGATATTATTTTTAAATGTAATTCATTAATTTTGTTAATATTTATTGGTTTTGTGAATATCTATGAAACCATTATGTAGGATAAACTTTGGTTACTAAGTTGTTAATGGTGATAAACTTATTTATATACATTATAAAAATTTTGATGTATATGATGTTTATTATAAATCATGTTTTTGTGTGTAAATATTTAATGACCGTAGGATTAATTCCTTACCTCATCTTAGTGGCTAGAGGAAAATCCATAAAACACACCCGAGAATTATCTTAAAATAATTTTTAGAATCTTAGGAAATTAGTTTTTTGTTAATGAGGAATATTATATTAGTTTATTTACACACACTATTCAAGCCAAAGATGAATTAAGTCATTATAAAAATCTTTTAGAAAAAAAATAGGTTTATTATTTCCATCTTTTTGGGTTGACCCTTCCATGTATGGAGAAAATAAATATTTTTACATGTAGATGACAGGCCAAATAGGTTATGTGATTACAAGTCTACTACAAGAATAAGGAACATGTATTAAAGAATTTGAGTTAAATTATAAATAAATTATAGAGCTTTAAGAGGAACTTTAAGGCATGCAAAATGTGGTTGAGAAAGATAAAATATTGAAAGATGGAATAATAGGTTTCATGGAAGAAGGAATGGGATCAATTACAAGGATGATTAACATTTATATTAGAATGATTGTTTTTGAAGCAACCAAGCAAGTAGGGTTTTAAATTTTATAATATAAATTTGTAAGGGTTCTGTTTATGCTTTCATATGGACTAAGTTTTTATTGAAAAGAAAAATCTTTAATACCTCTCTTACCTAGGTTAGAGTTAAAATAAAAGCCATTGAATATATGTACATTGATAATGCCTTGTAAATTTAAGATATCTCCCTTATAGACCAAGGGATGGAACTAATTTCTATCCACATGCCTATAAAATTTATGTTATATCCTTTACTAGATATTTAAATGCATTTTTATTATTGATTTTCTTATATAAAATACACCATTGAATTTATTTCCCACTGAGAATGAGTTATAAAAGGGAAAAATGGATTTTTGATTATTTAGTTCTAGTTATAATATTTATATCTCATTTACATTTAGGGAAATAAACTATATCCAAGCCTTTTTTAATTACAAATAAATATTGTCAAACTATTTTATTTAGAGTTATATATGAATTAGTTCTTGGGTGTGTATAATTTCTATTTATAATTCCTATGGACTTGGAAGGTGTTTTAAAACTATTGATTTACAACTACAGATTCTTGTATGGGAATCCATTGGTTGATACATGAGGAAGTAGCATGATTTTATAGACATAATATTATACCTAAATTGTATGTGTATATTATGGATGTAAACTACACAATCTCATGAGTATGTAAATTGGATGTAGGAAGATGATTCTTGAGTTCATTTTGATAGTTGACAATCTCCTAGTTCTTATAGGAGCTATAACTGTATATTAATATTGAAAAAAATGCATTTTTATGTAAACACATATATATGTATTCAAGATATATACTAGTTTTACTTAAGTTTTTTATTAAAACATGAAGTGTGTGTGTGTGTGTGTGTGTGTGTGTGTGTGTGTGTGTGTGTGTGTGTGTGTGTGTGTGTGTGTGTGTGTGTGTGTGTGTGTGTGTGTGTGTGTGTGTGTGTGTGTGTGTGTGTGTGTGTGTGTGTGTAGACACACACACACAATTACATAGTTAAATATGTATCTAGATACAATACATGAATATTTTGACACTCAATTATGCTTAGAGAGTTAATATATAGGGGAAAATTATATAGATCTAGGTAAATAATATAATTTTATATAATAATATGTGTTTTTGGCATGTTTGTAAAAATGATACCTCATTTGGCGTTGTTATAGTTATAAATTAAATAGAGAGATAAGAAATCTTGAATGGTTTATAGACACTAAAATTCACCTACATGTGTTCATATCCTCTTTATAATTATTATTTAAAAATAATGAAATAGTATGGTAGAATGTACATATTATATGCATGAGTATGAGCTATGTATTTACAATAGTTTAAATACAAGCTTTAGCTTGCTATAAATTTAAAATAAGTAAGATGGTTAAATTTGGTCAGTTAACAAACAAAATAATTGGTGGACTAACTTAATCAAGTAGGTAATCTATGGTTATGTGTTATTGTGACATTTAGTTTTTTTTCTTTTCTAATACTCAAGCTATATAGTGTTGAAATAAAAATAAAACTATGAATTCCTTTGATATGGAAGTAAAGTATTTATTACTTGGATTTTTATAACTTAGGTATGGAATTATGTTTATATTAATAATTTTGAATTTGTATTCGTTGGATGTATTAACATAATTTATACCATAGGAAATGTAATGAGATATTTTGTATTTGGTCCTATTACTTTTACCTTGTACTAAATAAAGTAAGTAAATATCTATCTTGAATTTATTAAGTGGTTTTATTTTGTAATTTTATCATATTATTCCTTGAAAACAATTTTATTATATTATAAAATGCATGATTCCTATGATAATAGGTGACTTTTTAATAGGTTGTTGTCATGTAATGTATAGATTTATCATCTGGTATCATAAGATGGATTACGTTTATTTATCAAGAGTATGTGTGTGTTTGGAATTGACTTGGATATTTGAGTGATTTGAATTTTATAATGAAATTTTTTTCCTGAGTAATGTTATAGATGAGACATTGTCATTTCACTTTACTTTATAATTAACATGTATATATGATATCATATTACATAGATTATTATTTTTCTATGGTTTATGTGACTATTATATTTATTAGTGATTGTAATACACATGGTTCTAGTTGAATTATTGATATCCACTTTGCTTTTATATACCACTCCATTAAGGGAAGGGCCACTCCTAGTAGGGAGGTGTGTGGGAGACCAATGGTCTTTGGTTGGATGAAAGGCACCCTGATGATGCTCTCCCTCCCTTCAGTTGACCAACCTTATTATAATCATACTAATGGCTAATATGTAGGTTATGGATCTATCTTATGAGGATCATATGTACTATTTTACTACCAATCATGTGTTATTATTATACTCTATGATAAACTATCAACATTATATATTGAATATTATTATTATTATTATTAATTATAAAATTGATTGTTATCTGATATATGATTATGTATATTGAAGCCAACATAGGTTATATGTATATGCTTATCTATAAATATGGATTATTTTAGTGTACTTGTGTATTTATCACTCTATTATGCCTCATGAAAATAATTATATATTTTTTAAAAGATATATAAATCACATCTTATCTAGTGGGTTAATTGTAATTATTCAGTTAATATTTTAAATGTATTTAATAGTCATAATATTACATAATGATAATTAATGAAGTTGATTGTAATCTTTGTCAAAAAAAAATGTAACTTTATCTATAACCTAGTCAGATTATAACAACATTTTAAAATTTTAAAACCTTCACTATCCTACTAAAAAAATAATTCATCAAACAGGATGGATACTTTAATGAAATAAAAATATATTCAAGGACAACCAACCCCAAAAATAAATTTTAAAGTATGAAAATTTATGGATAGATAAGGAAAAATTGATAAAATATTTTCGGAATAATTCCTTTATTTAAATATTGAACCATATCCAATAACTCCATATATGCACCAACAAAATGTGGAGATGGACCTATAAATGGGAAGATATGAAAGTTGATTTTTTTTACTTTTAACTTTTAGGACCCAAATACATGAATATGTCAGACTTTGTATAAAACAACATATTATTTATGCTATATTATACCATAAATTGAAAATTAAGTAAATAAAAAATAGAAAAAATAATAATGGAGCATATAGATGACATATTTTTTAACAAAATTTATATTAATAAGTGAATTAATCCTAATTAATCAAAATTGAATTGAATATAATATAGTGCTAAAAATGTACTTTTGAACAATAGATTGTAAGTAAATGACTAAAATAGATGAAATAAAATCCTTGAAAACAATGATAAATATGAAAATGAAATATATTATTAGTATTTATCATTTTATGGTTGAATATGATGACTAAAAAAAATTGGAAACAAGAAAACAATGACTATGTATAAAAATTCCCAAAAGCTGGATCTAAGTTTGTGCAAGGACATGAATGACAAATAGAGACAATATTGTCTCCCACTACTATCCCAATTTTTAAATCTTGTATTTTTTAGGAAAAAATAATTTTAGGCCACAATCATGTTTTATATCTTTATTTTTATATATGTGCGTGTATTTTTGACCTTCAAAAGTGTGATGAAGTCCTATAATTAGTTTCTCCAATGTTGAAACCCAAGTAGGGCATGAAATAATTAAAATAAATGTAAATAGAAAAAATAAGAGTTTAGTTAGGTGGATCTGACTCCAATCACTCCCATAATGATTTAATATTTACTACATATCCAATACTCCAATGAGGGAAATAAATCCCAATGTAGTTCTCCCACTTATAGTGTTTTATAAAATTATTCTCCTTTGACCATATGAATACATCTAGAAGAAACTTGAATAATTGATAATTAATTTATTAAGTATAAATAATTCTAGGATTTGGACTTGGATAAATATTATTTTTAGTGATCAAAATAATAATTGGGATCAATAGGGAACTTTTGCTTAGTGTGCACTTGTGTAAATAAGTCTTTGTATGGAAATTGCCAAATGGAATAATGAATGACTTGAGTTTGCCTTTATAGAAATACAAAATGTGTAACCATAAGATAAGAAGTATAAAAACATGGAATAAAAGGTAATGGAGGATATGATTTTAAAATATAACCATTCATGGGAAAAATATATAAATGTCCCATAGGGACATGAATGCCTCCCACTATTGTACATAGAAGATAACATAATGCAAATAGATGGATTTCAGTTTGTCCTAATACATGTTTAATGGTGTTAATAATAAAAGCATTTTTATAAGTGTTAAATGATGGTTTATAATAAATATAGGTATTCACTAGTGCTTAGGATAGGGTGAAGTTGAAAATTAGATACTAATTAAGTAAAAACGTCAATTAAATATAAAAAATAGGTAAAAATGACATGATAAGTATTTTTTACTTGATTTAGGTTACTATATTTTCCCCCATTTAATCTATAAATTAAAGTAGAATATTAAAGGACACACACACACACACACACACACACACACACACACACAGAGTCATATAAAATATTCAAATTCGTAGTTTGAGTATAGCTTATGACTCTTCTAGAAACCTTTTTTCTCATTACCAATCATCCATAGCCTTCCAAATGATCATTCTAGCTCAACTAGACTCTATTTCCTAGGCCAATCCTATCCTTATAAGTCCCAATATTTTAGGATAGGAACACCATATGTGGACTAAAAAATAGGACCTTAGTATGTCTTGTTTTTGGTGCTCTTGTCCAATCATAATTTGAGCCTAAATGGTAGAATTCATCTGATTCCTATCCTTCATCATGTTGGCCTACCACGAATACATTTAACCCATGACCAATAGTTCCCTATAAAATCCCATCCAAATTTCATTTACAAAGTGGGGTGATAAATATTACAAAGAAAACAAGAATATAAGCAAACTACTAAGGCAAACTTCCCTATTCTCTATATATAGTCACCCAAAATAGCTATAAACATATTGAAACCCTCACACTAGTTCCTAGTCACCTCAAGTACTCTCAATTTATCATTTTTGCATCTACATTACACTATTACACAAATCTCATTAAGTGGGTTAACTACATATGGATCGATCCCTCTTTGGAGTATTGGTATGTAGAAAGTGTGCCTACATAAGGGGTGTGGAGAACACATTTTTTGCATTTTACACATTCTAACCCTCCCTCTTTCAAGTGATTCAAATCTTATTTTATTAAACATGATGTAAAATTAGGGTTTGGAGATTAAAACAACTCTAAAACAATTTTTGTCAACATTCATCACTCAATATTTCAAAGGCATGCTCACACATGAACAATGCAAAGAACCCAAAAAAATTGGGTTTGTATGAGAAGTTTGGAAAATAATAATATAAGAGGACAATAGCACTAGACCCCAAGGTGTTCTATTTTTGGCAGTCCTATCCTTTCACCAAATGAAGGCTAAATTATAATTTGCAACACTATCCCAGTCGTACATAGCCACTTTTAGAAACTACAGTAGTTGTTTCAACCTATTTTAAGCTAAGTTATATTTCTCTTAATTTATTTGTATTTTTAAAAAGGTAAAAAAGATAAAATATATAAATCAAGACATAATTATTGCAATATTATTTGTTGATTTATTAATCTAGACCCTTAACTAAAATAGGAAGAAAACTTCATTATTCCCAAAAAAATTAAATCATTTGGTGAACCTGACTTACTTCATTTGCACATAAAAACCCTAGGAAAAATTTATTCCTATTTTTTCAGTAAATTTTATATTTTTCTAGCATATTTTAATCAAATTTTCAAATTTAATTTTTAAAATTTACCATAATAATTTTAAAAATAATTTTTTTTCAAACCCTAGTTGCAGATACTATGTCCCTTTGCTTTTTAGGTATCACCTTACACCCAAATCATATTTCACATAGAAATTAAAAAAGCATTTCACTCATTTCCAAACATTTCTTGCAAATAATAAGGAGTCAATACTTGGTCCTATCATATATATGAATGATGAAGTTTACTATATGTTAATGTAAAGCTTCATTATTTCCCTTTCATGCTTACTTTTCATAATATGGAATGATATTAAGATATTTATTGGTAAACATGTTAAGATCCCTATCCTTCAAAGTAATATTTAATTTTATTTAATATAAGGTTTCATTATTTCTTTTACATACTCTATCTATTTCATGCAGAATAAATTTTAACTATATCTTTCTAAACATGTTATAAATGTCATGTTACAATTCAAAGTTTTTATACATTAAGGTAAAGTTCCATGCTCTCTATCCCTTGTTTGATATCTCTCATGTGGAATAATCTTTATAATCATATTTCTATAAAACCTATAACTTCATTACATGAATTTTATCTCACATACATAGTTTATACCTAGATGCATATAACTCTTTGGCTACTTTTGAGTATCTCCTAATCACTATTAGACATAATAAAACACTAATAGTTATATCTATTCCTCCTCTCCTCTAAGAGGGTGATAGCTACTTTCCCTCTAACCAAGTCCATGCTATCACCCCTCCAAAAAGTGAGGAAACCTATACTATTTTTACTAATGCATACATTCATCCTATAGCTTCTTAAAACTCTCTTCAACATATGTGATTACATGTTCAATGGAAAGTAACTAGGGTTTTCACTTGTGAGACTCTAAGGGATCAAATCACTAGTATGAGTAGGTTAATTTCAGATTTACAAATGTAGAATTGGATTTTACATGAAAAGATCATAAGATTATAAAATTTGATTATAATACAAAAGTCTCAAAGGCACCATAGTGACAATCATCTATATGCACCTTCACCTAGTCAATTATTTGTAAGCAATGTTACGTATCAAAAAAATAAATCACAACAAACTAAATCTACAACCAGGGATTAAAAAATCATTAAAATATAAAATAAGATTTCAATTGAGGTACTAAGTGAAATGATTAAATCTAAGTTGATCAGACTACCTCATCTACATCCAGTGAGAAGATCTAGATATTATTGTGCATATCATATAATGCATGGTGATAACACAGATTAATGTTTGGAATTAGAAAACATATACAATAGATAATTTCTAATGAGGATCATATATAATGTAAATTATTGAATCAATCCATCGTGACATAGGAACACATTCACAAAGGGTCAAATTCAAGAATAGTACAAAAGTGGTTACCAAAGCATAACTCAGAACAACAAAGGGATCAAAAAGTAAAATAAGAATAAGAAATAGTAATACAAGCATAGGTAAATTATAAAAAAGATTTAAATCTACCTCTCTAAAATGAGGCTCAAATTTTAGAATAATATGGATTTGGTCAAAAATATCTACAATAGTTTGACTATCAAAGTCAAGGGGTGGGCAAGCATGATCAAGGAATCACTACTCCTATTGTAGTATTTGATATTATTTGTCACCAAGGTTTGGGATTTATTAAACATCCTAAGTAAAATCATTCACAAACACAATTTATCAAAAGAAAATATCTAGATACAATAAAAGTCAACACTAGCTTTCCATTGGTTCAAAATCAAGATGATAATGATGAGTGGAA
This sequence comes from Torreya grandis, assembly GCA_037957365.1. Classification (NCBI taxonomy): domain Eukaryota; kingdom Viridiplantae; phylum Streptophyta; class Pinopsida; order Cupressales; family Taxaceae; genus Torreya; species Torreya grandis. The sequence continues at coordinate 366,718 of JARHVA010002459.1, forward strand.
CAATACAAATTATTATGATTTCCAAGATACCAATAATGAATCTAAATATTCAAATTCATATTTGCATCCATTCCTTCATGCTTCATAATCACACATAATTCTTTTGTTTAATATAGGACACCATGACAAGTAATCTCTTCTAAGACTCATCAGTTAATATCATTTTTTATTAGTATTACTTGTACATAGCTTCTTTTTAATTTATTTTACATAGTATCATTATGATTAATTTTACATAACTTATTTAAAAATATAAAAACATTGAAATATTTTTAAAAATACCAAAAACATTCAAATATTTTGAAAAATACCAAAAACAATATAACATGTCAAAATACAAAAACATTCAAATAACTCAGAAACACTAAAAAATATTTCAACTATTTGCATTATCTTATCTTTACATTTTTAATACCATGCTAGACCTACATTTGTTATTATATGTTATTATTTGTTGATTTATCTACATTACCATGATTCACTTGATTTTATTTGAGTCTGTGTAGTGACATCTAGATCCTTGATTGCTTCACTCTACCCATTGAGGGGGCATCCTACTTCTACATTCAAGACATACATTGATATATCTAGCCATTAGAAGCATCTTATACATGACTACACCATCCAAGTTATGTCATTCCTACACCACACACTCTAATTATCATATTGATGTACATTACTTACTAGCTTACATAGATTATTATATAAACACTCACTAGTATATAGCACTTGTGTATTTATTATCATCTACCTAGTCTTGTACTACATTTTTTTCATACTTTTACTTTTTGTTTTGATTAGTTAGATGCGATTGTATTTCCAAAATTTACATGCCTTCCTTTGTTGATTTGAGTAGCTAGATATTATTTCATTTCTCAATTCCTATTTTATTTCTTGTGTGGGCCTTAGGACATTTGCCAATGTCCTTTGTTTCAATTCTTGTATATGCCTTGGGACATTTACCAATGTCATTTTCTTCTACTTTTCTATGTGCTTATGGCCCTCATGTCAACCTTGCTTGTTGAAATTATATGTGTGTGTGGAATTTAAACATGCCTTGTATGATTGATTTCTATTTTGAGTGACATGTGTCCATGTCCCTTATTTTCTTGGCCCTTTGGCCACTTTTATATGCTTCTTGCTTCTTTGCATATGTGCATGTTTATTATTTGCTTTTTTATGTTTCCAATGTCATGATCCACATCATAAATTATCTTGCTTTCTTAGATTCCATGATGTACATCATGATCAATTACTCCTTGAAAACTAAAAACTAGCAAATAACAGATAACATTTCAATTTTCAATTTAGTATACTACACATGCTATGACATTGTTACATCTATTTAGGCATACCCTAATTGATCTAACAATCTCTAATACAAATTATGATATATCTTGACATATATTTTTTATTATCATTGGTATATAATGTATTTTATATCATGGCACACTTATAGGTCTCTTTCTTCTAAGGTCAGTCATTACAGAGTCTTCATTCATACCCTCAAAATAGGGGCAAAAAATAGGGGTTTTGTCATAGAGATCAAAGCCTCTACCAATCAAAAAATTAGTTTTAGAACACTCATAATAACAACTAGACCCAGAACTAGGAAGAATAGACTAGAAAAATAGTGACAAACATATAAAAATGATCAAAAATAGTAAAGGACAAGATTTTCATACTTGGATTATAATTTCAAATAATAGGGTGTCCTATTTTTGATGTTCTTGTCTAAATAACAAAAAACCTAGATTTCTAGTAATAGGTAGAAAGGTAAGTTTAGTTACAATTTTTTAGAAATAGTTTAGTTTAGATTGGTAAATTTTATTATATATTTTCTCATATAATCTATATATAGGGGGCATCATACATGTCATGATGGATCTCACTTCTAATTTTAGATTGGGCATTTGGTATAGCTTCTATATTAGAATCCATGTTACAGACACCAATGATTGGTGATAATGTGAGTGACACATTCACCTTATTTTATATTTTATTTAAGTACATTACCCATGTATTCCTATTATTTGAATGACTTATTCCATATTTAGGTGGTTGGCATCATTACCAAGTGGCTTCCACATAATCCTAGTTCCCATTTTTAGAGTGGCTTGCATACAAGTTTAATATCCACCTTTCAATGTGGCCAAGATTGAATTAGTTTATATTAGAAATTTCAATGCCCATGCCACATTATAAAATTTTAATAGTGTTAATGGAATTCAAGAACCATTTCATCTGACACACATTCATACTGGTATCAGTTCATAATTCACCACATAGTGGTCAATGATGGAGCCAAAGGACTAGATAGCCTTTGTACTATTGAGATACCTACTTAGAGGGATTAGACACATATCCCAAACATTGAACAAAAATATAGGATCATGTAGTTTCATTTAGTGGGTGATGATAGAGCCAAAAGGATAGCCTTTATATTCTTGAGCCACCCTCAAAGAATTGAGCACTCAACTCTATTTTTGATATTACTCTTAGTTTAACACATACCTAACATCACTTAACATCACTCAACATCACAATAGGTTTGTATTGGTTTGCATACCTAGTGAGGTGTATTCATTTCTTTCTCTTATTTTCTCTATTACCTAGCTTTTATACATTCTTATTTTAGACATAGCATGTCTAGTAAGAGATGATTTATTCCTAGTTTTATTTTACATATTTTCACTTCATGATGTGCTCTCTCTATGCACACTTATAATCACACATCTTCATGGGCTTCACCCTTTTAGGTAAGTTTAGGTAGTCTTTCTACTTTTCATTTATCCTAGTATTTTTCTTTGATACATCACTAGAATAAATAAGGGGAAAATGTATTCATATAAAATGTCTAAATTGGTAGTTTGAGGGTAGCCTATGTTTCCATATCCATAGGACCTTATTGTATGCTCTTATGACTCTCCTAGACACCAATTTTCTCATTTATAGTCATCTATAGCCTTCAAAATAGTCATTCTAGCTTAGTTAGACTCTATTTCCTTGGCTAATCCTATCCCCTTAAGTCCTAAGCTTGTAGGACAAGAGTGCCATACCTAGACTATAGTACCAAACCCTAGGGTGTCCCATTTTTAGAGTTCCTATCCAATCATAATTTGAGCTCAAATGGTCAAATTAATATGATTCCTATCCTTCATCATGTTGGCCTAATGTGAATACATTTAAGCCATGACCAATAGCTCCCTATACAGTCCCATTCAAAGTTAATTTACAAATGGGGTGAAAAATCTTATAAAGCAAGCAAGAATACAATAAAAATACTAAGGAAAACTTCCCTATTCTCTACATATAATCACCCATCATAGTTGCAAATATATTCAAACCCTCACACCAGTCCTTAGCCACCTCAAACACTCTAAATTTGGCATTTTTTCATCCTCATTACACTATCACACAAAATACATCAAGTGGGATAACTATATATGGTTTGGTCCTTCTTTAGAGTATTGTTATGTAGGTAGCATGCCCACACAGGAGGTGTAGATCACATGTTTAATGCATCTTACACACACTAACCCTTCTTTTTTCAAGTGATTCAAATCTTGTTTAATCAAGCATGATGAAGAGTTAGGGTTTGGAGATTAAAATAGCTCTACAATGAGTTACATTGACATTCAGCACTCAAGATCTCATAGGTAGGATCATAGAGGAATAGTGCAAAAAAACTAGAAAAATTAGGTCTTTATGAGCATTTTGGTCAATAGCAGTAGAAGAGGAAAATATTATTAGACCCTAGGGTGTCCTATTTTTGGTAGTCTTATCCTTACACCATACAAAGGCTACATTCTAATTTTTGATACTATCCCAATCCTATAAAACTAGTTCCAAACCTTGCAATATCCATTTTATCATGTTTTAAGCTAATTTATAATTCTCCTAATTAATTAATATTTTCATAAAGGTAAAAAAGATAGATAAATTATACAAATTGGGACTCTAATTATTATAATATTATTTATTATTTAATTAATCTAGAACCTTAACTAAAATAAGAATAAAACTCCATTATTCCCAAAATAGTTGTGTGTGTGTGTGTGTGTGTGTGTGTGTGTGTGTGTGTGTGTGTGTGTGTGAGTGTGTGTGTGTGTGTGTGTGTACACACACACACAAATCTTAATTTGTAATACATTTTTTTGATATATTACTCCAATAAAGTGTAAGGCACCATAATATTTGGAAAACTTTCAAAACACATGAAGCAGTTACTTTGTTCTTCTAAAAACTAAAAATTGAAAATATTGAATTTGAAACATGCTTGAATATTATTATTTGAAAAAATTTTAATTTTAAAGGAGATAAATATAATAATACACCCTATTTGTGTGAAAAAAATGCTTCATTTTTTGTGACTTTTATTAGAGATGATGCTTCCTCGAAGCATTGGAAAATTAGTTACTCTCACAATTCACTCAAAGAAGATGGTTCTTTAGCTAAACCATTAGATAAAATTTATGGTAATCAAACCCCAAATTGAATATGAACTTATATAATATAAATATTACCCATTGATAGACCTTGAAACCTCATTTTACCTATGCTAGTCTTTATAACTTGAATACATGAAACATGCTAAAATCCAAAATGGATTCAAAAACATAAGTTGGAGTGTGTAATAATCTCCAAGTTATACATAATGCACCTCAACTAAATAAAATACTATAGATGGTTTATATATTCAATTTAATCTCTATTCTTGGATTCATGATCAAAATATAATGGAGTACACCCATGCTCCTACCATGTCTATAATTATCAATATAGAATTGAAAAGTATGGCTTCAATATATATCATGCCCCCATAATAAATATATAATATGAAACTATATGTACATGATCATTGTAATTTTGTTTTAAAAAATTTGAAACTATGTGAATTTATACTTTGATCCTAAAATAGGAGTGTATATGCATAACATATACCCCCATAATATGTTCCAATTACTAAATTTTGAAACATTTTTCTACTTTTGAACCTATACTTGTGCCATTTTTTATAAAAGGTTTATCTCATGCATAATAAGTCCACTAAATATGACACCCCTTTGAGTGAGGAAATTGATCATGAATTAACTCATCTCAAAATAAAATTTAACTTTCAACATGCATAATGAATATATCATCATTTAAAATTTTAGCGTATGGAAAAAGTATGTCAACATAATAATATTTTAAATTCATATGTAACTCATGAGGTAATTCCTAAATAAATGTGTCAATGAATCTCATAGTAATAAAACATATAATTAGGACATTAATATTATTAGTGCATAATATCAATCATGTCACTCATTAAAATCAACAAGCTTAATAAGAACACACATAACAAGCATAATGATATAAATATTAAAAAATAAGGCCTAGGGCCACATAAAAGGGACATGTTAAAATGTCCCACATAAAAAATGGACAAGGGCTGAAATAAATGGAAATTTTCAAATGTTTCATAGAAAGGAAATCTTCAAATGTGTCACATAAAAAAATTTCATACTAAGGATCAGGCATAGTCCTAGACTGTTAATGGTTTAGGTTCTAACATCATCACATCTTCAGTGATCCTTCTCCAAATGGTTCCTATTTTGACTACGACTAAAATGGTTTCTAGTTTTATGAGGTTGTTGAAGTGGTATAAATATGGATTGAGTTGCTTTTCAACCTCCCCTAGGTGTAGGTTGTGTACCTTACAACCTTGAGTCATATTGAGATTATAATTTTCCTTGAAACTTATCATGAGATTCCTAAGTCTTCCCATGAGACTCTTTCAACAAATAGGCTTTAAAAATACCATTGATAAGGTAGTGAGATCCAAAGTTTAAATTTTTGCAACCAAATAAAGATTCTGGCCTCTAATGAGCTTATTTAGTTGGATCATCTCATTTTTGTAACCATGCACATATTTAATCAAATCTATAAAATGGCACTCATAATGTACCACCATACCAATCCCTTGTCATAAGTGATGGAACTCATCCACTTTTTTCTACACATAATAGGGTGATAGGTAACATGCTCTAAAACACTCAAATAATTTTGAAGTGAGGAAAGCTAGTGTCAAGGGTATTTTTTTCTCTTCTCCTTCTCATCACATCTTAACTACATCATGAAGTAGGTGAGTGACTAGATAGGACTTCCTATTGTAATCATAGTCATATAAAGTGAAGCATCCCCTCATGATTTTTAACCATTATTATGTTGTAAATATTTCTTTCTTACCATAGAAAATAGGAAGGTTCAGTATGATAAAATCTTTTAGTGAGTCACTAGGCATAGGTTTAGGAGGAGGGTCCATATTCCTCCTCTCATGATGATCAAAATGGTGATGTAATTCAACTCTATCAACTTCAAAATGGTGATATGGAGGACTCTTAGACATTTATCTTTCTACATATTCTTCATCATCTTGAGAATGTCATGGAAAGTTCCTTTCTACCTAATGTTGAACCAAAGGTAATCTCTTATGCAAGGCATCTTGTATCTATTGCATTACTAAGATTATTTATGGTCTAATGTCATTCAGTCCTTATTAATTAAGAGGTTCATGATCACCAATGGTATCCACCTCATGATGTTATCAATGTCCACCTCTTATCCTACATGCCAACAAAAAATCATCAATAATCAAGTAGAAACCATAAGCCAAAACAATACTTTAAATTAACTAGATCTCCCAGTGTTACAACCATGCTCTGATACTAAAATGTCATGCTAATTTTTTATCTAAAATAATAGACATGATGAACCAAAACACATTTAAACCATTAATTTAATTCACACAAACCCATTCCTAAAACTATCATGTGACATTATGCATAAGGAAACCATTATAATCATTCAGCCATGCTCATAGAATCAATTTGCAATGTTTTCCCAATACACTTCCTAGTTAGTTATTATCAATTTGTCCATTAAAATTTACCCAATGCTTATATGACACTCTCAAATCCACATGGTGGAATCAAGTCATCCTGAGTCTAAATTATTAGGGGATGGGATCACACCATGTCTTTCAATCTCAAGAACTTGGGTCTATTACTCAACTTACACTCTTTGACTCCTACAAACTTGGGATGTTACCATGTGGTGTCATCTCAATCTCTTTGGATTTTTGATACACTAGCTCTAATCCTTTAAAAAATCAAGTCTTATGATATTTTAGGCTATCAAGATGATATATGTGGTATCATCCTATTAACTTGAGTAAAACAAAAAAAACAGCTAGGGAAAAATTTAATTTGAAGTCTAAGGCACAAAGCCTGAAGGGTAAGATGTTGGTGTTTATTCATGATGAGGGTGGAACATTATGGGTCATGGGACACCAATATTATGCCACATGTTATCTTTTCTCTCCTTCTCTATCCCAAAGGCAATATCATAGTATGGCCCTCTATGGGATCATGGGTCATCAAGATGATGCCATATGGTAGCATCTTATGAACCTATTGGTTCAAAGGTAAACTACTTACATGGCAATTTCCAAGGTTTTGGGTCACTGATATGATTCCATGTGACAACTTAATATAATCCTACTAGCTTAACACTAACCATACATTAGACCATAATGACATCATTCTTAGGTTTGCAGGAAAGTTACACATGGATTCTTTCAATCTACTCATCTAAGTCAAGAAATTGACTAAGGAAAATTTAAATGGAAAAATAAAAATTAAAAAATGGTCAAGGAAATAAGTAGGCTAAGGTAAAAGTGGTGTGAAAATCTCTTATCAAAATCACTAAGGTAACCATCACATAATCAAACCCACACAGAGAACTCACTGATCAGATTAAGGCAAATGTTGCACAAAGTAACTTGGATAGTCATCTAAAGCTAAAGGATAATTCAAGTTTAGGAAAGGTGAAAGCCTTCAAAAATATTTTTTGGAACATTTGTTCTGATGGGTGTGCCATAAAACACCCATCCACTAATGATAAATACCTATGCCTAAGTCATTTGTGAAAATTACTTTCACATATCTTGATTTGAATATTCTATATTTTAGAAAAACTATTGTAAACATATATCCCAAAGGCCCAACATTTGAAAATGTGCTAAGTACTTTACTAAAGACTTATCCTTTTTTCTAAACTTCTAAACAAACATGAATCTTTAATAAATACATAGGTTAAAAGGTCAACTTTAATTAAGCAGGCAAGAAGGCATTCAACCAAACTAAAGTTGCATCCTAGCCAATATTAATCAATGAATCAAGATTAATAAAACTTCAATAGCTTTATAGAATAATATAACTATGAGAATGGCATATAATAATCAAATAATAAGGCCTAAAGGATCTTTTCATAAGGATTCCATCTTATTCTCAACATTGTAATAAGATTTTACAGTTGAACTTAATTGTTATTTCCAAATAACAATCTAGGATCCAATAACTATGTTTAACTTAGGATTTCCTCAAGTTCAATCCTATTAAATTAACCATGATAATTTCTAGGGGAAATAAAGACATAACTGAGGAATTGTATTCATCAACTAGAATTAAGCACAACTGACCCATCACTTTTGTAATAAAAATCATAAGGAAAAAAAGATCTTTCCTTTGCATGAATACTCCTTCTCAAGGGTTTACATATACTAGAGCATAATGAGAATACATTATTGGTTAGCTCATTTTAATATACTATATTGTTATTTATAATACTAATCTTATAGCTACTATCTAAGTTCCTTACATTTAGATAAACAAATATGCTTATAGTTAACAAGTTTACCCATAGAAATGATTTAAGTCATTAAATCAAGATGCTAAATTTATTAGAAATAGCCTCAATAGCTATATACTTTTAATAAAAATATATCTCTTCCAAAGTTCCTACAATCAATAAATTACTACAACAACATCTCAGCTTTATTTTGAGAAAATAATAAGTTAAACAAGTTCCTTAATCCATATTTGGAATGATGTCTAAGATCTATTCCTTTTGAAAAAATTTACAAGAAATATATATTTTAAGCATTAATGATACATTAGGTTCATCAATTTATTACTTAAAGGAGATACACATACCTTAGTCTAATATAATTTCAAAACCAATAAATATTCAAAAATGCTCCACGTTCACTCCCAAGAACCTACTAGCCATTATAGGAAAGGATCACCACCCAGCCTTTTACCATCATTAAGTTTCTACTCTAAACAACCTTGAACATGGTTCGTATCTCTATGCATGTTTATATAAATTCACAAGGGCAATTGTGGACATATAATCAAGTGTATTTAACACAAATGAAGACTATGCAACACCTATAGTCCTATTTCTAGTTTTTACCCAAAAAGATTATAAGCTCAATAAATAAAAACAAGCATTTTAATAATAATTTAAGTGAATCAAGAATTCAAGTGTGTGTGTATATATATATATATATATATATATATATATATATATATATATATATATATATATATATATATATAATTAGACAAGTTTTCACAACATAATAAAGTTTGCCAAATGTTATGGAATAGAATAAGAATACTATCACTCTACTTCTTCCATACAGTGGTCATGGGAGAGTTGAACAACCTAAAATTATTCCATACATAAGAGGAATTAAAATACTTCCATCATGACATTAATTGGATGATAAAACAACCTTCCATTATGCCCCACAAACGAGTACTCTTATACACTACCATCATGAAGATGTTACTCCCAAGCTAACAAAACACAATGCTATAATAACATATCAAAACCTGTAAAAGGTAAAAATAATTCATTCATGTATGGAATAACAACCTCTCTACAGTCCTCAAAGGATAAGCACATCATGGTGTTTGATTCTCAACCATGCACAACCAGTAAAATAGTTAGAATAAACCAAGAGGTCTTATTCTCTTGATTTAAAAAGATTAAATAGAGAATACAATCATTTAATTATAAATGAACATAAGAGAATGTATGTTACTAGAAATCCCACCTATCCACCTTAAGACCACCTAGGTGTTAACCTCCAACTATCTAGGCTTGGATTTAATAACCATCTAATCTTATCTACTACTCATTTTCCTATACTAAGTCTAATTCCTTTTGAACTAGAAAAAAGTCCACAAGTAGAGGATCTCAACTTATATACATATAAATATTAGGATTATCCAACCACCAACTACTTGCCAACACTCCTTATTAAGGGATATTTTTTCAAATGTTCTTTTTTAAATCACATGATAGCTCTTGTAAAATTCTATGGTTGATTCAATAGCTATCTCACCTTGATTATCACTAAATTTAAATCTAAGGGATTTAATGGAAGATATCTCAATTAATCACTAGATAATTTAGACATTGGATGAAATATCTTATAGAAAGGTGACAATAAGTTTCACCAGCCAATATTAAATGATATCAACTAAAACATAAGCCTAGTCAGTAAGGGTGATGGACTAGACATTTGATTAATTTAGCAAGGGTCTAAGAAAGGTTAAGGTATTGATTAGTGATAAAACCATGGTTGGCATAGTCTCTTTCCTTCATTGGCCTTTTTCCTATTCCTACACACTTGATGCACACATCAAATTACTCTAACCTAATAGTAGAAGCTACAAAATTTAATCAAACTAGTAAATTTCAATCAATTACCCATAATCAAACATCCACAAAATGTCACATTCACATAGGCAAATTCATGTGCTTCAATATAAAATTAATTTCCAATTTATCAACTTAGGAGCAATAAATTAAACATGATTTAATTCAATATATCACATAGACATAATAAATTTTCATAATGAGACATAAGAATAGCATCATACTTTCATAAGTGAAAAATCAAAACATGATCAATATTAGGACTTTCCCATAGTTCCCAACACATGAAAAACCTTCTTAAATCCTTGAACATCTCAACTTGATATGACTTACCAACATAAGTCAATAATTAGACCATAAAAGTTATAGTTCCATAGTCATCTTTCCCAAATATGAGAACTATGTAAAATGGGTCCTTACATTAATATCTATGGATTATAAAATAATTGAGGATTATCTTGTTGATCTAAAGATTTATTATAGACTTAAGGAATTTGATTTAAAATTATTACTTATAGGTGTATAGCTTGACCATAAATTTTAGGTGCATTCATTATGTAAGAAGTAATTTTATACATCCATATTGATATTTACACAAGTAACAATGCATATTTATTGATAGAACTTTGTACAGACCTTTGTAATATGAATGTGAGTGGTAGAAAATGAATTGAGAGTACACATTGGTAGTTGGTTGTCTTTTACAGCTCGTGTTAGATTTAGTTATATATTTCAAATGTAATAATATAGATTGTATGGGCATATATGCATGAATGAACCATTGAATGGTATGTTAAGTTTATTTTGGTAATCTCATATATATATATATATATATATATATATATATATATATATATATATATATATAGTTGTTACTTTTTTAATATAACTTCCTACATATGTGTTCAATCCTTAGGATAGACTGCACTTAAGTTATTTTTTATTTGAATAAGACATAAATTTATATCTACAAATAGACACACACACACACACACACACACACACACACACACACACACACACACACACACACACACACACACACACACACACACACACACACGCACGCACGCACGCACACACACACACACACACACACACACACACACACACACACACACACACACACACACACACACACACACACACACACACACACACACACACACACACACACACACACACACACACACACACACACACACACACACACACACACATGTTGTGTGTGTGTGTGTGTGTGTGTGTGTGTGTGTGTGTGTGTGTGTGTGTGTGTGTGTGTGTAGATATAAATTTATGTCTTATTCAAATAAAAAATAACTTAAGTGCAGTCTATCCTAAGGATTGAACACATATGTAGGAAGTTATATTAAAAAAATAACAACTATATATATATATATATATATATATGCTCTCTCTCTCTCTCTCTCTCTCTCTCTCTCTCTCTCTCTCTCTCTCTCTCTCTCTCTCTCTCTCTCTCTCTCTCTCTCTCTCTCTCTCTCTCTCTCTCTCTCTCTCTCTCTCTCACACACACACACACACACACACACACACACACACATGACCATGTATAATACAAAACCATATTCTATACTTTGGTGACTTAGCTAAGCTCAGAGAATTATTTAATATTTAATACATACACAGATATAGAAATATAACATAACTTTATATGATAACATATGGTGTTGAGATACATGTGAAATTGGATACCTTGTTTGATGGTGTTTTGGTTATAAATTAAATAGAGTGTTAAAAAAAATTGAATTAACTTTATACACTAAAAGATACCTATAGGTGTTAATATTTATTTATAAATATTCTTTTGAAATCTATAAAATAGTATGGTAGAATGTGCATATAATATGCATGGGTGTGTATTATGAATTTATAATATTGAAAATATAAGATTTACCTAATTTAAGGAATTGTCAAATTAGAAAATAAAGGTTTAAAGTGGGTCTAAAAGTAAGTACAATGATTAATATATAAACTCATACTAATCATTAATCTTTGGTTATGTGAAAATGAGCCATTTAGTGTACTATTAGATCTAGTACATGAGTTGTATAATGTTAAAAGGAAATGCAAAACATGAAATTACTTTGATATGAAAATAATGTATTTTGTCACTTTGATTTCTTTAATAATTTATGCATATGTTTGTGCTTGTATTTGGGAATTGTGAACATTTTTAAATCAATGGTAAAGACAGTTTTAAACAGGGACCCTACCCTTTGCATAGAGAAGCGGGCATGATATATAAACTAAATAACATATAAATGCCTACCAAAGGAGACACAAGAAAACCACATAATAATATAACAACATAAAGACAACAAAAAAGTGAAAAACAACTTTAAACTAACACCATGGGAATTTCCATGCCTTATATGCTTTAGCCCAATTGTCTATGAGATTATTGAAAGTAGTCTTCACTTACTAAGAAATCCAAGGCTATTACTTCTTTGTAGCAAAACCTTTCCTCTTCTTATCCCAATTACCATTACCAAGATATCTATTCTTCATTTTAACCTAAATCCTTAGGCATTCCATACTCTGGACATAGTTTTACATAGAGACACATCTAAAGTCAACAAGTAATAACATATTGAATCATGAATGTTATTGGTTGATAAGAGACTATAATTTTTATATGTGTAAATAATAGTTATGTTATGGGAGAAAAATGTGATTTTATATATAGTATGGATGTTTTTACTTTTTAATAAATTGAATAAGTAAATATCTATTTTGATTTCATGAGTAGTTTTATGTTGAAAATTTATAGTTATTATACTTTGAAATTGGTTAATGATATTTTAACATGCATGCTTCATTTGACAGTAGGTGATATGTACATGTGGTTTTTATAATGTAATGCATATATCTATCATCTAATATCATATCATAGATTTAGATTCATTAGAAGAGAGTATATGTGTGTGGAATTGACTCAGATCCATAAGAGATCTAAATTTTATAATGAGAAATTTAAACAAAGTAATGTTATACCTGGGACATTTTATTTCTATTATAATTTATAGTTTACATGTGTATGTATGATATCCTATTAAATAGAGGATTTGACTCTGTGGTCTATGTAAATACTACATGTATTATTTATTTTTAAAAAAATAGGTTGTGGTGTGTGAGATACCAATAGTCTGTGGTTGGATTAAAATCACCTTGATGATGTTTTCCTTCTCTTCAGTTGATTAACCATATTAGAATAATACTCATGGATATTTATACTAATTATTGATTTTTTTATGAGGATTAAATTTAATATTGTACATCATATCATGTGTATTTTGATAGTTAATGATGAATGTTATAAATAGTAAATTTTGATTTGTGATTATTTAATACACTAGTTGATGTGTATCTTATATATAATTCCAAAAATTATAAATAATAGAGGATATATATTTTTGTATAGTTTTACATGTGGATTATTTTAGTGTATTGATTTATCCTTCAATTTGATATGAGTTATAAAAGTAAAATTTTCATATGTATTATCGTATATTATTTGAAATCTAGATAGATCGCATCTTAACTAGTGAGTTATAAATATTTTCTACATTTACAATTCTAGATGTATTTAGTAGTCAAATAATTAATCACAATGATAATTATTGAAAATGAATATGATTTAAGTATTTTATTTTTAATTGTGTAACTTATAATGTAACCAAGTGGTGTTATAACTTGTGGTATCAAAGTGAAGGTTTAAATGCTTGAACCTAATGAGTCCACTAACAATATGTCTTTTGTTCTATTTTAAGTAAGGATGATGGTGTAAGATAGATAAAATTTTGAGGATACCTTTAATGAGAACCCTCAAGTTGATCTTAATCACCTAGTAGCTGAACAAGCTACAAAACTCAATCAAATATTCATTATCATGAATGAAACTAGAGATAGATTAGTAGCCTTAGAGTGATAATTTGTTGGACTATAGGAATAAAATGAACAAAAAATTTAATAGGAATAACCTAATGGTATAGAATATCCTTAAGAGTAGGGGCATGTTGAGGGATAACAAGTACCAAGAGTTCATGTAGATACAAAGTTGTGTGAGGTATGAATAAAGACAACCCACCCAATTTTGATGATATAGTGTTGGGTGATGAAGATGAAGCCTAGCTTATAGATATGGAAATATATTTTGATATTCAAAATTATTTTGAGGTAACCAAGGTTTTTTGGATATCCTACCAATTGGCTAGTGAAGTAGAAATTTGGTGGGAAAATAAATATTTATATATTGCTTTAGAATCCACCACCACCACTTGGGAATATTTTTTAACCTTATATAGAGATCAATGGATACCCTAGTTGTACTTTGATTACAATTAATAGATTTACCAAATCTAAAATAGGGGAATTTATTAGTAAATGAGTATTGAGAATAATTCATAAAGATATTAAAGTATGCTATAAAGTATCAAAGGGATGAATGTTTTTAGATCAGGAGTTCATCATGGTTTTAAAAACACAAATTAGATGTGAAGTAGATGTCCAAGGATCATCTACCATGGACTAGGTCTTTGAGAAAATAGTTAAGTAGGATTAAAATTTGAAATCACTTGTTGAGATTAGGGAAATATTAAAAAAGAAGTTTGGAAGATCAAAGATAACCTTTCAGAAAAAGAACTAGAAATAGAATAGGAATTTTAGTAATAGATTCAATAGTCAAAATGTAAGGTTCAATAATGCCTCATGAAATACAAAACCTAAAAATGGTTTTAAATAAAGATTCAATGGAAATAGTCAATTTGAGAGGAATGAGACCTCTTAGTGGATATTTTATATGTGTTAGAGATAATTATGCTAAGGATTGCTTTAGATTAAGGTAAAAACAGGTTTTAAAGGGACCCCAAAACCCTGAAACAAAGGAAGAAGGATAAAAAAATAACGTCCACAGGTGAAACCTATTACCTACTACTAAATAGTATCAAAAATAGGTTTTATAGGGACCTAAAACCTCAATACAAGATCATCAAAGATAGACCCCAAGTTTTATAGAGACCTAGAAACTCCAGTGTGAAAAGAAAACAAAAAACCAGAAAATGGAACCAGTTATAACATCCACCTAAAAGGACCAGGATAGTAAGAACTCAAAGATCCTATTCTTCTAATTCCAAAATCATCTTTATCACTTCCTTTCTAATCACAATAGTGTCATGTATAGATATAGCCACCGACGTAGCAACCTCTTGCATTTATTTCTTCCTTGAGCTCTGTCTGGTTCTCTTGCTAGGCCCCTCTAAGAAATTAATTTCCTCATTTGCTCATTTTCCAATGTTGACAGCAGCTGCACATATGCTAGAAGTAACATCCTCCATCTTCATTCTGCTTTCTTTAATAAGATCCCTTAGATTGTTCTCATAGTCTTTAAGTTTGATAGGAATATCCCTCATCTACATTTCCATATTATTGATTTTATTCAAATCTACTTCCTGATTACGTTCCAGAATTTCCATTTTCTTCTTGAGGCCCATTATCTCCTTATACATCCACGAGTCAACTTGAAGGATAACGTCTGCTTTGCATTTGGCCAAGCTCATAAAGGGGTGCCTTCTGTAATTTTTCCCTATATCACTTAAATCTTATGTGTTCTCTTTTGGATTGTCTTCATCCTTTTCTGTATAATCCTCCCTTTCCATTCTTTTATGTTCCTTAGTTTCAATAGGGCTTTCGTTATGGATTAGATCATCCTTTACTTGTTCTCTAGTTTCCATTGCATCATAGGCATCTTGAACTGGATGTTACTTCTCTATTTTCAAAGTAGGATCCTCAAATAGAACATCCATGTCTTTTCCTGTTTCCCCTAGCACTTGCTGATTTTCCTCAAGATCATGGTTATTCTTTTTAGTTTTTTCCTCTATAGTGATCCCTTCTTTCTCATTCTTACCTTTATCTTTTCCTTCCTCGCTAGAGCTAGATTCCCCACTTTTTGTTCCTTCCTCTTCCTCCACACTCTCCTCCTCAGAACTTTCAGTGCTTTCCCACTCTATTTCCTCATCAATAATCTATTTTTTGAAGGTAGAGGATTTGGGTTTAACTTTTTCTTTCCCCTTTACTATTTCATTCTTCTTACTCTGTGATCCTTGTTTTTGTCTGAATAAGGATTCAAGACAATGGCCTTGTTTTTACAGAAACCTTCTATTATTAGGATTAATCCCTCATGAAGTATAGGACGAGACTCCTTTTTTCTATGAGCGAATAGGCTTTGGAGTAGCGAGAAGCGCAAATAGAAAGGAAAGGAGATTCTAACTTTGTGCCTAAAATGATTTAGAAAAACAAAATGAAATTTATGGACTCTTTTGCTTCTTCCATCAAGTATGAAATACTCACAGATGCAACATAAGATGTCTCTCTAGATTCCTTTAATCTAGTCTAGGTCAAAAAAATCCCCACTCTTTTCCAATTGCTGCTCCTCAACATCCATCTTTGGGAATTTGCTAAATGCCTCATTAGATATGCTGGTCTGTTTTAAGAATTTGATTCCCTCCATTGGAAGCCCCATGACCTCTGCTATGAATTCCTTGGTGAGCTTCACCGTAATGCCATGGAGGGTTACCCTGTCATCAACCCAATTTTTGAAAAAATCCATCGTTATGTGGGGTTTTGAACCATGTAGCCATTCCAAGTAGCTCACAACCTTTCCTCTCTGAAGGATCTTCTAGACATCTTGTTTTGCTTTCCAATCTTTGCAACTTTTAGGTTCCTGCTTCCCTGGTTCTCCTTTCATTTTGCAAGCCATACAATTATCCAGTAACACCCAAACATTGATTATAGAGCAATGAGACTAGATATTATCAAATTTTAATGAGATTCACCTATTTTTTGGCACATACAAAACCCACTTCACATTCTCTAGAATATTTTTATTCAATGAGTATAATCCTTCCTCGGTGAGGCCACTCTGCCAAATCATTGATTTTATATTCCAAGCAGATCTTTCCCTCCTTTAAATGAATTGCATCATAATTAATGAGCACTCTTAGATCTAAATTCTTATTTAATGTATCCTACCAACTCACCTTATGTCCTGTTCGAACTGCATGATTTGCTATCCAATCAGCAACTCCATTGGCTTCATGGTAAGTATGGGTTATGGTTACTTTCTCAAATTTTTGAATTTAGGCTTTCATTTCCAACACCATTGCCTCTATAGACCATGAAACTAATTTTTTTTAATTTAAGATGTTAATGATATTTAGGAAACCACCTTGTATCCATAATTTATAATATCTCGAATCAACAGCTAATTTAATGGTTTGAAGGGCTGCAGATGCTTCAACAATATGACAATTCAACTTACCGATAGGAATAACAATAGCATCAATTACAATTCCCATATGATCTCTTAAGACTCCTCCACATCTTGCTTTTCCCAAGTTCCCTTTAGTAGCTCCATCAATGTTTCCTTTGATCCATCCACAAGGGGGGACATTCCATTTAACACCTAATCTTGGATTTTTAGTTTTCACATTAGGCCTTTCAGATCTTAAGGGATTATCAATTTGAAAGGTTGGATTAGGATCCCTTTGCGATGAGAAGTTATCATTTATTTATCTAATAATATTCTGACCCAACACCCATCCTGGAAGTTATTTACTTCTAAAAATTCTATTGTTTCTTTCTTTCCATATGCCCCACCAAATATGGGGAAGAGTTAATTTCCAGAAAAAAAGAACATCAGGATTTTTAGAGGGATAGTACCAAATTTTAAAAGATAGTTCCACACTTTTTTGATGAACCCATAAAATACCCCCAAGATTGAGGATCTCATTCCAAACTTGCTTTGTATAAGAACAGTTCACAAACAAATGATCTCTATCTTCAAAGCCCTTTTTACATAGAATACAGCTGTTCACCATATATATTCCTCTTTTCTATAAGTTTTCAAGAGTCAGTATTTTGTTTTGAAGTAGAGTCCAATAGAAGATTTTTATTTTTGGGATAAGCCCCTTGATCTAGGCATACGCCCACAAGGGTTGATTACCATTTCCCTTAGAAGTAAAAATGGTAGATACTTTAAATTGTCCACTAGGATCATCATGCCAAATAATCTTATCCTCAAGATTAGGATAGAGAGAGATAGCATTTAGGGATAATTGTATATTATTGAAATCTTGATCAAGATCAGTTATATTCACCCAAGAATTGTTCTACCAGTATCAATTTACCATTATTCTATATCTTTGCTTACATATATCAATTACCTCTTTATCTTGGAAATCTTATATCAAAGGGTATTATTTTAACAAAGCATCCTCCTAGAATTTCACCTTTATTCCATTACCAACTTTCCATAAGCATCCTTCTTCTAAAATTTTTTTGGTTCCCTGAACTGCCCCCCATATGGAAGAAGTTCGGATAACATCAAGGTAAGAAAAGAAATCAGAAAGGGATTTTGCATTGAATAAATACTTATGCTTCCATATTATGCTAAGGATTGTTATCAGTGGAAGATATATGGTAGAAATAAGAATTCATCCACCAATACATCACAATAGAGAACATTATAGTAGTGAATTCATGTAACAGTTGACAATTGTCAAGCTAAATTTCAAGCTTATCCCATTGCATTACTAGGTAATTTTTTGGGGAATCCTATTTTTGTTTTGATATATACATAAGCCATTGAATGTTTTGTCTCTATTTTAATGTTAATTAAATTATCTATAAAATA
The DNA here is from genome assembly GCA_037957365.1 of Torreya grandis. NCBI lineage: Eukaryota > Viridiplantae > Streptophyta > Pinopsida > Cupressales > Taxaceae > Torreya > Torreya grandis. Next base: position 385,988 of record JARHVA010002459.1, read on the forward strand.
TAGTTTTATGGAAAATGCTTTGTTAGTTTAGTATGGGAATGAGTCCAAGGTTAAGGTTGATAGGTGTCTTATTGAGGTTGAGGCAAATTTGCAATAACTAATTATGGTAAAATATATTTATGAAACACTAATATGATAATATGATGTGATCCCATGCATGAATTGGCTCTCAAAGTTCAAATCTAAGATTGACTATTTCCTTAAGAAAGTGGAATGTTTGGATGATTTGGGAAATCAAACCAAAATTCAAGGAGAAAAAAGATAGTTAAAACTTAGGCAAATTTTAACCATTAAATTGAAAAGGGATTAGTGAAATGGATGTCAAGTATTCTTGGTCAAATTAAAAATTTAAGGAACCAAGGAACCTTCTATGAAATATTACCCCTTCCTACAATAATTTTAGGATGTTTCTCGAATGAATTTGCCATGTTTACCTCTCATAATGGAATTTAACTTTAAAATTGATATTATTCTAGTATTATAACCTAAATCCATGGCTCCTAATAGAATGATAACAACTAAATTGGTCAATAAAAAATCAAAACTTCAAAAGATGTTAGCCAAAGGTTTAATTCTAAAATATTTCACAACACTTTTCAACCAAGATCTGTCTAACACACCATTACCATAGCCATGAGTACTTCAATATATACATAAGAAATAAACCAACTATGAATAAAAGTAATTATTATTTATAAAAATCATGATTAATACAATAGATAACCCTTTTTTAAGTAAACAAGGAGAAATAATTAGAAAGTTAATTTAAGTAATGTGGGATAAATCCACACATAAGACAAAACTAGGAAAAAGACAAAAATCCTACCTACAACCTAGAAAACATGATAAATATACTCTAACACCCCCTCCTCAAGTGAGTTTAGGGGATAAAAATATATGATGAAGTATGAAGCTACATGTACCTATAAACACCAATTCATCTTACCAAAGTATATGGATTTCGAGTCATTATACCCACCAAGTCAAATTAGAAGTGGTGTTGAATATAAGGATCATTGAACATGAACACTATGCTCCAAAATACTGGGTAGAATTATAAACCTAAAGAATCATTGCTTGAACACCCTCTAATAGGATGGTGAGAAATGATCACAAAGACTGGTGGGTCTACCACAATTATGTCATTGATGGGGATACCACACTAGTGTCACTATAATAATCACCAAGAAGGACATAAATCTAAGTAAAAAATCCTTATATGGGTTATGTAAAATAAAGTGCCTAAATAAGATACCCATGTACAAAAAAGGAATCTAAAAAACACTCAAATTTATGAAACATATACATATAACTCTCATAAAGTGGAGAAAAAATAGAAAACCTGTAGGAAAAGCTCCCCCCCCCCCCCCACCAAAGACAAAAAAGAATAAGTGTTATAAATCCCCCCAAAGATGATGTTGAAGTATTTTTCACTCTAAATACTCGCAATTCACAAAATAACTCAATCTACATGAGTGGTCCAAATCCACTAATTGATCACAAAAATTAGCTTATACTAGGATTCACCAAAATAGATTTAATCAAGAATATTGTTAGTTGGGATGAAAGTAAAAAAGAGTATTGTAGGTGTAAGGAACAATCGACACCTAAGAAATAGAATGTACACCACAACCCCATACTGATGACTAGGTAGAGTGATGATAAAAAGGTATGCATGAGTGGTCTAAATTTACTAGTCAAACACCAAATAATATAACATTATATACACTATAATAAATACATATCACACTAAATATAATGTCAAACTATTGAAGAATAAAATATGATATTGGGATTTAATGTGATTTGGAACTATTTTGGTGCATACTATGTTAGCTTATTTAGTGTTTGAGTAGTGGATTTAGATGACTTGTGAAGACATTTTTATCATCACTCCACCCAATTAGTAATATGGGAGGATGTGGTGTGCAGTATGATTTATAGGTCCTAATCATTATTTGCACATGTAATACTCTTTCATACTTTCATCACCACTGATATTCTTATTGATTAAATCTAGTCTAGTAAATTCAAGTGTCAATTATTTTTATGATCAAGTGGTGGATTCATACCACTCATGTAGATTGAGTTTTTTGTGAATTATGATTATTTGGAGTGAATACTAATTCAACATAATATTTGGGGGGATTTCTATACCTCTCTTTACAACCACCTCTTCATACCAAACTACTTAGACTTATACCTAACACACTTCTCTAGCTATTTGATCTTCCTTAAATGCAAAACTACTCTTCCACAAAGGATTAAAATAATATTGTATTTCTTCCGATGCATCTTGATAATGTAGTTCTAGGAATAACTTACATGCAACTCAGATCTCCAAGCAAAAACAATGTAGATATATATTTTTTGAGTTTCCAATGCTAGGGAGAGAAAAATTACGTAATAGCTAGCACCAAAAATTCCAACACCTACCTCGAAAGTGTCTCTACCATCCATCAGATCCTTGTATGTAGGTGAGAATAATAATGGTTCTTGGATTAAAAAATATACATATCTCCACATTACCCAAATGACACATGGAATACCTCTCCCATGAACTCATGAACTGAGAAAAAGCTAATGCCACCTCCTTTATAGACAAATAAATCTTCCTAAGTGCAAAAAAATGGTCTCCAATGGAAAATAAAGACAAATTTGATCCTCCAATGTTCAAAAAAGAGGATTCCAAAGGACTTATAATGCTGAAAATAGGCATATTATGCCAAAAAATTAGCCAAAGTACAATTCTAAAGGTACGTACACCTCCCCAATGGCTTTCCCTCAATAGATGACTTCATGAAAAATGCCTATAATATTAGGTTGAAATGACCATAAATTTATTAATACTTATCATAATTTAAAACCATAAGATGTTATAGAAATATATGAAATAAGATATCATAACCCATAAATAGTTTCATAAAATTACTTATGAGTAAATACCGGTTGATCAAAACATATCACATTTTGGTATAGAAAATGTAGTTTTGCCTGAAAATGGATTTATCAAAAATGGCCATGCAAATTATTCAAACTAAATATCAAATTATCAATGTATGGATACAGAACTTTGAGGCTATTGATACCATGAAATAGTTCAAAACACTCTTCATCCAATATCTCTTCAACACACCATTACCACAACCATGAGTACTTCAACATACATACATGGAAAAAACCAAATATGAACAAAACCAATTGTTATTTATAAAAAAAACATAATTAATACAATGGATAACCCTTTATTAAGTAGGCAAGGAGAAACAAACATTAAAATAATCTAAACAATGTGGGATAATTCCACAAATAAGATAAAACTAGGAAAAGGACAAAAATCCTAGCTAGAACCTAGAAAGCATGAGAAACATACTCTAGAAAATTTATCCAAGTGTTCCACTATGGGGTGAACCTATAGTTTTTTGTTAATAATAAGGATGAAACACTTCACTTGTGTATAGGTTATAAAATATTAAATAAATAAACTATTAAGAACAATATCCTCTACCCCACATTGATGATATCTTTAATTAGATTCAAGGTAAAATAGTCTTTTCCAATATTGATATTCAATTTTGGTACCATCAATTGAGAATTAGAGATGAATATATTCAAAAAAAACTTTTAGGAATTGATACAAACACTACAATTTTTTGTGTTTCCTTTTAGGATAATGAATACACTTATAACATTCAAGGATCTCATCAATAGCATGTTAAAATATTACCTTGATTAGTTTTTGATAGTATTTCTTGATGATGTCCTCATCTACTCAAAAAGTGAAGAGAATCATATTGAGCATTTGTGTTTAGTTTTGTAATGATTGCAGAATCATAAGCTCGATGGCAAATTATCTAATTGTGCCTTCTTTCAAAGTAGAGTAAAATACCAATGACATATTACTTTTACATAATGGATTTTTATGGATCCATCCAAGATTAGAGCCATTATGGAATGGCCATCACCTAGAAATGTGCCTTAGGTGCATAGATTTATGGGTTTGAAATGGTACTACAAGAAGTTTGTGCCAATTTTTATAAGATACAAAATATGATCACCTCTCTTTAGATGCAAGAAAAACATTTTATCTGGTATAATAAGTGAGACAAATCCTTTCACATTATTAAAATGGGGATCACTTAACATATATTTGATTCCTACACTAGCCTCCATTGATTCTCCTAGATATGATATTCTTTCATTTCTGACTTTACTTTGTCATGCATGTATATTGCTTGTCTTTGACACTCTTAATCAATTCTTGGCTTGAGTCATATAAGTATCCTTCTATCCTAGTCATTATTTAATATCCCTAAGACACACCACCATTCATATACCTATACATCTCTTCATCTTGTCACTTTCATCATCATCTCATACACAATTTCTAAAACCTTACTCTGCATTCTTGCCTCAAACTTATCTCCCTCTTTGGTATGGTTACCTATGCCTAAAAGCCTAAAACATGGATACAATTTTCTTGTCATTTACAAAGGGATATTATGTCCATAAACCTATTTATTTTAACTCTTATAAACATCCAATCATAATCCTCAATCTCAAGGTGAGTACTCTCACACAACTACCTATTTCCTCTTTAAGGTCTCATTCCTTGTAACCCTATTTTAACATATATCTAGATAGTTTGAATAATATAAAAAGTTATCAGATAAATTAAAAAAAAAATTGGATGCCCATTATCCCATTTTACCTTCATATAACTTTTTAGGACCCAAATCTTTGTGTAAAGGTACTAACTTAACACACCTCATTATCAATTAGGCCTCTTTATGCTTAATATAACTCCATAGTACTAGTGATCGTGTTGTATAGTATTTTACCAAAATTTTAAATTTTTTAACCTTTAAATAACCTAAAAAAATAATAATCCAATTTTTTATCAATTTTTTTCTAGATGAAATAAATGTTATTCAAGTTACAAATTTGAAACCCTAGGTCTAGTGTTGATAGGCCTATACAAGCCTGAAAGAAAACAAAAAGGGTTACAAAGATTTTTTGAACACTTAAATAACATATAATAACTATATTAGGTCTTTCCAAACTCTAATTAACTTTAAAAATGGTTACTTGGTCTTGATCAATTCCCAAAAGCCTTCAATATGCACTATTTTAGAATTTTGTGTTGCTTTTCAAGATTGTGTGGAGGTTTGATGAGCCTCTTGTTAATATACATAATTTATAATAATCCAATGTGATTAAACTAAAAAATAATTAAATATAAAAAAAAATTATTATCCAAATATTTAAGAACCAATTAAATCATCATCAACCATATATCACTTGTCAATTTTGGTTGTACATGAGTATAATTACTTCAAGGAGGATTGTGTAAGTATCAATGATAGTTAGAGTTGAATATAAATCTCTAAATTGATTTATTAGAATTAAAATATATATTATAATCAATTTTATATCCTTTAATATAATTCAATCAGATAAAACCCTTGAATTTATCTCAAAACGTCCTCTATGTTATTCTTTTAAGACTATGTTAAAAATAGAGTTTTAGTAACTTGTATAAAGCAATGTGTATACTATAGTTAATTTAAAATATTACTAAAATAAAAGTAAATTGATAATAATAGATTGACTATATACGAAAAACATATTGAATTTCTTAAACACACTCTTAAAATGTTATTTTATTCATTGGTCTTCTTGATCATACAATAAACATACAAAATTTTGTAACTTGGATATCTTTCCTCAAGTTTTAATCATTATTTCCTTTCTTAAGTATTTTTAAATCTATGTAATATTAATTTATCCATACTTATAACCTCTCATTAAAAATATCCCCTCACTTAAATTAATTTACAACCTCTTATTATGCCAACATTTATAAATAACTCTATTTTCTTGCCAACCCCATGTAGGGTGGGAACTACACATCAACCTTCTTGGCTCATATTGTTCTCATGATGAATTTCACATTTAAATACCAATTACACACTATCATAATAAATTATATGACCCATGAAAAACATTTATCAACAATTTTACTTCTCACAACACCTAAAAATACTTCACAAAGCCAATTCTAAATTCTAATTTTTTATTTTTTATTTTTGGTAGGAAAAGTCTAAATGAGCTCAAACACATAAATATTAGACTATAAATAATTAAAAAACATATTAATCATACTGATAAGATCTATAACACATAAATAAAACCTAAAATTTCCAACATGAAACAATTAAATACACTGACATCTTTTATTGCCTTATGATGCTCTGTATCATGCTCCCTAAGTGGAAAAATTTGAGCTCCTACTCAAATGCACCTTGTATACCTTATTCATTTGTTTCTAATTATTCACATTATGAGTTTTTAATATCCTTTTACTTCTACTTCTCTTATCTTTATTATTTATTCTTAGTTGGGTCTTATGTCTTTGTCTTCTTTCCTTATCTTGTCTCTTCACCAACTCATCCTCTATCTCCATGAATTACATGATCTACTACAACTTTTTGTCCAATTCATCTTATATCTCCTCCATATCTGATTTATCTTCATTTATTTTTTGGTATTAAAACTTGATGTCTTTAAATTCTACATTTAATATTTCAACTTTTTTAAAATTTGCATTTTTTTCAACTCATTCTCTTGTATAGGGCTGTTCCTTACATTAATACTTTCTCTTGCTTTAGATACCATTAATTTATACCATATATATATGTTTCCTTTTGCCTTATAATTTACCATTTTTTTTATATAGTTTGTGAGGGTTTAAAACATATCCTTCTTCATTTTTGACTTTTTTATGCAATCTACAATCTTCCTGCTTATCCTCATATAGATATCCTTATTTTTCTCTATATTTTAATACTTATCATTTTCAATATTCATGAATATTTCACCTTTATTTTTATTATTTTATTATTCTTTATAAGACACTATATTTTTTCCCATTCCTTGTTTCTAATTTTTAGCTTCATTATGTGCCTAGTTAGGCACCTCCTCTTACTGTCTATTATGTTTTATAAACACTTAAATCATGATTCATTTATATATTATTATTCATTTAATTTTATTGACATAACTTGTTCTTCAATTTTTTTTTCAATATGTGTCAAATATGTGTTCCTGAACTTCACTCTTTCTTTTCATGAGTTTATTTAAGAGTTCAATTATTCCTTCTACAAAACATCTTCATCTTATTGAAAATATCTATACATGGCTTCCAAATCATCTTCTTAAACATAATCATGTTGTTCATGATTTATTTACTTAATTCTTTCAGGTTTTATGTCATCAAAATAGATTTTTTATTCCTTCACTTTTATACCTACATACATACATGAAAAAAAATCATAAGACATAAAATCTTGAGGCTTGTTTGCCTCCATATTCTCTTTCTTAGATTTATTTTCCTCCATGACTATCTCATTTTACTTAAGGTTTTTCTAACATTCCTCTTCTTTACCAACCTTTTCATACCACAAGAACTTATTCATCTCTCATGACAATATTTCTTCTTTTATCCATGAGTAGCCTTATAAGCCACTTAACTCTCTTATTCCTCATTATCCAACATATAATTTTCTTCCCTATTTTTACATGGGCTACACATATAACCTTATCCTCTCTATCCTTTGATCTATCTCACTCATCTCCTTTTTAACAACCAAATTTTTCTCTTTGGGGCTTCACTCTTATGTCTCTCATTACGGTACTCTAACTCAGCCAAACCCTTCCTTTCCTTTGATTTATCTATATCCATCTTCTCAAAATCATGACTTTTTCACATTATTTTGGTATCTCAACCTAGGTTCTCTCCTCTACCTAGTCTATTGACACTCTTGTCCAAGTATTTTCCACCTTGGAACAACTCCTCTTCTTGGATTATTTCTTGTCTCTTCTTAGGGTTGCTCTTATACCACAAAATCTTACCATTTTATTCTTGTCTAACTAATTCATAAAACTTTACTTCTTACAACTTTAAATTTAAACCTTTAATACTAGAAAGCATAAAATATTTAAATAGCTTACCTAATTTGGTATAACTTGATGTAGATCTGATGCCTATACTCACCTCCATTGACTATCCTAGTCCTACATTCTTTATTGAATGCCTTCTTTCATCTTTTAATTTTTTTGTTATGAAGGTAAATTTATTATCTTTGATACTCTTGATAAATTCTTATCTTTATATTCCCATAATTATCTTTCCATCCTAATCCTTATTCACTCTCTCCAAGACACAACACCATTCATCTACCTCTACACTCTATTCATCTTATCACTATCATCCTCATCTCATACATGAGTTCCAAAACCTCACTCTCTATTTTTTCCTCAAATTTATCTCTCTTTGATATGGTTACATAGGCCTAAAAGCTTAAAACATGGATCCAAGGTTATTGTCATTTTCCAAGGTATCTTATGGCCATAAAATTAATTATTTTAACTCCCATACACATCCAATAATAATCTTTAAGCTCAAGGATATTACTCTCACATAACTCCCTTTTTCCTCTTTAAGGTCTATTTTTGTGTAACCCTATTTTAGAATATATATAGATGATTTTAATAATATTAAATTTTATTAGACAAAATAAAGACACTTTTGGAAACCCATTATCCCCTTTTATCTTCTTAAAAAATTTCAATACCCAAGTCTCAGTGTAAACCTACTAACTCAACACACCTCATTACCAATTAGTTCTCTTTAGGCTTAGTTTAACCCCACAAATTTACCAATTTATAACCTCATTAATCCTATACATCACCTTAATTAACATGTTAATCCAAATTTTTAGTGATTTTGGATCGATGAAATATAAGTTATTCAAGTTGCAAATTTGAAACCCTAGGTCTATTATTGACAAGCCTATATAAAACTAAGAGAAAAAAATGGTTTATAAATTTTTTAAAAACTTAAATCACATATAAGACATGAAATATGACTAAATAAACTCTCCTCAACATCTACAATGGCTACTTGGTCTTGATCAATCCTCAAAAGTCTCTAATATGAATTGTTTCATAATTCTATGTTACTTTTCAAGATTGTGTGTGGAGGTTTGATGAGCCTATTATTATTCCAAAATATTTATAAGCCTAAAAAGTGATTACAATAAAAAAACATGAACTATAAATATTTTTTATTATAAAAAAGTTTACAGCCAATTAAACCATCACCAAACATATATCACTTGTCATTTTGACTATACATGAGCAAAATTGCTTCAGTGATGATTGTCAGGTAACAATGACAGTTGGATTTGAATATCACTATATAAATGGATTTATTATAATTAAAATTTATATTATAATCAATTTTATACTATTTAATATTATTCCAACACCCAAAACACTTGAATAGATCTCAAAACCTCTTCTATGTTATTCTTTCAAGACTATGTTAAAAACATAGTTCTAGTAGATTGTATAAAACAACTTGTATACTATAGGTAAGTGCCAATATTTAAATAAAATAAAAGGAAAAAATATAATTTATCTATTAAATAACCAAAAAACACTATAATTTCACAAACACGCTCTTAATAAATTATTTTATTTATTGATCTTCTTGATCATAGAATAAACATACAAAATTCTGCAACTCAATTATTTCTTCCTCAAGTTTTGATCAATATTTACTTTAATGAGGATTTTACCATATGTATACTATAAATTTATCCTTAATTATAACATATAATTCATAATATCACCTTAAAGACATGCATTTATAACCTTTTATGATGCCAACATGTAAAAATAACTCTATTTTCTTGCCAACCCCATGTAGGCTAGTAGTTACACACCAACTTTCTTGGTTCATATTTGTCTCATGATGACTTTAAAATTATAAAAACACTTATACACTATCATAAGACCTTATATTACCCATTAAAAACATTCATCAACCTTTATACTTTTCACAACACCTAAAAATACCTCACAAAGCCAATTATAAATTCAAATTATTCAAATTTGGAATTTTCACATGAAAAGTTTAAATGAGATCAAACACACAAATCCAATATTATAAATAATTTAAAAATATCCTAATGGTACCTATAATACCTATAAAATCAAAATAAACATAAAATATACAACATGAAACACTTAAAAATACTGATATATTTTATTGCCTTGTGATGATCTACATGATCACTTCATCACCAATATTATGGATTTTAGATCTAATGATCATTTTAAAATGATAAAATATGCATCAAGAGATTGATTAAGAGGATTTATTATGTATTATTATTTGTTTTTATCTTATTCATCAAGTAATTTTAAGACATATGAGGTATATTATACCTCACACAACTTAATGTTTGCTACCATAGTGCATGTTTTCCATGTATGGAGGCATTATTTGTTGGGAAAAATGTTTGAGCTTAAAATTGACAAGTTTGTACTCAAGTAAATATTTACCAAATATAACATAATTATCATCAAATATGATGGTTATAATTATTAGCATACTTTGATTTTGCCATTAGTTGCATTAAAGGGAAAGAAAACAGAGTTGTACATGCCTTTAGTTGTAGAAGATACACTACAATTATAACTACTCTAAAGAGTACCTATTGAGATTTTTTAGTAAATTTATTACCAATAAATAAATTATATAATTAATTAAATAAATATTTATTATAATATTCATAGGATCTTAAATACAAAGGATTCCAACATCAAAAATATGGGATTTTGAGACACAATGGAATAATATATGTGCCTAATAGGGAAAATTTGAGGGGTAATGTGGTGACAAAGTTTAAAAAATATAAATTTTTGTTAGGATCTTAACAAGAACAATTGATTACTTTTACAAGCAACTAAACATGAAATTAACCAGAATTGAAAGTAACTAGAAATCAAAATCAACAAAGAATAAGAGATACAAGAAACAATGAAAACTTGTATTAAACTCTTCTTATAAGGAAATACAATTGAAGAAATCTCTCTTTCTTCCACACCTCTCTCAGATGTATAGATCTCTTTCCCTCAAGAGTTCTCTCTTCACAATTACAAACACAATTCAGCTACTTGAATTGCCTATCTTACATCTTACCACTTATAAGCTATGAAGATATATCCCTATATATAGAATTAGGGATCATGAGCTATGCAATATCAACCATTAGATACACCTCCTAATCTAAGGCTTAAAACAGTCCTACTAAAGATAGAGATGTGGACTTAAGACTAACACTTAATATTATCATGCAAATAATCCGTTCATCCCATGAAAATAGAATTTTGAAACGCACAAGTGATCGATGTCGGTCCCTATTTGCCTGCATATGACAGATGTCAGATGATCCATAACCGATGTCGGCAGCCTCTAGTTGATCCCTAACTGATGTCAGTGATTGTGTAAATCCTGTAACTTTGCATTTGCTCATCCATGAAGCTTTTAGCTCCACACCTTAGTAATCTCCCACTTAGAGATAAACAGCTGCACATGTACCTGTACAACAACATCTTTTAGCTTCTCCTCCATCTTCAAGCTCAATTTTGAAGACCAACAAAATTTGAATGAAGATTCAACTTCTCCTTTATTACTAGCTTTCTTAACATATCCATAGGGTTCTCATCTGTATGGATCTTTTCCAGCCTCAACTCACCATCATCCAATACCTGTCAAATGAAGTGGTACCTAAGCTGTATATGTTTGGTTCTTGAATGAAAGGCTGAGTTCTTAGCCAAATGAATTGCACTCTGACTATCACTGTATAATATACAACTCTCTTTCTCCTTTCCCAACTCTTCCATGAACCGAGTCATCCATATCATCTCTTTGCTAGCCTTTGTGACTACAATGTATTCTGCCTCTATAGTAGACAAGGCAACAACCTTTTGAAACTTTGAAATCTAGCTAACCACCATTCCACCAATAGTGAAAACATAACCTGTGGTGCTTCTCCTGCCATCCAAGTCACCTGCCATATCCAAATCTACATAACCATGTAGAGAAGTGTTTGACCCACCATAGCACAAATGCTTACTGTTGGTCCCTCTCAGATAATGAGAATCCACTGAGCTGATTTCCAGAGTTCCTTCCCTGGATTGACCATGAACTTACTGACAACTCCCACTACTTGGGCAATATCAGGTCTAGTACATACCATTGCATACATCAAACTCCCAACTATGGAAGCATATGGAACTCTACTCATGTACTCTAACTCATCATGTGATTTAGGACATTATTGTTTACTCAACTTGAAGTGTCCAGCCATAGGTGTGCCTACCAATTTTGCATCCTTCATATTAAACCTCTCCAACACCTTGTTCACATAATCCTCTTGAGACAAAATCAACCTGTGATTTTTCCTGTCTCTCTTAATACTCATGCTAAGGATTTTCTTTACTGCTCCCAAATCCTTCATGGCAAATGTGTGAGCTAATTTTACCTTAAGCTCAAAAATATCCTGCATGTGTGAACCGGCAACAAGCATATCATCTAAATATAGTAATAGAATAATATATCTACCATTATCTAATCTCTTAAAATAAACACAATGGTCAGATTGACATCTATTGAAACCATGCTCAGTCATAAACCTATCAAATCTCAAATACCATTGTCTAGGAGCTTGCTTAAGACCATATAAGCTCTTCTTTAACCTACACACAAGCTTCTCCTTACCTTTGACCTCAAACCCTTCTGGCTGATCCATATATATTTCTTCATCCAAATATCCATGAAGAAACACTATCTTAACATCAAGCTGCTCAAGATGCAAATCCTCAATAGCAACTAAAGACAATATAGTCCGAATAGAAGTCATTTTTACTATAGGAGAAAAAATTCACCAAAATCAATACCTGGTTTATGTGCAAATCCCTTTACTACCAACTTGGCCTTATGTCTCATTTGTCCATTCTCACCTTCCTTTAACTTGCAAACCCATTTGTTTTTTAGTGCTCTCTTACTTGCTAGAAACTCAACCAAATCCCATGTTTGGTTCTTTTCCAAGGAATAAATATCCTCATTCATGCCAAGCTCCCACTATTTTTGGGTTTTTACCTACATTACTTCATCAAAACTCTCTGGTTCTCCACTATCAATGAGCAATAAGTAGAATAATAAAGGGGAATATCAAATTGGAGGTTTACTTACCCTTTCTGACCTCCTCAAGGGCATTTGAGACTCATTCACTGCTTGTTGTCCACCCAAATTCTCTGTCAGTGACCGATCTCGATCATCTCTAGGTCTGTACCTAACCAACTTCAGTTCCACCCAACCGACGTCAGTTCCTGTCTGACTGACATCAGTTCTTGCATGACCGATGTCGGTTATTGTTTGACCTATCTGATCGATGTTGGTTCTTGCCTAACTGACATTAGTGTCTATGTTTTTTTGGAATTGATTTCTCATGATCTCATTTTGGATCACAATCTCATCCAAATCTCCATTGATTTGCTCAGAATCATTCAACCTCTTGAGTTGATCCCTGTACATCACTTTCTCATTGAAAACAACATCACAACTTCTAATAATCTTGTTAGTTTTTAGATTCCACAACTAGAATCTGAAATATTCAGAGCCATAACCAATAAAAGTGCACCTCATAGACTTAGCATCCAACTTCTTTCTATTTTCCTTATCAACGTGCACAAAATCTTTAGAACCAAAAATTTTGAGAAGTGAAAGATCTACCTTTTTACTTATCCAGGCCTCTTCTATAATTCCACCATCTAGTGCAGTACAAGGTCCTCTGTTAATCAATTAAACTTCAGTGTCTATAGCTTCTACCCAAAATTGTAAGGGCAAACTAGCGTGCAACCTCATACTTTGTGCATGCTCCATTATTGTTTTATTCATCCTCTCAAAAACACCATTTTTTTGAGGTGTCCTTGGATCCATCCTTTGCCTGTGTATTCCATTCATAGAATAGTACCTATTAAAATTATAGCTACAGTACTCACCACCATTGTCAGATCTAAGACACTTTAATCTTAAACCTATTTCATTCTCAACCAAAACTTTCTATTTCATAAATGTGTCAAATACATCAGATTTATTCTTTATGCAATAGACCCATACCTTTCTTGTAGCATCAACAATGAAAGTAACATAATACTGTGATCCTCCAATAGAAGCTACCTAAGTTGGTCCCCACAGGTCTGTGTGAACAAGCTCCAACTTGTGCTTCCTCCTTGTTGACCCAGTTTTGAGAAACTTCACTCTCTTATACTTTCTAGAAATACAATGCTCACAAAAATCTATATCTATGCTTTTCAAATCTGAAAGTTTACCTTTTGACTTAAGAACTTTCATTCCCTTCTCACTCATGTGGCCGAGCCTATAGTGCCACAACTTTGCATCTACATCTAAAGCAGATAATACAGAATGGGAATAATCAATAATATAATTACATAAATAGAGAGTACCTTCTCTCTTACCTTTGGCTAATACAAGTGCACCCTTGGTAACCTTCCAAGATTCAGCTGTGAGAGTTATTGTACAACCCTCATCCCCCAAATTTCCTATATAAATCAGATTTTTCTTTAGGATGGGTACATGCATGACATCCCTCAACACCCATGTGTTGCCATTCTACAATTTCAGCTACACTTTTCCTTTGCCAACAATTTTACAAGGCTCATCATCCCCTAAATAGACTTTTCCAAAATCTCCCTGGACATAATCACTGAAAAATTCTCTATTTGGGGTTGCATGGAAAGAAGCACCAGAATCTACAACCCACTATTCTATTCTATTATCTAATGAAAGTATAAGAGCATCTTGTACAACAATACCTGCAACTTTTGCTTCTTCTTTACCTTCATGCTGATTTTCTTCTTTAACCAGTAACCAACAATCTTTCTTTGTATGCCCTATCTTTCCATAATCCAGTAGGTTATTCTTCTTCCATTTTTGGATTTGGATCTTCTTCTCATCTTTGACTTAGACCTTTATCTCCCTTGCTTGCTCTTCTCTTTTTTCCTTCCCCTACTTCAATACTTAAAGCATTACCTGATGATTCCCTTGTTCTTTTCCTATGAGTCTCTTCATTCAGGATTACACTAACAACATCATCTACTTTCAAGATATTTGTAGTAGATGCAGTATTACTAACTACCATTACTAAACTATGCTAACTTTCAGGCAAAGAGCATAATATTAAAAGAGCCTTAATTTCATCATCAAAAACTATTTTGAATGAATTTAATTGATTTACAATACCATGGAAATCATTTAGATGACTAGATATAGATCCAACTTCCTGCATTTTCAAGTTAAATAATTGCTTCATAAGATATACCTTATTTGAAGCTGAGGGCTTTTCATATAAATTTGCTAAAGTGTCCATCAACTCTACTGTTGTCTTTGCCTATGACAAGTTGGAAATCATAGAAGATACCAGACTCAACCTTATGGATCCCAGATCCTTTCTATCAAGAACATTCCATTCTTCATCTTCCATATCTATGGGCTTCCTTGAAACCCCACCCAATGGTAAGTATAGATCTTTCTGATATAGATAATCTTCTATCTGCATCCTCCATAATTGATAGTTCTTGCCATTAAACTTCTCCATTCTCAATTTACTTTCTTCTACCATTGTTATGCTCCCACTCAAACGAAACCCTTGTGAGTGCCTTGTAATCAATACACACTAAACATATCTGAAACCACCTATTAGTGAACCCAAGCTCTGATACCACTTGTCAGTTGGTATCACTTGGTTAACTAGCAACCTAACTCTGATACCACTTATCAGTTGGTATCACTTGGTGAATGAGTAACCTAGCTCTGATACCACTTGTCAGGATCTTAACAAGAATAATTGATTACTTTTGTAAGCAACTAAACATGAAAATAACCTGAATTGAAAGTAACTATAAATTAGAATCAACAAAGAATAAGAGATACAAGAAACAATGAAAACTTGTATTAAAATCTTCTCAGAAGGAAATAAAATTAAAGAAATCTCTCTTTCTTCCACACCTCTCTCAGATGTATAGATCGCTTTCCCTCAAGAGTTCTCTCTTCACAATTACAAACACAATTCAACTACTTGAATTGGCTATCTTACATCTTACCACTTACAAGCTATGAAGATCCATCCCTATATATAGAATTATGGATCATGAGCTATGAAATATCAACCATTATATACACCTCCTAATCTAAGGCTTAAAACAATCCTACTAAAGATAGAGATGCAGACTTAAGACTAACACTTAATCTTATCATGCAAACAATCTATTCATCCCACAAAAATAGAATTATGGAATGCACAAGTGACCGACGTTGGTCTCTATTTGCCTACATATGATCGACGTCGGCCGATCCATAATCGATGTTGGCAGCCTCCAGTCGATCCCTGACCAACATCGGTGACTGTGTAAATCCCACAACTTTAAATTTTCTCATCCGTGAAGTTTTTAGCTCCACACCTCAACAATTTTTAGGACATCCTAGTGTGAATAATCTCTTATCAAAGCTAATACCATTGTATTTATATAAAGGAATCAAGAAATATTTTGTATATTTTATGTCTGGATGTTTGGAATATCAACAAGTCAAGGTTGAACATGTGCATCCCACTAGGTTGTTATAGTCAAATATCATACCATAATATAAGTGGTATGTTATTATTATGGACTTTTTCAAACTATTTCCTATGTCAAGTAATCATCATGATATGATATTGATAGATTTTGATAAACTCACCAAATTAGCATAATTCATTCCTAGTAATTTGATAAATGATACACTAATGCTAGCCAAAAAAATTGTAAAGGAAGTGTATAGATTTTATTTGTTTATACAAAATATCAATTTAGATAAAGACCCTAATATGACCTCAAAGTTTTGTTAAACTCTTAGTACATCATTAGGTACACATTTGAACTTTAGTACAACTTATCATCTAGAAATAGATGGAAAAAGAGAGAGAAAGACAGTGAATTAGATCTTAGAGGATATTTTGAGGATGTATTACATGGACCAACTATACAAATGATAATAATACCCAAATTTGGTTTATTTCTATTAGAACAAACCATTCTAATCAGCTTTGAAGATGGTTTTTTTTTAAAGCATTATATGGTAAGAGGTGTAATACACTAATCCATTGGGATAAGTTATAAGATAAAATGTTCTTTGGACCTGATACACTTATTTAAATGGAGGAGAAGGTGAATCTAATAAGGTAAAGATTTTTTTAATCCAATGATAGGAAAAAAAATGTATGCTAATCTAAAATGTATAAAAAGCATTTCATAGTTGGATATAACATTTTTCTATGGATCAAACCTCAAAAGAGTTTTATTATGTTTGGGAAATCAAAAAAAATGTCACCAACACACATGGGACCTTTTAAGGTTCTATAATTGATAAATAGTATAGTGTACAAACTTACTTTGACATCAACTTTAGCAAAAATGCATAATATTTTTTAGGTATCTTATCTTAATAAATATATAGATAATCCTTCACAAGTTTTAGACTCTAATGCATTACATGTTCTAGATCCAAGGGTTGTCATAGTAGAACCTATTAGAATAATTGATACTTGCAAGTTTAGATTACATAACATGAAAGTATAACATTGTAAGGTCTAATGGGACTAATATGATTAAGATAGTGCCATATGGGAATATTCTAAGGAATTATATAGGCTATTTCCTCATCCATTAGAATAATTTTTTGTCAAACATTACTAATTATTTTTAGAATTTTTTATTGAAATAAAATACATCAGGTTGATTACTTATTTTAATTGAAATTATGTCACATCCCATCCCACTCTCAAAATACTACATAAGTATTAGAAATATAAGTGAAATTAATGATTAGTAGTTTCTCATTTTTATGATAGATATGGAAATTTATGCTATATAGTTGATAGTTGTACTATTTTTTCTCATGTTAGGTTGTGATTAAATGATACTCCCATGTTCATTTAGATATATTATATTATTTTTTATTATAATATTATATGGATGTGATTTTTTTTACATGTTTTATTTATAGTTCATAAATGTACATACATTCTAATTAATGTATTATTCTATTGCATTCTCACTCTAACTACATTTTTGTTGATCAAGGTGTTTGTAGGACTATCTTTCCATCATATAGTGGAATAGAGGGAGAGTATCATGGGGAAGGAGGATGCAAAAAATATAATTGGGGATAGAAAGAGTGAAGCTAAACCAACAGACACCCACTTACACTCTTGACTTTTTAAATGAATTAAATGTTATTGGTGTTCTACAAATGTTTTTAAGTGTTTGATTTTCAATAGATGTCTCTATGGTTAGTATTTCATAATGACATTAATTTTGAGTTGGTTATTTTTCTTGAAGTGGCATAATTATTTTGTAAAGAATCATCTTGATTAACATAATATGTTATTTCCATTAATATGAATTGGCTAATTGAATCTCCATGAAATAATTATATGGGTTAAACTTTGGTTGCTAAGTTATACACATGGTAGAATAATTTTTTCATTTCAAACCCATGGAGTATTGGTTGTTTATTAAACCATATTTTTTATTTGAATCATGTATAGGTTAATATACTTATATACTACCCATTTTGGTGGCCTAGAGATGAGAAAATGGGGGAAAAATCACCCAAGTGATTATTTTAAATGAGTGTTTGAAACTTAGGAAAAGTGGTTTTTATTTTTGTTAAAGGATCTAGTATCTTTATTTCCATGTAAAATTTGAATAAAAGGGAATTAGTTTTTTTTATTACTATGATTTCGTGTTGAATTCACCATTTGGTGAAATGAGGGGTTTTCCAAGCACTTTCTATGCCCAAAATAGGGATATGGACTTCAAGTTAATGATAAGAGGTAAAAGATCATGAAAACTTGGAATTTGAGTCTCATTATGGTGAATTCATAGATTTTTAGGAGAAATGGTAGGACATACAAAACATGGAGGAGAAAAGGATATAGAATAAAAGAAATAAAGATAAGAAAAATTTAAGGATGGAGAATGAGGAAGGGAGATTTTTAAAAAAGTAAATAGAATACCAACACCTAGATTTAAAAAAATCCATTACAAGTAACCAATGAATTAAAGCTTTGAATTTATTTGTATTTGTTATAGACTTGGTTTTCACTTGGAAGCAAAATAATTATTTTTTTCTTACTTGGGTTACTATACATCTTGTCTGAATGTATATGTTGGTAGATCCTTTTATAAAATTTAAGGTTTCATCTTTATATACCTAGGGATGGAGCTCATTTCCATCCACAGGTCTATACAAATGATATTAGAGACATTATCAAACATATTCTTTGAAATTGCATGGCTTTTGCATGATATATAAAAATAAAGGACCATGTTTTTTTAATTTGGAAAAACTTTATTCTTAGATTTATGATAAACCTAAGTCCTCAAGTTTCTTCGATGTTGTGAAACCTAGGAAAACTATCATTTGGTTAAAATATATGGATTATGAAATAGTTGAGGATTCTATTATTGACATATGGAACTATTAAAATCTTAAGGGATATTATTCAAAGTTATTTCTTACATGTGTATACCTTGCATTAAAATTATAGGTACATTAATTATGTAAGAAGTATTTATCTACAACAATATTTATGTTTAAACAATTAGTAATGCATATTTATTGATATAAATTTGTATATAATCATGTGATATCTTTTATTATATATTTGAAATGGAATAATATAAAATATATGTGAATATATTCATGAATTAACCATTGAATGGTATGATAAGTTTATTTTTGGTAATTTCATGTGTGTGTGTGTGTGTGTGTGTAATCATGTGATATCTTTTATTATATATTTCAAATGAAATAATATAAAATATATGTGTATATATTCATGAATGAACCAATGAATGGTATGCTAAGTTTATTTTTGGTAATTTCGTGTGTGTGTGTGTGTGTGTGTGTGTGTGTGTGTGTGTGTGTGTGTGTGTGTGTGTGTGTGTGTGTGTGTGTGTGTGTGTGTGTATGCATGCATGCATGCATGCATGTATGTATGTATGTTTATATATATGTGTGTGTGTGTGTGTGTGTGTGTGTGTGTGTGTGTGTGTGTGTGTGTGTGTGTGTGTGTGTGTGTGTGTGTGTGTGTGTGTGTGTGTGTATAGGCTGTAGTTATTTTTGTTTTGGAATACAAACTCTTGCATATGTGATCAAGACTTAGGATGGACTGAAATTAAATTATTATTTTTTTGAACAAGAAATAAACACACACACACACACACACATGAATGTGTGTGTGTGTGTGTGTGTGTGTGTGTGTGTGTGTGTGTGTGTGTGTGTGTGTGTGTGTGTGTGTGTGTGTGTGTGTGTGTGTGTGTGTGTGTGTGTGTGTGTGTGTGTGTGTGTGTGTGTGTGTGTGTGTGTGTGTGTGTGTGTGTGTGTGTGTGTGTGTGTGTGTGTGTGTGTGTGTGTGTGTGTGTGTGCGTGCGTGTGCGCGCGCGCGCGTGTGTGTGTGTGTGTGTGTGTGTGTGTGTGTGAGAGAGAGAGAGAGAGAGAGAGAGAGAGAGAGAGAGAGAGAGAGAGAGAGAGAGAGAGAGAGAGAGAGAGAGAGAGAGAGAGAGAGAGAGAGAGAGAGAGAGAGAGAGAGAGAGAGAGATTATGTAGTACATGAATATATTATATAATGTGGTGACTTAATTTATCTTAGATACTTATTTACTAATGAATACATATATAAATATAGAAATATAACATAAATTTAGATGGTGGCATATGGTGTTGACATATGTGGGAAAATAAATACTTATTTAATAGTGTTTTAGTTGTAAATGAAATAGAGTTTTAAGAAAACTTAAATGGTCTTTATACATTAAAACCTATGTACATGTGTTCATATTTATTTATAAGGATTATTTTGAAAGATATAAAACAATATGGTAGAATGTGCATATCATATGCATGGGTGTGGATTGTGCATTTCTAATATTTAAAATATAAGTTTTACTTGATTTAATGAATTGTCAAAATAGGTAATAAATGTTTAAAGTTGGTCTAAAATTAAACAAGAGGATTGGTATCCTCACTTATACTAATAAGTAATCTATGGGTATTTCCAAATGAGTCATTTAGTGTACTAATAGATATAATACACGAGTTGTATAATGTTAAAAAAAAATGAAATGTTGGAAATTCCGTTGAGATGAAAATAATGTATTTATCACTTATATTTTTTATAATTTAGGCATATGGTTATGCTTGTATTTTGTAATTATGAATGTTATTGGTTTATAATAACATGTAATCTTTAGATTTATCAATAGTAGTTGTTTTATGGGAAAATAATGTGATTTTATATATTAGATGGATGTTTTTACCTTATACTGAATTGAATAAGTAAATATTTTTATGTATTTGATGAGTGGTTGTATGCTAAAAATATATATTTATTATACTTTGATATTACTTTATAATATTTTAACATTCATGTTTCATTTGATAGTCGGTGATAGGTATATGAGGTTATTGTCTTTAATTATATATATCTATCATATAATATCATATGATATATTTAGATTCATTAGCATAGAGTATATGTGCATAGAATTTTTTTGGATACATGAGAGATCTAAATTCTATATGAAAATTTTGTCCAAATTAATGTTATCACTGACACATTTTCCCTCCACTATACTTTATAGTTTACATGTGTATGTGTAATGTCATATTAAATAGAGGATTGTCTTCCATGGTCTTTGTGAAATTTTTAGGTATTAGTTATTGTAAAACACACTATTTCTAGTTTAATTTTTCATATATGCACTTATTTTATTAATTCCTCCATGAAGTAAAAGGACATTCCTAGTGGGGAGATGTGCATGAGATCAATGATCTATGGTTGGAGAAAAATCACCCTAATGATGCTCTCCCTCTATTTATTTGATCAACCATCATGTAATCATACTAATGAATATTTTTACTAATCATTGAGTTGTCTTATGAGGCTCAAATGTACTATTTTACATATTATCATGTGTATTTTGAAATTCAATGATGAATGTAATAAATTGTACATTCTAATTTATGATTATTTAATACAAAAATGGTTTTATATATTGTACATAATTTTAAAATTTTGTAAACAATAGAGTTTTTATATTTTTGTATAGCTGTACATATGGATTATTTTAGTGTACTGATGTCCCCTTCACTTTTCTATGAGTTATAAAAGTAAATTTATCATTATTATTATTATATACTATTTTAAAGTTATATAGATCACATCTTAACTAGTGGGTTAAAAATATAATTTAAATTTAGAGTTCTATATGTACTTATAAATAAAATAATGAAACATAATGATAATTATTGAAAATGAATATGATTTAAGTTTTTTTTAGGACAAATTTTCATAAATTATAGTGTAACCTAGTGGGTTTATAAAAAAAATCATGTATAAAAATTTTAAATTAGATATGTTAGGAAGGCATTTGTAAATATTATAAATCCCAATAGTAAAGGAGTCATGAAATGGAAACACTAGAATATAATTTCACCTATGGATAATATGCCCCCATTTTAGCAAGGATACTTGGTAGAGGCAAGTCCAACACCTTGATCCTTGTAAACTTTGTTTATCCTACACAACACTCATTAATACCTATGAATTACATGTGTGATATAGGAAACCTATGATATTTATTAATCATGCGATAAAAAAAATATAAAAAATATGTAAATTATATTTCCAATCTTTATTAGGTCGTAAATTTTATATTTTTTAGAATATTTTTACTTTTTTTGCATTTTGGAATATATGTTTTTTTTTTGCATTTTTGAAATATTGAAACCAACAACACTACAAAACAATAAAATAAAGGTGTCAAAATTATAATAACTTTGAAATATTTGAATATTTTGTGACATGTTTTAATTTTAAATATGCACTACGAAATAATTTATGGCCATGTGTGAGTAAAATTCCCCCACTATATATGAATTGTAACCTTGAGAAATCTACTAGATACTGAAAATGTATGTAGAGTATTGTTTGTACATCATCCTTTCATAAAATATACACTTTTAGAAATATGTCACATGTATGAACAATATATCTCTAGAAATAAAAGTTTTTATATGAAAAATACTGATTTGCATATTGAATATAGGTGGAAAATCTAAAAATTTAAAATATTAAGGATCTTTGTGTTGAAACTATAATATTTGGGTAAAAACTGATATAAGACAAGATCAAGCAATTAAGATAGAAATGGTAGTCAATTTTTTCCATAACTATTTGATTATGTCTTTGAATATGAAAATAGAGAAGACAAATAGTAGGTATGGAAAATTTGATTATTCATTTGAACTATTTAGATCTAGAAAATGAGAAGGAATAGATGAGATGACAATAATTTAAAAATATAAAATGGCTTAGAATAATTAATCAATCAATGGAATATGAAATAAAATAAGATATTATGATAAAATAGTCAAGTAGCTATGTATAATCAAATTTTATTTCTATTAATTATTTGAATGTTTCTTTTAAAAAAAAGTTTTCTAGAAATGCAACAAACTATGCAATGATCACATCAAGATAAGAAAAAAATAAATATGTGATTGGTGGTAAATTTACTATTTGATTCAAAATGTATTAGATGTGTCTATATTAGAATCAAAAAGTGTATCATATTTAGTAAGAAAACTATTTATATTGCTACTAATGTAATATTGTGTAAGAGTACTATATCTAAATGATACAAGATGATGTGAATTCCCATGAAATTTTTTAGAGTATTATTCAAAATATTTATCCATTTTAGGCACATGCTGATTTTATTGAGTTACCAACTTAGGAGACATTATATGTGATTGTGCTTCTTGGTAATTCAAGGCATTTTATTGATAAATTTCCTTTTGCATTGGTTGATTTTGAGCTCTTTTCACATTTTTCTAAATTGGTTGAATGTATTTTTTTATTAGGTGTAATGAATATAAATATTCTTTGGTTTTTCGTTGATATATCTTTAAATTTTTGTGGTTGATGGGGAGGAGGATGTACCATTTATTTCATAGGGTACTCATACTTGATTCTTAAAATTTTAACAAGTTGATTGAAATAAATGTAATTTAGGAATATATGTACCATTTAAGGTAAACCATAGAGCTTTCTAAACCATGGGAATCCAAATAAAATTTTAAATACCCTATTTTTTTATAACCTAAAAAGGATCATATAATATAGTAGAATCCACTTGAAGAGGCAACACAATATGTCCTAATTTGGTTTGTTTTTTGCCATTGAATGAAATAACACTTTTATTATTTTCATATATGTCATTATGTGAGTATAAGTTCATTAAATAATGTTATATTTAAACCATTTTAACTTTATCCATTATCAAATAACTCACTATGCATAGGTTTTTTTATCAATATAAGCTCATATACATAAAACATGTGAATTAGAATAATCATCCACTATTTCACTAACATAAAAATTAATCATAGGCATGATTGGATATTTTGAGTAATTATACCAATAATTCCATCCAATGTATGATCATAGTAATTATGAGTTGTATAAGGATTGTAAGTATGATGTACTATTGAATTGTCCTTAATAGTACCATAATTAGGAAATGGTTCACTAAAAATATTCAATTTCATATTTTCATTTTATTGAGGCTTAATTTCCTCTATAGGAGTTCCTATATAAATAATATTATTATTAATAAGATCCTAAATAAAATTTTTGAACTTGAATAATGTTTTAGTATAATGACCATTACATATATGGTAATCACAATATGTATTGTTATAAAAAAATATTCCTTGTGGTTTGCTCATGTGAAGATACAATGGAGGAGGTAAAGTAATTAGATTACATTCATGTAAATTTTTTAACAACTTGTAATGTTTTTTTGGTAAAATAGATAATTTATTTCTTGTTTAATTAGATAAAACAATCTTGTAATAAGTTTGAGACATAACATTAACTATTGTCTTTTCATCTACTTTAGTATCTATTATCTTAGCTCTGTAAGTTGGTTTGATTTGAAACTTTTTTTTATGTAATTTGGATTACATGTAGGTACATATTGAATCTTGTTAAAATAAATAATCTTGTTTTATATTTATATTATTGTATGATAAAAATCTTCAAATGATTTAAATTTATTGAAAATAATTGATTCATGTAATGGTGACTAAAAATTTGTTTTAAGATATATTGTAATTCATTATCTAAAATATCTTAGTCATTTTGGAAATTATGGTGTTGTAATGAAGAATATAATAAATTATAGGTTCATTAGTTTCTTGGTTAACATTTGAAATTAGTACAAAAGAAATGTTTTCATCAATGATAATATTAAAGTGCATAATAAATTGATCTACTACTAGATTAAATAATTATAAAGATTGAATAGGTAGATCATAAGATCAACACAATGCATAATATTTTAATCTTCTTGGAAATAACTTAGCTATAATTATTTCATTAAGAATAACCCAAACATGTTGCATGCAAAGATATAATGTGTTGTTCTAGATTTTTCTTACCCTTATATAGTGGAAGTTTAAAAGCTAAAAATCCAATAGGTAAAGGGTATGATGAAATATTAGGTGATAAACAATTATGAAGTAAAGCTTAGGAATTCAATTATTGGCTAGATTTTGGTATACCTTAATCTAATTTCAACACTTGAGTAAGTAAAAATGTAATAGTTTACTCAAGGGATTATTTATTAGGTAAGGTATATAATGTAGTGTGCATAAAAATAAAAGGATTTGAACTATTTAATTGGTTAGGCATATGCATATATATTTATGTATGTATGTATTTATGTATTCAAACATGTGTTTTCACCAAATATAAAGGTTTATAAGTAAGAATAAGATCAACATTAGTAGAAAAGACACCTATTGTAGGGTTAAAAATGCAAAAATGGTTATTATTTAAAATTAAGAATAATTTAAAAAAAAAATTGTGTACTTTTATAAGATAAAAGGACTTCAATTACTTTGGGTATATCTTGTGGCATTTGATGGAGCCATATAAAAAACTAGGTAGTCATTTGACTAGTGTTTAATCTAGTCCATTGAGTTCATCAAGATGAATCGTATCTAAAACTTCATGAGTATCTTGTAATTTATGATCATTTTCATTATCTTTTTAATTATTATTATATTCTTGAAAATATTCACTAGTACTTTATTCATTAGAAGAGGAATCAATATGTCCATTAATAAAGTCCATTATATCAAAATAATTTGAATATGATTAATAATAATATTAGTTATCCTATAAATATAACTTAAAGGATTATTAGATTCAAGAATATTAGATGGAAAAGAATAATAACATGGCAAATATGTTAGAAATAAATTGCTAGAAATAAAAGAATTTTTTTTTTATGTTTGGATATTAATAATTCCTTATGAAATACAAGGTAAAAATGAGATACTCTTATTGTTAGATATTATTCAAGGTTGAATTCAATATTTTTTAGTATATTTATATACAAGGTTGAAAAAAAGATATTTTAGAGTAATATTTATATCTAAGGTCGAAAGGACATTCTTTTAGTGTCAGATATTTAGGAATACATCTAATATCCCCTAAGATTTTTTAACCCTAGAAGGTTAAAACCATAAATGAATTAGGGTTTTCACTACTCAAATAATAAATGGGTTAAATAATATATTTTTTTAAAAATGGATTAATATGTGAAGTAACCCTAATTAATAAAAACTGAATAAAATGTAATAGATTATTTAAAATGTACTTATAAATAATGGAATGAAAGTAAATGACTAAAATAAAAAAATGAAATGATAAAAAACAAGACTAAATATGAAAATGAAATACAAGATTATTTATTACTATGTGATGGATTAATATATTAATTGATCGAAAGTGGAAATAAGAAAACATTGATTGTGTTTGTAAATTCATAGGAGCTAGATCTGAGATGGTGCAAACAAAAGAATGGAATAAAGGGATAAGATCTAATCCCACTATTGTTCTTATTGGTTGATATTTTTATTTGGAAAAACATAATAACTTTGGTCACAATGATGTGTGAAATATTTATTTATATATGTATACCCAATTTTAACCATTAGAAGTGTGTAAAAGACATGTTAGGAACCTGTGCTACCCCTTCTCTTTACTTTGTTAGTATACTAGTTGTTATGGATGCATATGCTTTATAAATCATCCTGTGAGCATTTTGTTTTATCCCACATTAATGGGAAGTGGTATTTCCTTATATTATACTTACTATATAAGTGATTTTTGAGGCCAATGAAGGCATCTATGAATTTATTGTATTGACCTTGCTCAAAGGAGGTTATCCCCTCGAAGTGGCCTATGATCAATATAATCCTTTCAGTGCTTTTGATAATTATATAAAACATTATTTCATGCATTTTCATTAATTTATTATATTAATATCCTCTCATCTGGTATTAGAGCTATTTCTAGGCCAATTTTTTAGAAAGTCTAAACTTTGTTCTACTGCATAATTTATTTAAATATTTTTCTCAAAAATTCTTAACTTTATTCTACTATATAGTTCATTTAAGTATTTTTCTATATCAACATAATCTATTTTATATAAGGTTAAAAACCTATATGCATAACAATGGGAAGTGCTTGGGTGAAATCCCTAAAACATATGGTGAGGAGTACCACATGAACCCTAAAGTAGCTGGCCCATTGAGAGGACCTACTAGTGAAATGGGTAATGACTCCTTCTTAATTGAGTAGTTCCTATCCATGAGGAAAACTAAGAGCTATCACTTAAGGGTAAATTTGAGACCAAAAAAATTATGTAAAGTGGTACTCTCTTAGATGGCATCGGTGGCTAGAGAGATATATTTAAAACCTTAGGCAACCATTGAAACTTGGGGCCCATTTCTATCAGTTTTAAACTATTCCAAATAAACTATTAGAAAATCAATCAGTAGAGTATCATAAGACTCTCAGAGGACTTACATTTAGACAATTGATAGAAATGATGAACTAGAAATCAAAAACTGTTCATCTTATTAGTTTTAGAAAACTATCAGTAGAGTATTAGAAGACTCTTATAGGACTTGTAACTACACATTTGATAGAAAATAGAAACAAAAAATAATAATCTATTCTTCTAGTCATGGTAGTAACCCGAATAAAAGTAAAAAACATCAAGGATGAAATTTCCACCCTCAAGACCCAAATCAAATATCTTAATGAAAAAATTCTCATCCTCAATCTTCAACATACTACCTTAAATAAAAAATGGCATGTAGAGTCCTCTTCAAACATGAAAATTTCTTTTTCTAGCAATTTTCATGGGTTGAAGCTTGATTTTCCTCAATTCAATGTTTTAGATCTAATTAGATGGATATATCAGACATAATAATATTTTAGTCTACATTATAATTTTTATGCCAACAAGGTCCTACTTGCATCCTTTCACTTGGAACATGAAGCCCATCAATGGTATTATTGGTATACTAAGGCTCATGATGAGCCTATATGGACTAATTTTTGCATTCTCATTTTTCAATGATGTGGCCCTAGTAATTTTGATGACTTCATTATACCACTCACTAAACTTCACCAAACAAAAACCATGAGAGAATATCAAACAAAATTTGAAAAACTATCCAATCACATTGAGGGATTATTCGATGAATTCTTCAATAATTACTTTGTCAGTGGATTGAAGGATGTAATTTTCTCTAAGGTAAAATTTTTTTGGCCCAACATGATGATGGAATGCCTAATATTGGATAAGTTGGTAGAGAATAAGATCATAGCTTAGTAGTGATTCAAATCCAATTTTGCTCCATTCCAAAATACCACTCCATAATGATCTCAAATAATGACAACCCCTAGGACCACTCCTATCAAGTAGCTGATTAAAGTAGAGATGTGAACACATAGAGAAAAAGGACTATGTTATAATTATGATTAAAAATTCACTTGGGGACATTGATGTGTTGAGAAAAATATCTACCTATTGGATGTGGAATCTCCACCCAAAACTAAAGTTTTATAAGATAATCAAGACACAATAGATGATCCAAAACAAGTTCCACTAATTATAGAACTTGATTCCTAGGAAGACCAACCAAAGATCTCTCTCCATGCCTTAGTAAGATTCACCACCCCATAAACCATATAGGTCATGGGTTACTTAAATAATATCCATCTCACAATACTCATTGATTCAAGTAGCACTCATAACTTCATTGACCCTTAGATCGCCAAATAGGCTAGTTGTTTTATCCATCCTTGCTTAAACAATAAAGTCATGATTGCCAATGGGGGCATATTACCTTGAAAACATAATTTTCATAATGTGTGTATCTCTATTAGAAACTATAACTTGCACTTTGACATGTTTACCTTGCCCTTAGGTGGATGTGATTTTATTTTGGGAGCCTAATGGTTACACACACTTGGACCCATCTTATGCAATTTTGTTGAAATTTGGATGCAATTTTCTAACAATAGGAAAAAACACACATTGAAAGGCTTACACCTAGGTTCTCTCAGCATCATAAGTTCACACCACATGTAAAATATTATTAATAATAATTCACATGGAATCATTACTAATTCCATTCCATTTAAATTAAACCATAAATGGTTTCCACTACTTCTAATCTACAAATTGTTTTGCATAGGTATGCATGTATCTTTGTCAAACCAATTAAATTGCCACCTTCACAGCTAGAGGACCACCATATTCATATCCTTCCTAAAATCATTCCTCCCAACATTAGGCCCTAATGCTACCCATTTTATCAAAAGACTAAGATCAAGATTCTCATTTGAGAATTACAAAAGTCAGGCATTATTTGCCCTAGTACCAACCCATATTCTTCCCTAGTTTTCCTTATCCAAAAATAATATGGGTCATAGATTCTTTGAATTTAATTACATGCACTTAATAACATCATAATCAAAGATAACTTCCCAATCCTTGTTATTTATGACCCTCTTCATAAGCTTTATGGTGCTCATTTTTCTCCAAGTTGGATCTTTGCTCTGGATATCACCAAATCTGACTTCATGAGGATGATATCCTTAAGATAGCTTTTCAAATATATGATGGCCACTATGATTTTTTATTCATTCCCTTTGGCATAACTAATTCTCCTTCAATGTTTTAGTCATTTATGAATAAAATATTCTATCCCGACCAATATAAATTCATTTTGGTCTTCTTTGATGATATCCTCTTCTATAGTAAAACATGTTCTAAGCATCTCCAACATGTAGAGCTCACACTGTAACTTATCTCTAATAATCATATCTATGATAAATAATCCAAATTTACTTTTGGATAGGATGAAGTAGATAATCTTGGGCATATTTTTTGAGCCCAAGGAGTTTGTTTGGATCTCAAAAAAATAGCTACCATGATAGATTGGCCTCATCCTTAGACACTTCAGAGCCTCTATGATTTCTTGGGGTTGACTGGATACTATCAAAAAAATTTCAAGAACTACAAGAAGATTTCAAATCTACTAATATCTATGTTGAAAAGGTATGCTTTTATATGGACATAAGCTATTGATTTTGCATGTGAAAAATTGAAACAGGCTATGTGTACTACACCTATTATAGATATGCTATATTTTTCCTAGACCTTCACTATCAAGAGTGATGCTTGTGGTAATGTACTTGGTGTTTTTCTCCTCTAAGTAGGATTGCAAATTTCATTCACCAACAAAGTCATTTCTAGAAATAATTTAGTACTCTCTACTTATGAGAAGGAAAAGATGGGCATTTTGCTTGTAGTATAGAAGTGGTGGCCATACCTACCGGGAAATCATTTTTGCATAAAAAATGATCACCAAAGTCTAAAATATTTCCTATAATAGTGGGTCTTTGACCCATCACAATATAAATGGGTTATCAAACTCATGGGTTATAACTATGAGATTACATACAGGAAGGGTAAGGATAATATTTTGGTTGATGCTTTGTCTCACACATTTATGGACCAAGCTTCTCTTTCAACTATTTCCATGGCTATTTGGATTTGGTTGGATGTTGTAAAATAGGGGTGTGCCAATGACTCCTAAATATAACAAATAATTTAATATTTTTCAACTAACACCTCTATTGTACTAAATTATTCTTGGGATGGTGGTTTTATACAATATAAGGGCCATCTGGTGCTTCTATAGTGCACACATCTTTAACAGGATATATTCTATGAAATCCATGCTTTTCCATCCATATAGAACTTAAGGTTTTTCAGAACTTATGAATGGGAATGATGTAACTTATTTATTAAGGGAATTAAAAAGGTAATTCAATATATGGTGGTTGAATGTGATACCTACCAATGTTACAAGGATGAAATGACACTCACTCCTAGGTTACTCAAACCCTTTCCCATCCCTACCAAAATTTGGACATATATTTCTATGGATTTTATTAAGGGGATATTTAAATATTGAGGGAAAATAATGATCTTAGTTGTGGTTGATCAACTCTCTTAATGTAGTCATTTTTATGCCCTCATCCATCCCTGTACCTCCTCCACAGTCGCACAAATTTTCATGGACTAGATTTTCCATCTTCATGGCATTATTACTTCCATTGTCTCAAATCATGATGCGACCTTCCCCAACCATTTTTGGATAGAACTTTTTTGACACACTGACACCTAACTGAAGATGAGTTTTGGGTATTATCAATAAATGGATGAACAAACTAAAATTATCAATAAATGTTTGGAAATTTTCCTTCATTGCTTCACCTTAGAACAACAACATCAATGGTAAAAGTGTCTTCCTCTTTCCAAATGGTGGTACAATAGCTCCTACCATATTTTAACTAAAATTACTCCTTATGAAACAATCTATGGTCAAGTACCACTAGTGTTCCTTCTATACACCCCTAGTAGTTCACCAATTCAACCGGTCAACACACTTCTCTAAAACTAGGATCAAATCCTTAGTACCCTACATGATAACCTTCATATGGCCCAAAATAGAATGAAACAATAGGATAATTAACACCATTCTAATTTCACTTTTATAAAGCCATATAAATAATCCTCCATAAAACTCAAAGGGTATCATAAGTTAGATCCCAAGTTCTATGGGCCATATAAGGTTTTCCAAAAAATTGGGTCAGTTTCTTATAAGGTGGATCTACCACCATCTTTTCAAAATCACCTAGTATTTTATGTTTATTATTTGAAGAAATTTCTTGGAACAAACATCAGAGTGTAAACTATTTTACAAGAACTTGATAATGAAGGATCCATCCCTCTTGAGATAAAGGCAATCTTGGATAGGTACACATTCCAACTTTAGTCCCACTTCCTCATAGAGTTATTAATTTAGTGGCATGGAATGCAACTAGAGTATGGAATATGGGAACCATTATTTCAAATTCAACACCAATTCCCACATCTGAAGCTTTGAGGATAAATATTTTTCTAGTAGGGAGGGGATCTTAAGAACCCATGCTACCCTTTCTCTTTACTTTGTTATTATATTAGTTATTATGTATGCATATTCTTTGTAAGTCATCTCATGAGCATTTGTTTTATCCCACATTCATGGGAGGTAGTAGTTACTTAGATTATACTTAGTGTATAAGTGTTGAAGCCAATGAAGGCATCCACAAATTTATTATATTGAGCTTTCTCAAAAGAGGTTTCCCTCTTGAAGTGGCCTATGATCAATATAATACTTTCTATGCTTTTTTTAATTATATAAAATCTATTATTTCATGTATTTTCATTTATTTGTTGCAGGAGGATCCTCTCAACATGTGGATAGCTTATCCAAGGTTCAAACCCTAGTAGGGAATGACAAAATTTAAATATCTAAAAAGAGAAGAAGAAGAGTGTGTTTGGGTTGAGATAATCGTAGACATCCCCATAATTATTTAACATTGTATACATATCCAATAATATATGAAGGGAAATCAATCCTAGTGTAGTTATCCCACTTAGGGTGCTTTGTGAAATTGTGTTATTTTCACTATATGAATCCATATATAATTTTATTGAATACTTGATCATTATTTTCTTAGGGTTGGATAAAATAGACTTTGGACTTGGTTGAGAACTACTTTTAGTGACCAAAATTAGAATTTGGATAAATAGAGAGCTTTTGCTCAGTATGTACTTGTGTAAATAATCTTATGTATTGAAGTTTCTATGTGGAATAATAAATGATTTTATTTTTTATTTATAACAATCCAAAATGGGTAACCAAATCATTGGAATCCTAAAAACATGAAATAAAAGATAATGATGGGTTAATTTGAAAATTTTACCATTGGTGGGGAAAAGAAAAGAAAATCCTATATGGATATGAATGCCTCTCACTATTGTCCTTATTAGATGTTTATGTCCTCTAGGGATAAGTGTGTATTTTTTAATTGGATTTGTCTTAGTGGATGATTAAGGAAATCTGTAATAATTAGAGCATTTATGTAAATTAAAAATTATATTATGAAATCAAAAATAAGTCTTTACTAGTGGTTATGATAGGGTGAAGTGGAAAAATAGGTACTAATTAAGTACACAAGTTTTTAAATTATAAAAGGGGTCAATATGACATGATCAAGTATTTGTGACCAGATTTAGCTTACTAAAACTGAGATTATAACAACATAATTAGTATAAAATACAAAAATATGCATAAAATAAAAATAGAAAAGGAGTTGAAAATAAGAAATAATGTAAAAAACTAAAAAACAAGAATTAGAAGATAATGAAGATGAATATGAAAATATTAAGATTGAAATAGAATAAGGGGAGAGGTAATTAGTTGACATTAAAAAATGTATAATGTATTATTTATATACACCTATAAAGGTAATGAAATAAAATATAGCTAAAGATGGAAACCCTAAAATAGGTAAAATATGTGAGTATTCAATTAAATAATAAGTCAAGAAAATGATTGAGATATTACAGGAATATGAGGATTTATTTCCATAGACATTTAAAAAAATAAATTAGTTAAAAAATATATTGGATCAATGAAAATATAGCTAAAATATGATTTAAAACCCTTCATAAAAATATCATATACACTTGACACAAAATGTCAAAGTGAAAGTAAAAATTGAATTAGACAAAATGTTAGCCAACATTATTATTACCCTAATAAAAAACAAAATGAATTAGTCCAATACTCATCCAAAATAATAAAATAGGTGAAATATATATTGGTTTTTATTATAGAGAGATAAATAAGGCATGTTTACATGACCCATTATCTACACCTTTTACTAAGGAATTATTATAAAGTGTGTGGGTAGGTAAATATATTCATTTAGTGATGGTTATTTGGCTATGATAAAGCCAATATCATTCTATAATACCACCCTAAAACAACATTTCAAACTCAATGGGGGTCATTCATATATAGGGTGATGTCATTTGTGTTAATGAATGCACCAACTATATTCAACCATATCATGTTCAACACATTTATGGAATTTATTCATTATTTTTTAGAGGTATTAATAAATGATTGGATAATATATGTAATTTTAAAATTCCATGTCCATGTATTAAATTTAATGTTCTAGTGATGTAAAAAAATAAACATCTCATTAAACTTGAATAAATGTGTTTTTACTACTTCATTTAGATCACTATTAGGACATATTATTTATAAATAGGTACTTATGGTGGGCCCTTTAAATGTAAATAATTCTAAATTTACCACCCCTAAAACCCAAAAATATGTGTTAACAATATTAAGGTATATAAGCTATAGTCACATATTCATTACTAATTATGTGATAATTAACACTCCCATTGAAGAGTTAAAGATTAAAAAAGAATAACCATCTTATAAAGTGGACATTACAATTCAAAGAAGAATTTGTAAAACTAAATAATAATACATATATATATATATATATATATATATATATATATATATATATATATATATATATATATATATATAATGCACCAATACTAGTTTTTCCAAAATGGAAGGTAACATTTCATGTCCATGTTGTTGCCTTAGGTATAGCCATAGGAGTGCTACTAATATAAATCATGAGGTAAGATTGACCATACTAATTCATTCACAACTAGAAAACTAGAAAAATCATAAAGAGATTATTCAACCATGAGAAGAGAAGTGTTAGCCATGGTATACCAATATAAAAATTTAGACACCATATACTAGATACACCATTTATATTATTTTCTAAAAATTAATCAATGATATATTTGATAAATATACCTATCATACAATGGAGAACATGTCATTTATTGATGTTTTTTCAAGAATATGGTTTCAAAATTATAGTAAAACCTCAAAAAATAAAAAATTGGCTTGAATACTTAATTAGGATCAACATGGGTGAATATGTTTCCCAAATTGATAATGAGTTCCAAAATAAATTATTTCCCAAATCAAGGCAATCCCAAAGGACATGGCTAATATTTGATAATTTCTAGCCATAGGGTATTTTCTTGAAGGGTATGGTAAATGGAATGTAAAGGTAAGGGATGATATTCTCTAAAGGATATCATTATTACATGACTTAGAAATAATCATAAGTGAGGGGCACGATGGAATAATTGGAGGACATAATTTAAAAGAGGGTATTAAAAATAAAATAATGTTGTATATCCTTTGGTGGCTAATAATGTTTAAGTATGCCCATAAGTATGCTCATATATACAATATTTGCCAAAGGGTATGGAAACATAATGCATGAGACGTAATGCCATTAAAAATAATAATAACATTAGTCACATTTGAATAATAGGCCATTAATTTTAGTATCCCTATCAAACCCACATTGTAGAGAAGTAATGTAAGATTTATCATCACATATATGGACTACCCAATGCAATAGATCGAGGAAACACCTAGAAAATATTGTAGAAATAAATAACATAAAATATTTTTATGAAAAAAATTTTACCCAATTTTTATGCCAACTCAATATAATGAGTGATCAATTAAAAATTTTAAATAACACCTCAAAAAGTTACTTAAGAAGTTTTTGATACAACATGATTAGATTACTCCATATCACCCATAGGAGAATGGTACATTAGAGGCATTTAATAAAGTTTTAGAGTTTTTCAAACTAAGGTATGAAACATAGATATTTTTTATTGGGTTAAAGATACATGCAATACTTTGGTATTACCACACAAAATTAAAATTATGGCCAAATATTACCCGTTTCAACTAGTTTATGAACTGGAAGCCACACAACTTAAGGAATATATTTTAACAAGCTTGAATTAGTGCTAATATTTAGGTTGAAATAAAAGGAGTCATTAAATGAGAGATTCACATAATTAAAAAAATATTATGAATATAATATTCTTAGCTTCTTATAACCAAAGAAATGAAAAATTAGGAAAAAACTTATAGCATGACTAACATAATAGAAAAACATAATTTAAGACAATCAATAAAGTATTAATTTAATAGTAAATATAAAAATATAGAAAAATGAAAAAATAATATGGTTGGTACCATATATCATTTATGTAATTTTGGATCCAAAAGCAATAATATATAAGACACTTATAAAAACACTAATTGTGATTGTAGTTTACTTAAAACTATACACCACAAGATACAAAGGTGCAATTTATTAATAAAAAGTGTGCTTAGATGAGGGGTGACATTGTCCTATAAATATAACTATATTAGTTGAGAAAATATACTATAATATCCTATTCTATACATCTTAATTCTAGTTTTTTTATCATGTTACCCTTTCTAGGAAAAAAATAGAAAAAACTAAGGGGTGATGTACATCTCTCTCTCTCTCTCTCTCTCTCTCTCTCTATATATATATATATATATATATATATATATATATATATATATATAGTTTTGAATATTTTAAAAAACAAACATAATAATCTTTTTTAAAAACCAATAACATATATAACTTGGAGAAACTAAATTTGGAAAAAAATATAAAATCATAGAATGAAAAAACCCCAAGGAATAAATATATGGTTAAGATAATATTAGGATTTATTTAAGATTAAAAATGAAACCATTATTAGACTAGAAAAGAGAGGAAGTAAAGAGTGGGGAAAAACACTTTCCATAAATAAAAGTTTAGATACATTTGTTTCCACACAAGGATGAAAATTATGGATTAGCTAAACTAGATGGACAACTAAATTAAACAAAAATATTCAGATGGTGGTAAATAGGAAAACAATAATAAAATAATGGAAAAAAATGATTATGGAAAGATAAGGATGAGAATAAAAGTGGAAAAAGAAAAATTAAAATTAGTAAAGATAAGAAATAAAATTAGTAAAGATAAAAAGTGGACAGAAGGTAGGTAAAAATAGTAATAAATAATAATAAATAAATATAAAAGTTTATGTTTCAACAACATACTTAACAACCAAATTAGTAAATTTATAAAAAAGAGGATTTTATACATCACATAAAAAATTAAGATATTTTGGTAATGATACTTTGAAAATAATTATTATAATCAAGATACACTTTGTGTAGAACC
Organism: Torreya grandis; assembly: GCA_037957365.1. Classification (NCBI taxonomy): domain Eukaryota; kingdom Viridiplantae; phylum Streptophyta; class Pinopsida; order Cupressales; family Taxaceae; genus Torreya; species Torreya grandis. The sequence goes on from JARHVA010002459.1 coordinate 423,430, forward strand.
CTAAATCATAGAGAAGATGAGAACAAGGATCATAAAGTAGTTAGAGTATAATAAATTAAGAAATAAAAATATAATAAACACTTTGAAATATTTAAGATCCTGAATCCACATGGAAAATTATCAAGCGTTCCCACCCTTGTATCATATTATGAGGAAACATATAAGTACATCCATTTTAAATTGGTGTAATTTGATCATCATGTTATAGAACTGAATAGGGTGGTGATAATGCAAAGGAACCCACAAACCCAACTAATATAATATATGGTGGAGTAAAATATTATTACTATGATGTAAGTAGATGTCTGAAGCTATTTCCTTTAATTTATAATAATAGAGATTACCATTAGGGCACTACTAGATATGGCACATGAATACCTATTATACATAGATACACCATTCAACATAATAATAATAATAATAATAATAATAATAATAATAATAATAATAATAATAATAATAATAATAATAATAATAATAATAATAATAATCATCCATATAGTCATAAAGATGATGAATTAGGGCCATAACACTCAAAACTATGATAATATGAAATCCATGAGAATATAATCATTAAAAACACTGACCATAATGTTTCCAAAATAAATATATATATTCATTCAAGGAATAACAAACCCTAGTAGATATGATAAAAAATGCATGAAATATATATTGCATTGACTAAGAGGACTCTGATACAACAGATAATGTTTAGATTTCCTAGGATATGGTCACCACTAGCATGTAGTATGACCTTGCTATGACACTCTATGAATAATTCTAAGATAATATGTGAAAAATAAAAAATGTACATATGATTTATATTATGGATGCCTCCTAATAAATTTACTAGGTTTAGTATTAGAGAGATGTCCTTCAAAACTAATTTATTTCAATCTATGCTATTAATTATGACTATGGATATATGTAAATATATAAAAGAAAATGAAAAAAAATATTCAATTAAAAATAGTTATTACATATAATTTTGGATAAGGACACAAGAAGCAGACAAGGTTGTAATGCATCACTATCTTCTACTACATCTTTGTCTAGGTAGACTGTGTGTTATATATGAAAATCTAGGATTATTTTCCCTATCAGTATTCTACCTGATTATATATGGAACCTATTTTTATGTGTATATGGCATACTAAATAAAAACCCTAGCCTTAATAAGTACACAAAATAAGATCAAATTCAAAGTGGGGGGGAAATAGTGAATGTGGGATATAGTTATCTTAAAAAACCTATTGTTGACTGAGTGTTTCCTATATAGTCCAAGTGGAATTTTGACTAATGTAGTTATAAAATTATGGAATATATATATATATTTAACCATAAAATTTTATTATAATTTTTTATAAAGGAATTTACTCAACCTTAAAATTTTATTAGAATTCTTGATAAAATAATGTACTCAACCTACAAGAAAATAATTCTAACTTAGTTCATGAGTATAATACTATAACATAATTATAGTAGTACTCATTTATAAATAGATATATGTCTTTGAAATTGAATTTTTAAGAGAGTGAGAGATAAAATAGTCAAGGAGTTAAAGTGTGAGACTTGATGGAATTTTATAGCTAAATCTTTCAATTTTTTCTAATATTTGACCTATTGGTTTACATGGGAGAGCCTCTATAAAGTTTGTCATTTTGAAAGGATGAACATTACAAAACTTCAAAAAAAAAATCACTATATCACAAGGATGCAATGCATTCTTGTTTGATAGTACACTTTTGTCCAGAAGTGAGAAAATCTTTTACAACCAAACTGATTGACATATATGTTGAATAGGGATAAAATAAGGAAGTCTTGGAGGTATGCATATTAATTGGAAATTTTTTAAGGACTTCGTAGAGATTATGGGTTATAATAATGGAAAATAAACCAATCAAGATAAACGTGTCAATGAAAATAATTTTCAATAGTTTATTGATTAAAATTTAGTGTCTTCATCCCCCTTATTCTGGTAATGCATAAATTACTAGAGTAAAATAAATATGATACTTGAGTGTGTATACACACTTTGTATTTAACATGGATATTTTAATTCCTCCTTATTAATGCATGTTTATAAGTGTTTAACATGTGGTGAATTAAGGTTATCAAGTCTCAATTTGAAGAATTAGTGATGATTCTTGAGTTGAAAGTTTATATGACTCAAACCTCATTTAGTAATATGTAATGATTTTGAATAAGTGGGAACCAAAAAAGTGGTTTGCTAAAGTGCAACCAAGATGTGGATCACCACTAAGTTAAAATGTGGTCCACTTTCTGAACTAAAAATAAGAGGTGGGAACTAGTACATGGCTCTCTCAAGTGAAACCAAAACTTAAATCATCACTAAACTATAATGTGGTCTAATTATAAATACAAATCACACTATTGTAGATAGATATAGATTCAAACTATAAATTCTTAAAATTTTGATTGCTTTAAAAACTATATGAATTTTGTGAAGTAGTAGTGTTGACAATATTTTATGTCATGTTACTTACTCTTTTTTGACTCACCCAATTATATGAGACATAAACCTTCCACCATTGGAGAAACCATAATTTTATGTGTTATTTTAATGTATGTTTAAAAGGGGCACCTCCCTAGTATGATGGGGTTTTTTGGGGTTTTGGTAATTTTAAATAGAAATTATGAATAAAAAATAAAAAATGGAAGAAAATAAAAATTTAGGAATGGAGAGATAATATAATCTAATGGATAGGTAAATTAAAAACCTACAATGGAGTAAATACAAAAACTACTTATATTTCCAAGATTGATGGAGTGAGTTGGATAGTTCAATAATGGAAACTTGTATCCATAGAAAGCACAAGAAATACATACTTGAAACATGGGAATAAATACATCCCTATAGAGGTTTTGAGACACACAGTTATATGGAATGCCTCTATATTTAAATTTCAAAAAAAATGCAAAGTTTTTGTTTCCTCCTTTCAAGCAAGGTTTCATTTTACATCAAATAACATAGGATGTAATATTGCTTTTAGTATTTTGAATAAAAACACATCACAAATGACATGATTTATTATAAAAAATCTCAAATTCTTCGTTCAAAAAAAATTAAGTGTATATAAAACAAAGCCTATTCTCTAGAGTTTACAACATAAAGTTTTCAAAAAAAAGAGAGTTTACATATAATCTAGAAAGCATAGATTTGAATATATTTATTTATTCATAGAATCTAAAATATATATTACAAATAATAAATAATCAAAACCTATGAATCAATGTATTCATCTTATAGTTTATTTACTTTGAATTAACCACACTCTTCAAAAATTAACAACTTGTATAAAATCATAGCCATTCTTTCCTCCTAAGCTTTGAGCAAAAGAAATTATAAACCCCTTTTATAATGACAATCATCTTATTATAATATATGAGAGTGTAAAAACCTTTTTAACCACTTATTAAACACCTACGTAACCACATTTATGGTAAAATAGTTACCTTTCACCAAATGACATTAAAAAGTAAACATGACATTTTAAAGTTATTACAAAAAGTATAACATAGAAATAAAAAGTTAAAGAGAAAAAGTGAATTTTAGTGGTTATGAAGATTAAGACAATTATATTTTTAAGAGGAACCTTGTTAAAATATTGGAACTAAATATGAGCATTTACACTCTAAATATATTAATAAGTTACATGTTTCTTATTTTTTATAGTCAAGATCATCAAGAAATCCTCAAAATAGTGTTAAGACCTATTAGGGAAAGCATTCATGCATACAATTATAAACACAAATTGTATGACTAATCAAAGATATTTACATGTAAAGGATGAGAATTGAGGAGCTGAAATGAATGATTTGAATTTGTTTATACTTCAAAAATTATTATCTAATTTCAAAATCACCTATGGATATTCCTTCACCTATTCACATATAATGGAAGAAGGGTGGATTCCTCCAATAATGATTTGTACTTTATTGTTTTATTTTAATACCACATATTATTTATCTAAACCACCTATAGAATCCTCAAAAATATTTTTTAACACTTGGAACCACCTTTGGAAGGTTGAATGCTAATGTGATTTAACAATTTTAAGAATATTGGTGTGTTATTTCTAATTTAGTTAAAAGGTTTGGATTCATAAATTAGTAAATAATATACGGTAGATGATCTACTAATTTGTGAAATTTATTAGTAATTATAAATTTTATAAAAATAGTAATAAGAGGGAGAAAATAAGACTTAGCTTAAACTATACTGATCTAATTGAGACAAGATCTGATATCCACTGTACAGGCCTAGGACACTATCACAAAAAGGATTCTAACTTTCATTTTTTGATTAGACATGATCAATAAAAATGGATAGGGGTGGCACTAGTGTTGTATTCCTTGATTGGTGATGTTGTCCTAAGGATTTGAGCCTTCTAGGTTTTGTTTGATAGATTTATTTGACCCTGTCTCTAAAGTTTTAATACCCAGAAGTTTCTAAAGATCCCTATAGAGAAGATTTTCTCTTCAAACCCTATCTTCCATTATACTTTGACCAATTTCAAACAAGAGCGGGGGGGGGCTAGTGTGTTTAATATTCACTAGACATGGATCTACACCCCTTGTGTGGACATGCTACCTACATACTAATACTTCGAAGAGGGATCAAGCCATATGTAGTTCTCCCTTCCAAAGTGCTTAGTGACATTGTGATATGAGAATGCAGAGAAATGATAAATTGGGTGTGATTGGGATGAATAGGGACTCATTTAAGGATTTGAATAGCTAATATCAATATTATATGTATGTATTCAAAGAATAGTGAAATGTGTTTGAGTAGTCTTGCTTATATTCTTTCCTAATTTGTGATATTTTTCAACCCTTTCAAAATAATCTTTGAATGGACTTTTATAGGGATCTATTGGTCATATATTTAATTTTATTGTGTTAGGATGATAAGGATAAGGATGGGAAACTAGAATAAATTGACTATTAGGGCTAGAAATGATCTTGTAAAATAGCATCAAAAATAGATAGGAGTGGCATTGGTGCTATAATACTAGTGTGGTGTTATTGTCCTGAGCATATATGACCTGGGGGATGGATTGGTCATGAAAAGGGGGTCCTTGATTTGTTAGGATCAAATTTTAAAGGCTATGGATGATTTTTAATTAGTGAAAATAAGCCTAAGAGGGTCATGAGAGGAAGCAAGAGGGACCTATGGGCTAGGTGTCATTATCCATGCTCAAGTTACCAGTTTTCTTTATTTTATATGACTACACAATATATGGCTATGCAATCCATGTATATGTCTTGATGAGTTACTTATAAGGTTAACAAGAATATAAAAACTCAATACTATGAATATTCCCATAAAAACTAATTTTTACAAGGTAATACCACATTATGGGGCTCATTAAACCATATTTGATGATTAATAAAGACTTGGTACACTTTAGGGAGGATATTTACATGTAAAATGAGTTAACAAGGCTACAATATTGTAAAACATAAGAACCAAAGACACGTACCACCTTTCAACAATCAAAACCACCTTGTTATTGCCAAAAATGCCTTGTTTGTCTTGGAAAACATCATGAGAGAGTTAAATTGGTTGTGTATGATTATGGTAGACTTTTTAGAGTCATAGTACATGTAAAATGAGTTATAAAAGCTTTCCAAGCTAAAAAATGAAGTTTGAAAAGACACCAAAAATAAAAACACAAATTGTTCACCTCAAACTACCTTTATACAACCAAAGAACATGTTTTATAATCTAAAAAAAATTATTTTCTCTATCAATCCATATGGATATGTATTTAGGTTGGTATTACTTGAGGATAATTTTTACATATAAAATAACATCAAGAATCCTACACAGTGTAAATACCATGCTTCATTTTAATAAAACCATATTTCATCTCTCAGAATCATGTATCATTTATTTGAAACCACCATGTATCTTGTTAAAGGTTTTGAATGACATGAAAACACAAAAAAAAGATTTTTTGGAAACTTATGAAATATAATTCATATGTTGAAAGGCTTTTTTCATGTAAAATGGGTTTAAGAAGTCTATAATTTACAAAGACAACCTAGAAATACCACATAGATAATTTAAAACAATTTTTATATCTTTTCACATGGAGGTATTGGGAGGTTATTTGGAGTTGGAAGATTTTGAGAAGACTATTTTTATGCAAAAAATCTTGCAAAGGCCACAACATGAAAAAATAATTTTTACAATCCACCAATAATAACTTTAAAAACCACTTCTAGAATCATCTAGAAATTTGAAGGAGTTTCATATAGGATTAAAAAAGGTGGTGGATTTTAATATTATTTATTGCATGTAAAAATAACTTTGAGAAACTACAAGGTGAAAACTAAAATTGAGAAGCTCACATGGATTACCATGAAAATGTCAAGTGGAAATTTTACAAGGTGGAAAGACAAAATTATAAAAGTTACATGTAAATAAAATCTTTTGAAAAGTTTCATATTATTATTATTATTATTATTTATTTATTTATATAATATCTTCATGACTCTTTCATGCATGATATGACTCCTTCATAATAAAAACAATTGGAAGTTTAGATCATGAGCATTTGATTATTTGCACAACACCCAAGGAATATTTGTATCAAGCCCAACAACCATATATGTTTATGTTTTAACATGTGAATGGCCTAGTTTTCCATAAGCATATTCTACTAGTTCATACTCATTCTCAACTTGACACAAGATAATAGGTCCAACTTGGAATAAAATAAATTTCTTCCTCAATTATACTCCCAATATTTATAGTAAAATGTTGTATTTATCTCCATATGGTACCTTGATATTGAAAGGTTAATTGTCTATTTGAGACTCAATTATAAGAATAAACTTCAATCAAATAATAAATTCTAAATAATTCCTAAGTACCAATTCATATGATCACAAATGCCTATTTCAAGTATTATTTTCATAAACCTCACTAAATCAAGTTCTCCAAAACAATATTGACTTTATATTACTTCCTAGATGTCCCAAAGCACATAAATGCCAATAACATCTAAACCACCATATTTGGCATTTAATATAAGATCTATCCACATAAATAGAGTGATTCATGGGTAGTGAATACTTCCTAAGATGAAAATTATTCATTTTTCTTTTGGTAAGGATGGCTCTATGATCAAACTCACATCACCAACTGATAACAAAACCTAATATATTTTTCCTAGAGATCAAGATGATGATAGAGTCATGTGATTCATTTTAGTTCATAATAATATTTTATTCATCTCAATGACCTAATTTAAAGCCTCAATATGTTTCACATTAATTTTGGATAAAGCCCCCTTATAGGGTACCATAGCCACTTCTTGCAAACATGACCACAATAATTGATTTTAAGTAAACAAAGGTCAAATATTAATTTCTTAGCCACTAGAATTGGCATTAAAATAAGGATATTCATGAAAGTGAGCTAATATTTGTCCATTATGATATGGATTAATCATATTAAAATATTAAATTTTTTACCATCCCTATCTTCATAACACCTCTAATCGATTATAGGAGTGTAATTGGGGGTATTATTATGAAATACAAAATTTTAGGACAATAATTGGCTTTGATTGTGGGAATACATTCATTAATGGAATTCAATATATTTATATATTATTTGGTGAATAGTGCCTTAAATTTTATTTATATTCCTTCTAACCAACTAGTAGTTATTTCACCTATCTCAATTGTATGATAAATGAATATGTACTACCAAGAAATATCACTTATTTTAATTTTTTTTATATCATAATTTGACCAATTAATATCTAGTTCACTACTTTAATCATATGAAAAATGAACATGCCCTATCTGGCTAGATAATTGATTTAGAATACTTCACATGTTTACTTTAACATATTCATGAAAAACTTGTCCATTCTATCAATTGAAGAATAAAAATTCATATCAAAAAATTTCATGATTGAAAATGTCATCTTATGAATATACTCTCAAATATATGGTTGGACATCCACTTGGATGAAAATTTTCAAAACCCTTATATGCATGTCATTCTAGAAACTAAAGAAGACTAACACTATATAATTGGCATAGGCTAAGATATTTCCATCTCATTTGAATTAAAACTTTGTATTCAAATAAATACTGACAATAATACTGAATCATCAAATAATGATCATAGATTTCCCATAAAGGTAATCCTTTTGATTATTTTGAAGTAATGGCAATATTGACCTTCTTATGCAAATCATGTAGTTATCCACTAAGAATTCTCAGGTAGATAACAAAGCTAAAAACATGTCTAGGTAAAATACCAACACATGGAGTGGAAGAAATTAAAAAAATGACTACCTCTATTGAAAACAACACACACACACCAAAACAAAGAAGGGAAAAGGAAAAAAGCCAACAAATGGAAAGTATAACTATTTACAAAGAGCCAAGGAAAAAAAGACTATACAAAACCATTAACTAGTTGGGAGAAGTACCTACCATTTTATAAAAATAGGTTTGAATCGCAAGGCTTGACCACATTCAGTAATAATGAATAAGTAGGTGAAAGGAATATGAACTTACAATTATCATGCATACTATGATGATCATTCATGAACATATAAATAGTGCATTTAGATTTTGAAATAGAAATATTAAAAATACTCCAATATTATGTGAACATTCTTGATTATTAATAGACTTCTTAAATTTCTTATTGAATGGTTTTTAATACTTTTGTATTAGATACATGACCCAAATCATAAGGAATTATATCACATTTATCTTCTTGAGCTAGAAAAATAATAGGAATATATTTTGGAATGAATTGGGAGTAAATATTCTTTACTAAATTTATACCTAAGAAATAGATAGATTCATAATTGAATGAATCATCATCATCTTCATATATCTCTTCTACATTGATAATTTTAATTTCATTTGAAATTAATATTTGGCACCGTTATTTTTTCTCTACCTTCACATTTTATTTGATTTCAACTGTAACATGATCATGACTTTTAATATGTGTAACTTGGATTCATTTGGATTCAAATCCTTTTTATAAATATTCTACAATGAAACATGAAAAACAATTTCTAGGAAAATATTAAAAATTTTCCACTGAGTCTTCAATATAATACATGAGGGATATTATTCTTTATAGAAAACCAGTCCCATGTTATTTTCTCTTTTAGAAACCCAAACATCACATTCTACATTATGATCCATTTATGTTTATGATTCAATCAATTGTTCCTAAGATAACTCAGTTTATCCTAATAAGGTGAGGTTTGATAAATACTATAAAATATGAAAAATAGTTTCTTATTTTCTAAGGGAGATGATCTAAGCAACATTTCATGCAACAATTTGGGTGATGGTTCAACCCTAATTGGTGGTAGAACTTTTGGGAGCCATAACTTTTTCACCATAGCTCCGTTTGACTCCCTATTTGAACCGTTGGAAAGATAAGAATTAAGGTAATGTCATGAAATGTAAATAAGCTCCACTATGTTGGTTTTGACCCCATAAAATCCAATAGAAGTGACCCAAATTTTTATTTTAGTAGTGCAATCTAAAAATAGTATGTTTTTAAAAATAGTAATTCCTCAAATTCTATATTGTTGTAAATCATGGAAGTCAAACCACTTAATCTCCCTTTATATTGGTGACATTCCACATCCTCCTCATACCTTAAATTTTTTTATAACTGAAGATGTACCCTGAAATGGAAATTAGACATCTCTCCTTAGAGATAGGCATATGTTTGGGTCTACAAATTTGATGAATAAATAATCTCTTCTTAGAGATAGCATTATTGTTACTATATTATTATTCTTTATTGAATTATATTTCAACCAAATCTTCTAATTTTTGGATTAGGAGAATCCAATTTTTTTAATTTTCTATTGATCAATCACTTGTTCTTCCAACTATTCACTTTCTTCCATGATTGTGAAATTGAAATAATCATACATTATAGGAATCACTTTCTATATTTAAACATGTTTGATCAGGGATTTTCTTTTTTAATTTTTTTAATAAATGTTGGGGGATCTTTATTATATTGGGTTTTGATACTTCTTCACCGTTTAGAGTATTTACATCATATTTTGAAACATCTTTCTTCAACATCTTAGAAATAATCATGCCATATTTAATTTCAATGTCCTATTTTGAAACTTCTATATCATTCACTTTGTTCCTCATAAATATGAATATCATCTATAGATGTAGAGAGATATGAATGCAATTTTTTTTATCAAGACTTGGTTTATCATCTTGAGGAATTAGTCCCAATAATTGGTTAAAGTGTGCAATAAATTCCCTCATATTCTCATCTTCTTAATTTTTAATTTATAATAAATTTGTCAATAATGCACACATGGAAATATATTATTTGATTTTATTCAGGAACTTATTCTTTAGAGAGTCTCAATTCATAATTCATCCATATTTTAGGTGCCATAACCATTCAATAATAGGTCTAGTTGGAGTTTCAACAAAAAGTCTCATAGGAATGCCTTCATGCATAAATCCCAAAATGTTGTAGGACATTGAAAGAAAGGATGTGATTATTTTCATCTTGATAAGTTCTTAAAAGACATTAAAAATCTCTTCCTTGAGCCTGAATTTAATTAACTTTATTGAGCCAAGGACAATGAACCTAAACATTTTACCCATGTAACATGGATAACATTACGGTTGGGTGAACCAATACCATTTATTTAATCATAAATATAGGCACTAGGTATTTCATCTCAATATAGTTTCCAACTCCATTCCAAGGAAGGTTCCTTTATGTCTAAAAATTGAGTTCACAAGGCACCTAATCCCCAATGAACTCTCCATAAACTATTAGAAAGATTTAATGTCATATTATTTAGATTATTTTTGTGACACATTCAATTTTATGTGACATAGTACTTGAAACATTTAAAAAACCACGAGTTTAAGTGTGATTTTACTTTTAATTTGAGAGGGGAAACTCAATTGTATGATGGTTCTTTTTGGATTTTTGGTACTTTTAACTAGAAAGTATGAAAATGTAGAAAAAATGGAAGAAATGAGAAATTTAGGAATGGAGAGAATAGAAATAAATAGATAGGAAAATGGGAAAACTATAATGGAGTAAATAAATAAATAAATTAGATTACCCATATTAATGGAGTGAGTTGGATAGTTCAATAATGGAAACATGTATCGACAGAGAGGGAGAGAAAGACATACATAAACATGGGAATGAATACATCACTATAGAGGTTTTAAGACACAAAGTTCTAAGGAACACATATGTATTTTAGGATATAAATGAACACAAATTTTATGTTTATTCCTTTCAATTAGTTTTTTATTTAACATCAAATAGTCTAGGTTGGAATCTTCCTTTCAATATTTTGAATAAAAATACTAGGCAACTAACATGAATGATTACCCAAAATCTCAAAGTGTTTGTTCAAACCAAATAAGGTGTATATAACACAAATTATATTTTATAAAGTTTCCAACATAAATTTTTTAAAATAAGAATAATTCACATGTAATATATAAAACACAGATTTTAATATATTGCTTCATTCATAAACTATACAACATATATTACAAATAATAAATAATAAACACATGTGAAGGAATCTATTCATCTTATAGTTTCTCTACTTTGAATTCACCACACTATTAAAAGATGAAAACATGTATAAATATGATATAAACAGTAAAAATATTGAATGGGGTGTGAAAAAATTTTATTAAAACATTTTTTCAAATTCACGTAACATTCATAAAGCATTTATTCACTTACATACATCAATCAATGCATACACAAGCATCTCTGAAAGAAAAAAACACAAGGATATGAGATATATGTTGTAAACTCTCTAGGGGAGTAAAAAACACTAATAAAACACTTTTAATACTTTCCTATAATCAATTTATCAAATTTTTATTGAGGCACTAACCCCACAAGGAGCACTAACCCCTTACTAGTACAGCACCAACTCAACTAGTCCTTTAGTAAAGTACAACCTGTATGGAGGGTCCAACACCTTATGTAACTAGGAAAAAACTCAAATACCTTAAATATATGATCACCCTTGGAAACTTTTTTCTCACTCAACTTAATATGACATCCTTCTTTTGTTCTTCTCACTCTTCAATCTGTCTCAAATAGCCTCTTAGGCCTTCTCGCTCATCTAGCCCTTTCCATGGAAGAATTATATCAAATGACCTTACTCAACACCTATAAAAACATATTTATATATTAATTACATATTCATAACACCTTTGTGATGATATTAAATCCATTTACCTATTATTCAAAACTCTATGCTCTTTGCTCACTTGCTTAATTCTCTAACTAATCAAAATAGGCCTATTAGGCCTTATTTTTATACTTGACTCTTGCTCTTACCCACCTTGGTAAAACAAGGACATCATTACAATTAGATAATAATTTAAATATATCAATACACACGTTTCATATATGATACAAACATTACATAGTTTAGTCATTATTCTTAAGGGACAAAACCACCATTAGGCCATATAGAGACCTGATGCAATTATGCCTTCCCTAAGCATACATTTTGCTTATACCTACTTTGAACACATTGAGCCTAAAAAAATGGATGAAACATTCATATTTAACTTTAATAGACCCATGATAATATCACATCATGTACCAAACACCATTTGTCTCTTTTCACCCCTTGAACCACCAAATTAGGTCTACTCACAATTAGGCCTTCATATTCTCATAAAGTCTATCTTACAAATATGATGTATGAAATAAATTTTTTCATATAAAATAAGAAAAAAGTACATTAATAGTATATTCATGACCTCAAAAACATCACTATATTATACATTATTCACCACATAGACGAAAATGCCTCAAGAACACTCTTGTAAAAGGTTTACTCAGAACCACCAAACATTATCAATCATAAAATCAAGAACATTTAACTTTGCATACTTGATCAGGGACTTATCATAAATATAAATAAATTAAAATTATCATATTATGTGTGTGTGTGTGTGTGTGTGTGTGTACATATATATATATATATATATATATATATATATATATATACACACACACATATATATACATACATATATATATGTATGTATATATGTATGTATATAAATATATATATATATATATATATGTATATGTATATATATGTATGTATATATATATAATATATATATATATACATATATATATATATATATTTAATAACATGTTATCATTTGAATTAATGCAAATTGACTCAAGAACATCATTTTCATTCATACACAAGAATCTACCTATATCATCAAAAACACATTTAGAGAAAAGAAGCCTTAGAGCACTTGTGTGAAAAAAAATTGATATTAAAAATGGTTTACATGTAAATTAAACATAATTATATCATATATTAAAATATATATTTCATGGTTATATATGAATATTGGTCTTTCATACCAATTTCATAACTTCACTCTACATTGACTTCACTTTGTTAGACAAACAGTTTGATGACAAATTTTTTATTGAGTATAATAATAAACACTTATAAACTAAGGGGATAGGAGGAACATGTATTTAATAATTACCCCATGCATTTTTATCCATCCTTATTCCCCTACAACCAATCCCTAATCTCATTCTCATTCTTGCTTAGTTATCTCATTGTCTTGCTCATTAGGCCCGTTTAGTGATAGGCCAACTTCCATGACTATTTTAACACATATTTGTCTAAAAAATACTTATAAAATTTCATGTGAATAAAATAAAAGTATTAAAAATTATTCTTCATCCATTTTCATGATTTGACCTCATCAACCCTTCCTTTTACACAAAAATTCTTAGAAATAAGGGGTTTCATGTAGATTCTATCTGCTTAGTGTCAAGATAAACCAAAACCATATAAGGAAACCTTGAAGAGTCCTTTACATGTTCAAAAAATCAAAATAGGTAAATAAAAAAAAATTGAGCCATAACTGACAAGATACTTCCTATAGGGTCATTATAAGTGTTTTAAGAGGGTTTTGACTGGTTTCCCTTCTTAGCAATCATTCATAAAGGATTTCCCCTCATCTCCAAACACAATACAATGAAAATAAATATAGGGAACTTACCTAATTTTCATAAAGTGATAAAAATCTCATGCAAAGGTTTCACGTGCCAACAAGTAGAATAAATTCCTTCTTGGGTTTGTAACACCCCATTCTATGAACACAAAGTACCTTATCATCATTTTTCATGATTTTGTCTTTAATAACTAATCTCAAAATTATATACACACTTAAAATAACCTCACACACCTTTTTAAATTATCTCAATAGTTATTCCACCCTTTTAAATTATATTTTCCCTCATCAAGCCACTATAGGTTACTTTGTACACTAGGTCTTACACTGTCAGTCATACTTAAACCATGATCATGCCTTGAAACTATTTGAGTTATATTAAAAACTTCAACCTCATGTCATATGACCTCATACCAGTTTCATACACTACTAGTGCTAAATAATATTCTTCCTTTGTACCTTGAACTTAACCTATACATGTCATCAAATGTTAGAATAGTTACCAAGTTTCCTTCAAATTCTTTCTTATCAAAGAGACAAAAATTATTTATCACACACCATTTCATCATTCATAGCCTCAACTATGACCTTGACATAAATGACATCTATCATGACTTTGACATGAATGAAAACAATAATGCTTCATCACAAATAATAGAGACATACCTCAACAATATCCCCCTTTGTCATTAATGGTAAAACATTCTAACATAGTAGATCATTCTCATCACCTCAAATTGGATCTTCTTTAGTACATGGTCTTTATCCTAAATAGTAACTATTTCCCCCTTTAACATTAATGACAAAGATTCATTTTCTTGGAAACTATCCTATCCTTGGACATGGAACAACATGCCTTTTCTCTTCTATTGAGATTAACAATTATCAGACTTGTATACCTATACTTGGAGCATGATTAGTTCCCCTTATCTTCATGAAAATTTAAGACATTTTTCAAAACTTTGACTTGGTTTTATTAAGTCATCATGCAAACATTTTGTGATTTTTCTCTTGTGATCACATCTACAATAGACTTCTTTGATTGAACCTTAGATTTTAAAGTCTAATAAGACCACAAAAATCCACCTATGACCAAATATCATTCATTCTTTTTGCTTACTAGCTAAGTGCCTCCATGAATCCTAATGGATCACCTCTACTACAGAGAACTAGAACAACATAAATGCAATAGATTCCCAAATGTCCATGTCCTTACTAGATTGAACTTCCTTCATGATCCTTTTATTCTTGATTTTTCCTTTTGGATTGAACTCCCCACTCTTTGTTTGAGTAACATTATGGCTTGAAATTTTGGTCTTCACTCCATCAATAATATGAGATGATAGAGAAAATTCTTGGCACTCCTATGTATCTTGATTATGCTCCACCATGGACTTGTAGACTGGTCATCAACCTTAACTATCTTGGGTTTCTAATTACTATCTTATTTTCTTTCTTATACTCTAGTAAACTCAACTTTCTTATTTTATATTTAGAATTCATTATTATAGTATTTTGCAATATGACCAAGCTTATGATAATTGAAACATATTATTCCTCTTAATGGAAACACACCATGACCCATACCTCTTGATTAATGATTTTTATCATAGTTCCATCCAAATTCATTATTAGAGGGCCTTCTACAATGTCTTTCTCTATGACCAAATTGGTTACATGAATAATAATATCCATTGAAATTATTATCATACCTTATTATGTTAATTTACTTGATAGTATTAGCCTTCATTCTATTAGCACCCTTATTCTTTGGTTGATCATTGACTTTTTTGATCACATTAATGTTCTTCTCTTAATCTCCAATGAAACTAAGGCCTATTTTGATGCTTGTTATCTAGATAATTAATGTCATTTTAAAACCTCAAAAAGGACTTAAACTTATTTGATTCTTATTTCAATTCATATTTTAAGTAATTCACTTTAGATATATACCTTGGACATTAATCTTCCTTGGACTCTAGGCTAGTGGTCACAATCTTAAGTTGACTCTCCTCCTATTTGACTATTTCCTCTTATTATTTGGAGTTTTTGCTTAGTCTAACTTTAAATAAGTTGATTCACTACTCTAATATTTGATAATATACCTCATCACTCAATTATTGTTTTGTACTAGCTTTAGGTCTTCTAGAGTATTTATCAACTCAGCCTCAAAGTCCACCTCATCTCCTTCTTCATATGAATCACCAATATCACCTCTAATCAATATGGACTCTTCTAGATTTAAGCATCTTGCTTCTTCAGCCATGAAGAGAACCTCATTTACATCAATAACATCACTTTCATGGTCACTCTCATAATCACTTCTATCACACTCATCATATGAATTGTAATCTTCCTTGGTGTGAAATATCATTTTGTTCTTGAAAAACTTTTTCTTGTTATCATACATTATGAAAATTATCTTATTATTATCAAATTTAAAGGAAATTTTATCATTATCATGATATTCATCATTATTTTCCTTATGATTATGAGGGAATTTGTTTTCAAAGTGTCCAATCTCTCAATAATTGAAGCATTTAAAGGTCAGCTTGCCCTTATCTTTACCTGAACCTATCTTCAAATTTATATCAAACACAACTATCAACTCATCATCATTAATATTATATTCATCATTATCTTGAGTTTCTTACCTTGTGTCTTCTTCTCAATTAGATTATTTTCTACCTTGAATGTATTTTCCTTCTTTGTAAGTCTTCCTTCACTTGTCCTTATCTCATAGGTTATTAAGGTTTCATGAAGTCTATACATCTCTAGTTTGTCTAGATATTGCATTTCTTCAACATCTGACACCTTATAATCAAATTTTGGATTTAGACACCTTAGGATATTTCAAACATTATTAAACTCTTTCAACTCTTTACCTAGACCTCTTATGATGTTGACCACTTCATCAAACCTTAGTAAGTAAGTAGTAATGGTCTCATCTTCATTCATTTTTAGACTTTCAAATTATCTTATATGAGTTGGAGTTTGGCCAATTTAACTCTAGAATAGTATTTAAATTTTCCCACATTTATTTATATAATATACATTGTATCACTTTCACTAGTTTTTCCTCTGATATGCCACAAATGACACCATTCATTGATTTTGAGTTATTGTCACTATCATTATTACTTGATGCATCTGTAGGATGAATAGTGGGCAAAATATATCCATCCAAGAATGATTTACAAACATCATAACATTGAGACATCATATATGTCCTCATTTTTATGCTTCAAAAAAAATAATTAGATCCATTAAACAATTGATCTTTACTTGTATAAAAACCACATTGTGCTTCACTAGCCATTTTTGCTTGCGTAGAATATCCTTTAGGTTATTAGACCTATTTTAATACATTATCTGATTTGAAATGTTTCAAGTATATATGATGAGAGGGGGGATGAATAAATTGTATTAAAATACTATTTTAATTTCAATTAACATTCATAAAGCATTTAATCACTTATATACATCTATTAATGCATACATGAGCATCTATGAAAGCAAACAACATTATGACACGAGATATATGTGAGAAAAATTATAGGGGAATAAAACCCAATAAAACACCACTTATAATACTATCCTATAAGAAATGGATCAAACTTTTAGTGAGTAAATAAACCCATAAGGAACACCAATGGCTTACTAGTCAAGCACTAACTCAACTAGTCCTTTAGCAAGCTCAAACCTACAAGGAGGATCCAACCCCCTAGGTAACCAAGAAAAAAATAAGATACCTTGAATATTTTAACACCCTTGGACACATATTTATCACTCAATTTAATATTAATTCCTTATTTTGTTCTTCTCACTCTTCAATCTATCCCAAATAGCCTCTTAGGCATTCTCACTCATCTAGCCCTTTCCTTGGCAGAATTAAATCCAATGACCTTAATCAACACCTATAAAATAATTTATATATTATAAAAATATTAAAAATAAATATCTAATTATATTCAATCCATTTACCTATTATTAAAAAATATATTTTCTTCTTTCACTTGCTTAATTCTCTAAGTAGTTTAAATAGGCCTATTAAGCCTTTTCTTTATACTTAACTCTTGTTATTATCCATCTTGGTCAGCCAAGGACCTAATTACACTTGGATCACAATTGAAATAAATAAATACACATTTTTAATAGGTGATACAAACATTACATAGGTTGGTCATTACCCTTAAGGTCCAAAATGACCATTAGGCCTAATCATGACCTAATGTAATTAAGCCTCCCCTAAGCACATGTTTCACTTAGACCTTCTTTAAACACCTTAAGCATACAAAAATTGATGAAAAACTTAATATTTAACTTTAATATACCCATTATAATCTCACCTCATGTATCCAACACTATTTTTATCTTTTCACCCCTTAAACCACCCAATTAGGTCTACGTGCAATCAAGCATTCATATTACCATAAAGTCTATCTTGAAAAAATGATGTATGCAATCAATTTTGTAATATAAAATAATTTAAAAAAATAAAATAATAGTATATTAATTACCTTAAAACCATCCCTAGGTGATATATTATTCACCATATAGATAAAAATTCTTCAATAACACTCTTGCAAAAGGTTTACTTAGAACCACAAAACATTGTCAATCATATAGTCACGAATATTTAAATTCCCATACTTGATAAAATACTTATCATGAATATAAATAAATTAAAATTAAAATTTTATATATTTATAAAACATTTATGAACATTATATCCTTCAACTTAGCAAAAAATGACTCAGGAACATCATTTTCACTCATACATAGGAAACTACCTATAACATCAAAACCACAGTCAGAGAAAATAATCATTATAGCACCTATGTGAATAATTTTTTGAAATTAAAAATTATTTAAATTTACCTTAATAATAATTATATCATATATTAAAATATATATTTCATTCATATATATCAATATTGGTCATTCAAACCAATTTCACAACTTCACTCTACATAAACTTCACTGTGTTAGACAAACCAGTTTGATAACAACTTTTTACTTGAGTATAAGCATCATCAACACTTATAAAACAATTATATATAATTAATAGGTATTAAATTATTAACCCATGTATTTTTATCCATCCCTATTCCTCTACAACTAGTCCCTAATCTCATTCTCATTATCATCTAGTTTTCTCACTGTCTTACTCATTAGGCCTGTTTAGTGATAGGTTAACTTCCCTAACTAGTTAATAATTTTTTTGGTCTAAAAAATTCTCATAAAATTTCATGGTCATAAACACATTATTATCTATCCATTTTTATAATTTGACATGGTTAACCCTTCCTACTACAATAACATTTTGAGAAATAAGTGGTTTCTTGTAGCTTCTACTCACTATCATGACAAAATAAAACCATGTGAATAAATATTAAAGAGTCATTTACATGTTACAAACATAAATTTTTTTAAATAAACCTATTTTGATCCATAACCAATAATATATTTTCTATCAAGTCATTATAAGGTTTTTAAGAGGGGTTTGAATGGTTTCCCTTCTTTGCAATCATTCATAAAGGATTTCAACATCATCTCCAAAACCAATGATAGGAAAATAAAACTAGGGATGATAAAAAAATTTCATGAAGTGATAATTATATCATGTAAAGGTTGAATGTGCCAATGAGTAGAATAAATTCCTTCTCAGATCTACAACACCCCATTTTATACACATAAAGGACATTATCATCAGTTTTCATGATTTCTTATTTAAGCACTGATATAAAATTTTATACAAACACTTATAATAACCTTTCACACATATATAAATGATATAAATATATTTTTCACCCTTGTAAATTATCTTGACCCCTCATTAGGTCACTATAGGTCACTTTGTACACTAAGCCTTATATTGCTAGTCATACTTAGACCATGATCATGCCTTGAAATCATTTTAAATATATTTAAAATTAAAAATAATGTCATATTAACTCATACCAATTTCATAAATTATCAACCTTATTCATAGAAGTCACAAAATACTCACTTTAGCATGATTCCAAGCCTATGCTATCTCACTAGGTTTCTTCATGCAAAGGACTAAGCTTTATATTTAACTTTGGGATTAATTTTAAGGATTATTTTCCTTTTTTTCATGTTTAAATAAATTATAACACTCTATCATGCATTTAATAACACAAATAACAAATATTTTACCATACTTCATGCATACACCTTCTTTTAGGCCAAGACTAGGATTATGAGCTCATCACATCTTAACCTTGTGTCAAGTCCTCATATAGAAATTAAAGACATGTTGACCTAGGTATGCTTACATTGTATTCTACTCAATACTGGAGGTCAACAATATGCTTCATTTGTACCTTGAACTTGACCTAGACATGTCATCAAATATTAGAATAATTACCGTGTTGCCTTCAAATTGTCTCTCACCAAATAGATAAAATTTCTTTATCACACACCATTTCATCATGCATAGCCTCAACTCTTACCTTAGCATAAATTACATATATCATGAATTTGACATAAATGACAATAATAATGCTTCATCACAAACAATAGTAACATACCTCAATAATCTCCCCCTTTTTCATTGATGGCAAAATACTTAAACATATCAAATCATTCTCATCACCTCAAACTAGATCTAATTTAGTAATTGGTATTTATCATAAATAAGAACTATCTCACCCTTTGACATTAATGATAAAGGTTCATCTTCTTGGAAACTATCTGAGCCTTGGACTTAGAACAACATAGTTTTTCTCTTCCAATGAGCTTAACATCAATCAAACTTATATATTGTACTTAGAGCATGATTGGTTCCCCTTGTCTTCATGAAAATTTAAGACATTTTTCAAAAATGTGAATTGGTTTCATCAAGTAATCATGTAAACATTTTTTGACCTATCTCTTACGATCACACCTATAACAGACTTCTTTGATTGAACCTTGAATCTAAAAGTCTTTTAAGACCAAAAAACTCCCCCTATGACCAAGCATACATCATGCTTATTGCTTATTGGTTGAGTGCCTCCATGAATCCTAATGAAGTAACCTCTACTCTAAAAAACTATAAAAACATAAATTTAGGAGAAGGGACTTGTTCCAATATTAAAATTAAATCTAAGCTTATGTAATCTAAATATCTAAATAATGTACATGTGTCATGTTTTACATAGTCAAGATCATCAATAATACCTATAAATAGGGTTTAAACCTCTTGGGGTGTTTGTTCATTCATACAATGAGAAACCATCTTATATGATAAATCAAAACTATTGACATTCAATGGATGATATCAAGGGGATATAATGAATTATTTGAATTTGATTATGCTACCAAATTTGTTATCTAATTTTAAATCACTTGAATAAATTCATGAACTTATTTACATAAAATGGAAGAAGGGGGATGTCCACCAAGAAGGATTTGTATTTTATCATATATTTTTAATTCCTTGTATTATTTCTCCAAAACTACCTATGATAGACTCAATACTATGTTTTAACACTTAGAACAACCTTTAGAAGGTTCATATGGAAATATATGGTTGTGAAATCCATAAATAATTCTTGAGGAGTTATTTAGAAAGATAAAAAGGCTACCAAAACTTAATACCATGGATATTCCCACCAAAACTACTTTCTACCAACCAATACCACATTTTTTTATCAAACACCATGTTTTGAGGCTCATAATTTTTTTTAGCATGGTCATTGATGTTAGGTTGTCATTGATGTCAAAGAGAGCATGAGATATAAGTGAATTAATAAAAAATAAGTTGTGTTTGATATCATGATGGTGTGTTCATGTTTTAGAGACCATATGAGGTGTTATGAGTGCTTATAGTGCTTATGGAAGTGAAAAACATTCCTCAGAGTAGTCATATGATTGTCTAGGTTAAAGTAGTCATCTTGGCAGACAAGGTTGAGTAATCAATTTGATGATGTCATATTTCATACATGTGAAGGGTTAAATATTAGTTTGATATATGGATAGATTCATATATATTATGAGATCATATGGTCCATGTTTAAAGTTTAGACATGAAGCATAGAAAAATTTATAATAGTGCAATGTTGGCCTCTCAAACAAAGTTCACTATGTTTCTATACTTAGCCAAATTTGTTAGAAGCAATCTAACAATGAATGTTCAATAGATCTAATGGTGAGAATATAATATGACTATATAATAATTTAATGGAGGACATAATCTTGTTAGATAGTAATCAAGTGGTATGTATGAAGTCAATATGTCAAGGGTTCTTGAGATTGCACGCACTAGTGACATGTGTCTGAATCCTGATGATTTGATATAATATCAATGACACACATGCATTCATGTATATGGAGATAAATAATGTTGTTATACTCAAAATTTTAATTCTCAAAAGGTATACATGACTACCAATTAGTGTAAGAGTGGGGTCTGATAACAATGTGCTCTGAAGACATGCAAGGGTGCCAAGTGTCTTAATCATGGATGCCTATGTCAAAGATAAATGGTCTACGATTAAAGAGTTAAATATAGGAAACACACAAGGAGATGAATGGATCATATTAGATAATTATTTTAGGGATCATGATATGAATACATGTGTCTAAAGATTTATGTTTTATACAATGATGATTGGAATTTGAATATTCAAATTAATAAAGGAAAAACTAATATGTATTATTTGAGATATAAATTTTGATATATGTAGAATTTGATAATTGTTTAAAAGGAAAATTTGTAGATAATTTAAAGGTATATCCAAAAATAATTGTTTTAAGGTTTTACTCTCTAGATAAATGAATTTATTATAGTTGGAAGATGACTATTTATTCATTCATGGTGTTATTATGTATAGAATATTGTTTAAGCAATTTGTACATTAGTAGAAGAGTGTTTTGGTGGGGTTAATCACCTAAAGATGTCATAAGGGTCATGTGGAGTGGACCCATTAATTTTTAAGTATTCTTTTGTTCTTAATTTTCTTGATGAATTATTAAAGGGGTAATAGGTCCCCATGAGACCTATAATGGATACTAAGTCCCAATTGAAAGGATTAGTTGATTAAGTGTGACCCATGGATGTTATGAATGACCTATGAGGATGGTATTGAGCTATTATTTTTCATGATATAATTATTAAGGTTTAAAGTAAGTATTATGGTTGACCTAGAATTTGATATTCATAAAGACTCTATAAAGAGTGAAAGCTAAGGTAATGGTTTATAGACATGAAGAGGATGAGTTGAGAGAAAAAAAGATAGAGGCAAAGGAAATAATGAAGAATAGAGTAGGTTTAGGATATTTCTTATGTCATAATAGTGATCATGCATATCAGTAGATATAGGATGAGTAAAAATGTCTAGTGTGATCCAAAAGGATGTTTGGATGCATTACTTGTATGAGAAAGTTTTAATGTGTATGAAGACTTTAAATAGAGATGTTATAAATTATTTATCCATCAGATTAAAAGACAATCAAAGTTCTAGAGCTATTTATTTAATAGTTGTTGTGTGGGTGCTCAATATCTAAAACAAGTGGGTACTTATTCATACTTCAAGGTGGGTGCTTCTTTTGAAGTGAGTGCTTCACTACAAGGTATAATGTTTGTGATCATATTATAGGATAAGTACTCCATGTGTTTTTAGGATTTAGAGTGGGTTTTATTCCTAATGAGAGTTTCCCATAGAATTCATGTGTTATGTCTTTAATCTTGTATTATCTCTCTTATTCATTTTTATGAGATATTGTATGCTTTATGAAAGCTTGTGGTCATTTATTAAGGATTAAAATTGAAGTTTGAAACATCTTACATTACTGATTCACCCACCCTCTCAATGATTGTACCTCCAAAAATTGGTATCAAAGTAGGACCTTCATTACAAGTTTAACCATTTGATGGTGATCTAAGGTATAGTATGTCAAGCCAATAGAAGTGGGGTTTATTTATAAAGAAATAACCATTGTTCAATGGGTCAAATTATGCTTTATGGAATATAAGTATGTGGAAATACGTCATATCTCTAGGGTTTGATACTTGGTAGTCTATCATATATGGTTATACTACACTAGCTACTCCTTCAACTAGTGATTCTAAAAATAAGTTGAGTGAGAATAATTCTAAAGCTATGAATTCTATCATTTATGGTTTTTCCAAGGTTGAGTTCACCATAGTGATCCATTACATGTTTACCAAGGAAATTTGGGAAAAATTAAAGAATATATATGAAGGAGACTTAAAGGTAAAAATGGATAAATTGTAGACCTACCAAAGGCAATTTGAAGGTCTCAAAATGAAGGAAGAAGATACTAGGGCATCCTATATAATAATGGTTTATGAGGTAGTAAACATAATCAGAGGTCTTGGAGAGGTAATTGATGAAAATAGTATAGTATAAAATGTATTTAGGAATCTTACACTAAATTTTGATTAAAAAGTTTCTACTATAGAATAAAGTCATGATCTCACTTAATTAAATATTGATGAACTATATGGCATCCTTACTACCTATGATATGATATTTGATGAGGATAAACCTCCTAATAAGTAATCAAACTTCAAGGTGATCAAGGAGACAAAATATAAGAAGAACAAGTTAAGTCTTGAATATTTTGATCTTAATGAAGATCAAATTGAAGCCATGATTTCAAGAATATTTAATTTAGGATCAATTATGAAATAAAACTTATTTTTAAATTTTTTTTAGGTGGTAAAGTTGGTAATTTTTAATCTAAATGTCTAGACAAGTTTGAGATAAATCAAGATTATAAAGAATCTCATGAGGATGAACACAAGAAATATGAGGGTCCCAAAAAGTATAGAAAGTTATTCAATAATAAAAATGGAAAGAAGGAATCATACAAAGGTAGTAGGAGCCTTTTCCATGAAGAAGATATTAACTCATTTATATAAGAAGTAAACACATTTGACAATGATGATTATTTTCATAATTAGTACAAGGAGACATTGTTCATGGAATTTAGTGATGATGAAGGTGAATGTTCTTTAAGTAGAGATTTTTATGCCTAAGATAGATCAAAAGAGGAAGATGAGAAAGTAAATCTTGAAGATAAATATATATATATACTGTGGAATAAATAAATATACTAAAAATAAATAATAGAAAACAAGATTTATTGATCAAATCCTATGAAGACAAAATTATAATTTTTGAGTGAAGGCTGAGTAATAAAGTTAAGGAGTATGATGAGATCACATAATAGATTGAAACTCACATTTTTACTCTTAATGAAGAAATAAAGAGTAAGGATGAAGAGTGTATCATACATCAATTAGAAATAGAGTCCTTCAAAAGGAAACTAAATCAAGCTATGAACAAAGATACAATTGAGGATTTAGATAATAAGGATGAATTGATGAATTCTCTTGAAGATCTAAATATTAAGAAGAAAAAGAACAAGAATATGATGTCACAAATAAAAAATTATGAAGAGGAATAAAGTGTGTTTGAATAAAGAATGAATGATGACACCATGGGACATGAAGATACTATCAAGCATCTCAACATTCAATTAAAAGCTATGTATACAAGCCTAAAATACAAAGAAGTGAGTGATTAAGGTATGTGATTGAAATTTAGTCATTGAAAGCTAAATTAGACAAGTCATATTATAAGGTGAAGTCATTTGTGAAGTATGAAAAGAGCTCAAATGATCTTTATAATATTCTAAGTAGTGAAAATCATGCTAGTTATATATATGGTATTAGATACAAAGAAGAAAAAAATCATGTAAAATAAGACAAGATAATGGATTTAAATATCAATCATTGGTTAATGAATGAAGGTATCAATATAATGAAGAAAAATTAGATCAGACAACCAAACGCTATGAGGTATGCAAATTTCAATGGTCATTATTACTCTTCCAATTAGTTCAGTTTAGGTCAAAAGATTGTAAAAGATCATCAAGAAATGAATTTACATGGAATTATGAGTAACATAATGGAAATAATGAATAAAATCATCAATCAAGATAGTCAATAGGTTCACAAGGAAATAATGACATCTTTTGCTACAAGTGTCAAGGATTTGGTCATATTGCAAAGTTTTGTAATATATTCATTAGGAGACCAAATGATTAGATACATGAAATAATTCATGAAAGTTCAAGGAATCATATTATTTCTCAATCAAAAGGTATGTACAATCTTATAAACCTCATTTATTTCAAATGTCATGAGAGAGGTCACATAACAAGGTTCTACAAACATAATCAGTATTTTGCTTCAAAAATTATCAATCCTATCATGAAGAGAAGGAGACATAGTGAATGGAGGCCTGAGAAGGTAATTTAAAAATAAGATCAAAGTAGATTATTTTCCATGATATAATAGGGAACAAGTTCAAGTATCAAGGAACAAGCCTTATCTTCCCAAATGGATAATGAAATAAAGAAGGATCCTAAGATAAAAGAAAAGAATTTGGTTGAGAACTCATTCAAAGTCAATTTGAATATGAGGAAGACTACAAGTCAAGCAAGATAATGGAGATATGGGGTTATACTAAGTTTTTGGATCTTTAGTCCCTCTATGACAAGTGGGTGTCTCTACCTATGCTTCTTAGGATACATAATTCATGCATGGAAGCAAGTGTGTGTGCTCTAGGTAATGGTCCAAACATAAAATCAATAAAAAGGTATGTTCTCTTTAATTTGATAATATTCAAGGTGTGCACAATGTGAGGGGGAGAATATGTGAGATGTTCCAAACATGGTGGATATGTGAATATGTCTACTACAGTTGTGAATTCAATAATATTGATATGATGACATGATCAAACTAAGTCATGTAATTTGACAAGTTATTAAATCTTGATGCATGAGCAAAGAGAGATTGTGAGTTATGCAGGTAGATAGGTCCGTGGATAAGATAATCCCAAGTTTATATTGGTCTACGTAAAATAACATATGACATGAGATGGATATTGATGATAGGGGGAGCTTTTTAAGCTCTATGAGTAGTTTGTCAAGTCAATAATCAAATTGACATATTGAGGAAGATACCCTTTGTAATTAATGTAAAAGGGGGAGAAATATTATAATGAAGGAGTTAAAATGAGTAATAATTCATTATAAGTGTGTTTTCCAATCAATGAAAATGGTAAGATTGTTGAACATGGTCATTGATGTTAGGTTGTCATTGATGTCAAAGAGATCATGACAAATTAGTGCATTAATGATAAACAAGTTATGTTTGATATATAGATGGTGTTTTGATGTTTCAAATACCATATGAGGTGATATGATTTCTTAGAGTGCTTATGGAAGTGAAAGGAATTCATTAGTGTAGTGATATGAGTATCTAGGTTCAAGTAGTCATCTTGGCAAACAAAGTCGAGTAAGAATTTTGATGACATCATATTTGACATGTTTAAAGGGTTCAAGATTAGTTTGATTATGGATATATTCCCATATATGAGGAGATAATATGGTCCATTTTTCAAGTCTTTACATTGAGCATAGAAAAAATTATAATGGTACAAAGTTGGCCTCTCAAATAGAGTTCACTAAGTTTCTATACTTAGCCAAATTTGCAAGAAGATATCTAATGGTGAGTGTTTAACATATCTAATGGTGAGTGTATATTATAAATATATAAGGACATAATAAATTACATGATATTATTATATAGTGATCCAATGGAATGCATGGATTTAATATGTTAAAGGTTCCTGAGATTGCACGTGTTAGTGACATATGTCTCAATCATGATGATTTGATAGAAGATCAACAACATGTGGGTGCTCATGTATATGGATATAGATTGTGTGGATTGAGTCAAATATTCAATGATCATAAGTCACATGGGACTACCAAGTGGTGCAAGAGTAGGGTCTGATAGCAATGTGATTAGAAGGCATTTGAGGGTGCCAAGTGTCTTAATTATGGATGCCTTTGTCAAAGATCAATGGTCAGCAATTAAAGAGATAAAGATAATAACCTCATAAGGAGGTACATATATAATATTAGATAAATATTTTAGGGATCATGAGATGAAAACATGTGTCTAAATCTTTCTAATTTATACAACTATTCGAATTTGAATATTCAAATTAATAAAAGAAAAACCAGTATATATTGTTTGATCTATAACTTTTTATATATGCATAATTTGATAATGGTGTAAAAGATAAGTTAGTAAATAATTTAAGGGTATATCTAAAAAAATTATTTTGGAGGTTTTAATATCCATACAGATGAATATTTTTTATTTGGAAGCTAACTATTTATTCATTGATGGTGTTCTTATGGACAAAATATTGCTTATGTAATTTGTGATTTAGAAGAAGAGTGTTTTGGTGGGAGTAATCACCTAAAGAAGTCATGAGGGTCATGTGGAGTGGACCCATGAATTTTAAATTATTCTTTTGTTATTAATTTTCTTGATGAATTATTAAAGGGGTAATAGGTCTCTATGAGACATATAAGGGCTACTAAGGCCTAATTGAAAGGCATACTTGATTAAGTGTGACCCATGGATGTTATGGATGACCTATGAGGATGGTATTTATATATGTTTTATCATGACAAAAGTATTAAGGTAAGTATTGTGGCTGACCTATAATTTTATATTCATGAATAATCTATAAAGATCTAATGCTAAGGTAATGGTTTCTAAACTTGAAGAGGATGAGTTGAGAGAATAGAAGATAGAGGAAAAGGAAAGAGATCAGAGGGAGTGTGCCTAGTGGATAGAATAAATAAAAAAAATAGGTTGAGTATAATTATGATGTCATAATAGTGATTATGTAGATTAGTAGATTGAGGATGAGAAAAGAAGGCTAGTGTGATCCAAAAGGGTGTTTGGATGAATTGCTTGTATGAGAATGTTTTAATTTGTATGAAGAGTTGAAAGATATGTGTTATAAATTATTTATCCATTAGATCAAAATTCAATCAGATTTATAGAACTAATTATTTAATAGGTGTTGTGTGGGTGATCAACATATAGAACAAGTGGGTGATTGTTTATACTTAGGGGTGGGTGCTCCTTGTGAAGTGGTGATTCATTAAAAGGTCTCATGTTTATGATCATCTTAT
Source organism: Torreya grandis (assembly GCA_037957365.1). Taxonomy (NCBI): domain Eukaryota; kingdom Viridiplantae; phylum Streptophyta; class Pinopsida; order Cupressales; family Taxaceae; genus Torreya; species Torreya grandis. The sequence goes on from JARHVA010002459.1 coordinate 452,542, forward strand.
AGGAAAATTATTCCATGTGTTTACAGGTGTGAGAGTAGGTTTTATTCCCCATGATGGTTTCCTACATAATTAATTTTTTGTATGTTTGATCTTGTATTATTTCTATTATTCATTGTTATGAATAACTTATATTATTTATGAATTCTTGTGGTCATTTATTAAGAGTTTGAAAGGATTACAATTGAAGTTTGAGATATTATGCATCACTGATTCAACTCCCCCTCTCAATGATTATACCTCTAACAAAAATCACCCTAGATGATTAATAATGACTTGGTAGACTTAGAAGTGAAAATTTACATGTAAAATGAGGTGGAAAATTATACCAAGTTGTAAAATATAGGAACTAAAGTTTCATACAACCGTTCAACTATCAAAAATGCCTTTTTACACTAAAAATGCCTTATTTTCCTTAGAAAACCACCTGAGAGAGTTGAAGTGGTTATGTATGAGTATGTTAGACTTTTGAGTGGTATATTAAATTTAAAATAAGTTAGAAAATACTACCAAGATTTAAAATGAAGTTTCAAAACCTGTTAAAACTAAAAACACAAATTTTTCATCTCAAATCACCTTTCTACATATATATACCATGTTTTATCAACTACAAAAGCCTTGTTTGCTCTTAACAAGCCACATTCATATGTATGGGAGGTTGGTGGTAATTGAGGAGTATTTTTACATGTAAAATATCATCAAGAATTTGACACCATGTAAAATAGCATCAAGAAGCCCACACAATGTAGATACCACATTCTATTTTTAGATAACCATGTTTTATCTCTCAAACCCATATTATATTTGTTTAAAACTACCTTGTGTCTTTTTTAAGGTTTTGAATGCCATATGAGAACCAAAACAATATTATTTGAAAACTTACAAAATATTTTGTGGTTTTTTGAAATTAATTCTACATGGGAATGGGTTTAGAAAGTCCAGAGTTTGCAAAGAGAACCTAGGAAATCCACATAGACAATTTAAAACAAATTTTTTAACATGCCACATCAAGGCATTGGAATTTTATTTGGAGAATTAAAAAAATTGGAGAAGACTATTTATATGAAAAACAAGATTATAAAGGCCACAATGTTTAAAATAAAGTTTAAAAATCCAACCAATAATAACTTTGAAAATCAATTTTAGAACTTATCATTTGGACACTTGAAGGAGTAAATTGGAGGATTACAAAAGGTGGTATATTGCAATATTTTTGTCATGCAAAATTAATTTCTAAAAATTTCAAGGTGTAAATTAATATAGATAATGTTGCATGGCTTACCAAGAGAACACCATGTGTAAATTTTACAAGGTATCAAACTAAGAGTATGAACATTGCATGTAAAAAAAAAATTTTGATAGGATTATTATTATTATTATTATTATTATTATAACATTTCCATGGGCCTTGTATATATGATATCTCTCCTTCATAATAAAAAACATTGAAAGTGTTTATAACTGGATCACGAGGATTAGTTTTCACACCACACAAGGAATAATTGTATCAATCCCAATAAATTTATATTTTTACCATTTATAATATTAATGGTTGATTTTTACATAATCTTATTCACCTATTTCATACTCATTCACAACTTGACACAAGATAATAGGTCCATATTAGGATGCAAAAAGTCATTCTTCTTCCATTATACTCATAACATTTGAAATAAAATTTTGTATATCGCTCCATATGGTATCTTACTATTGAAAGATTCATTTTATATTTAAGACTAAATTCTGAGAATGAAGTGTAACCAAAAAATAAACTCCCAATAATTCCTCTTTACACACTCATAAGGGCCAATTCATAGGTTCACAAAAAGGCTTACTTAATTTAATGTTTTCACAAAGCTCACCAAATCAAGTTCTCCTCCAAAATAACATTGGATTTTTAAAACTTCATGGATGCTCAAATAAAATAGGTGTTAATATTATCAAAACCACCATCTTTGGCTTTTTGAATAAGGTTTGGCCACATATTTGAAGTGATTTGTATGTAGTGAATAGTTCCTTAAATGAGAGTTATTTGTTGATCATTGGTAAGGATGGCTTAAGTATCATAACTCACATCACCACTTGATAAAAAATCCAAGTCTAATTTTCATATGGATCAAGATAATGGTTGAGTCATGAGATTCATGTTAATTTATAATAATCTTTTCCTCAACTCAATGAATTGATTCAAAGCCTTAATATGTTTCACATGAATTTGGGATAAAACTTCCTTTCATGGAACCACAAAAAATTATTTTAAACCTTATCATAATACTTTATTTTAAATAAACAAAGGTAAATTTTTTTTTGAGACATTGTCATTATTAATCTTATAAAAGAGAATCATGCAATCAAACCAAGCCTTGGCCATTGGTCTACGAAGTCATCATATTGAAGGTTTAAATTTTTTATCATACCTATGTTCATAACACCTCTAATATTCTATAGGAGTTTTGTCTCAAAATGAAAATTTTTATGACAAAAATTAGTTTGAACATGAATGCATATCATGCCACCTATATTTTATAGAGTGTTGTACCAATCTTTTTGAATATTATTTAAAATCTTGTTTTTTCTTAGTAAAAGTGTATTTGTGCTCAAGTAGATGTAATAATGGAGTGCATAAAAAAGATAAATGCCTCAAAAGTATAAAAATTATGATTTTTTGCATATTATAAACTATCAAATATCAAATTTATTGCTTCTAAAATTTTATAGATAAACCCATTAGGATGCCACACTTTTGAGATGAGCCAAATTTACTACAAATCAATTATTTCAAAAGAAAAAGTGTAAGCATTTGAAAAATATGTAATTAGTTAATATAATTTTTTATATTTTATTTATATTAAAATATTACAAATGCAATATTAAATTAAATTAATAGCTTATATATTACATTGCATTAGTTAATTTGAATATAACATTGAATTAGTTTATGAAGCATGTAAATAACTTTCAAGTTTTTATATTTGTATTATAAACATTTTATTAAATAGACTAAGCATTTGAAACACATAAATATTGTGTGAATTATATAGATCATGGTACCATAGATGTATGTAATTAGATACTTCATAGTTTATGATATTCATTACAACACCATAGTATCAATTAGCAAATATGTAAGTAAAGTTCAATATGTCACACACGAAGGAATAAATGCCACATACAAGGGACATATAACATTTTTCATATATTTATAAAGCATGTATAAATGTCACAAATAATGCCCAAAGGATAAATATAATGGACATATGAATGTCACACAAACATAAAAGGCCAAGGACCATACACACAAGGCATGATGATGACATACAAGTAATATGATGTATGTTGTACATCCACACATCCAAGGGCCACATATAAGCATCAAGAATGTTGAATCATGATACAAAAGGAAAAAAATATTTAAAAAAAGAAGCATGGATAATTTAAATTATAATCCTTATAACATATGTGTCTATGTTCATGTTTAACACATAACACATTCATAATGATACATATAAAGTATGAGTGAAATAAGGGACATATGTTTTTTTGTTGTAGCTCAATCATGGAGAAACATGTTTTGGATAAATAAACCATATAAATGAGCATATGTATAGCAATGAGTTACCCCTAATTGATTAAGGGTGTTGGGTAGAATGATGACCCAACATTAGAACCATGAAAAATTATGCCTTAAGATTAAAATCTAAGTGATATCTTAGTGTGATTTATTCTTGGTTGATTATAGTCTATACAAGAAATTAATGTTACTTTGTTTCAGTTTGAAATAAAAAAATTAAATTCATATGGATTGGAATATAATAGAGGACATGGATGTAGTGTGCTAATGACCAACTAATGTGGTTTTGTCATGATTGACTATATGCATTTTTTTCTATCATGGCCACTTGTTATGTGTATGAAGTTTGATTATTTATATAAATATATATAGTTACACACTCAAGTATATTGTGAAATTCATTATGTATTGAAATTTTACTAAAACATGTTATGTAATAAACATAAACAATAGCTAACATATGTAAAGAGATACTCTAGAAACACGAAAGTATGTGTATAGGTCACGGTTTTTAATTTTTGATTTGTTTTCGAAATACTTTGATTTTTTGTACCTTTTAGCATATATTAATGTTTTGTTTATTTCTAATATATTTGAAAAATAAATCATTGCATAAGTAAAATTTAGAAAATATCATAATGACACAATGAACAACAAATTTCTAAAATTAAATGAGGAGGAGGAGATTATAACTACCCTTAACAAAATTTCAAAGCAAAGGTAAGGCAAAGATGAAGGAAAGTAAAATATACATGCTAAGGTAAATAAGGAGGATAGGAGTAGGTGTAGAATAATGAGTAATAAAAGGTAGAGAGAAAATAAGATATGTACAAGTAAGCACTAGGCAAAGAAGCTAATGAAGGTTATTATCCCAACCATTGGTAAAACTGATGATCTGATTAATATGATGCTCATATGTGTACCCCACTCTATTTTAGGAAGGAATAATATTTTATGCAAAAATTAAAATATTTTGATTTTAAATAAGAAACATGTGTTATAAAATAACCCTTTGAATCTAAATAAGAGACATGTTCTATAAAATAGCACTCTGAATCACTACTCATATAACTGTCTAAACCTATATTCTTATGCATGAAAGCACATGATGTAACAACTTTTACCTATTAAGGATCCTTATGAATAACCTATGTTTTAATGTTTAGATAAATTTCTTATAGTATGCTCTATTTTTTCTTAGGAGTAACTATCTTTTTATTTGTATCCAAATTATCATGCTCATATGTAATATATTCATGTTCATAACTAGTTGAAGAAATGTAAATATGCTCATGATCATAAATAGGTCCAAAAACTAATTTTGATATATGCTTCTTTGAATGTAAATCATTATATTCAATAGTTGTATAGAATAGTTTTCTACTAATTTACTCAATAACCATAGGAACTAATTGTTGTGGAATAGAGGTTGGTGCCATTGGTTCCATAAGATATTCATATTAAATGTCTAAAATTTTAACCACTTGATTATTATGGATATATATTAAATATTTGTGAACTATAGAATAAACTAATCTAATTTTTTATAACTAAGGTCTACCTAATAATATATCAAATACACACGTGTTTGGTAATACTAATAAATAAGTGAGAAATATGAGGGGTTAGATTTGTAAAGAAATTAAGATATGTCCAATATTATCTTCTGTATGAACCTTATATTCTTTCAAAACTTTAGTTGTATGTTGAATATATTGTTACTGAAATCCAAGATAATGTATAAGTCTTATGGTACACACATTTTCACTTGATCAATTATATATCATGACACTATGAACTGTTTGAACACTAGCATATGTTATAATTAATAATTGATGCATATCATAATCATCAATTTAATATATGGGGATGGTTCTATATTTATTTTAACTATACAAATAATAATATCAAGTGAGTGTCCATACGAATATGGAGAATAATGATAATTATATGCATAGTGTAATTCATAAATTTACTTTTTAGCTTGTATTTCATGATTTTTAAAGGAATATTTATACATGATCAAGATAATATTCTCATTTGTTTGGTACATAACCTCTTAAATATTTTTAACAATAGTAATAACATTTGCCTCGATAAGATCTTCATTTTTTTCTCCTAGTTTCATACATTTATTAGTAGAATTATAAAAACATATATGATAATCATAGAATATAGTTTCATTAAAACCTTTGGATTGAGGTCTAGATAGATCTAATTATAATTTTGGAGGAAGGGTAATAACATGACATTAAATAATATTTTGTAGTAGCACATGAGTAAGAGAAGTTATCCTCAAACTTTACACATTGGTGTATCTTGTAGTTGAAGATTTAGTGGTGATTTTTATGTAAGATGTGTTTATAAAAACTAGATAATGTAATATATCTAATACATCATTTTTAATACTTAAAATGAATCAAAATAGGATAAAAAATACATTGATCATTTTTTATTAATCCTTGACTCATATTATACTTATACTTTATAAGTATTTGAGTCAAAAACCATAATGGTGTAAATTGATTTATGAACTCACTAAGTTAGACACGAGGATATGAGTAAGAATATGAGAAATGGAAGAGGTACTAAGGATAAAAGGTTGTATACATGTATTTTGATATATTTTTGTTATAGGCAGTAATGAAAATTGAGATTTATAACAAGATGAAACATAATTTGAATTGAATGTGATGCATGGAATATTATTAATTTTAAACTATGTATATGCATTAAAAAAAACATATTAGAGAGTAATAATAGACTTTGAAATAAATTAAACAATACATTTTATAATATGTTAGAATCATTTATTTAGCGAGTCCATTGAATAATTTTACCAAAAGTGAAACTATGTATTATAGTGTTATTCAATTAATCTAGAGAGTTGGGACCTTGCAAATAAATAAAAGATAATTTATAATAATAAAATGTAATCCAACAAAGAATAATAAAATTAAACAAAAAGTTAAATAAAAAAGTTAAAGACTTTTGTGTATATCAGACATCAAAATTCAACCCAAGGTTCAAATAAATATCCTTTATGTTGGTATTTATCTGACATGACAAGACAATTTTTTTTAGTGTCATATTAATATAAGGTGAACAAAATTTGAATTGTTATGTTATGGCTAATATCCAAGGTTTAAGACTACATTATTTAAGTGTCACAGATTTATATAATTAAACTAAAAACCTATATAAAAAAAAGTAATGTTCAAAATGAAATGTGTGTTCACAAAAAAATTTACAGTAGAATTAATTACAATGAATAATTACCTCTATTTTGAAATTTAAACTATTGAAATATGATCGAGGAAGTTGAATAATATAGAATGTATTTTATATATACATAATTTACAAAAGTTGTAAATTTTCATTTGATAACGTAAAATCAAGTTTGAAAGGGACCTGGAACCATGAGAGTGCATTAAAAAGTTTTAACAGGATATTCATGGCTGAGAGAACAAAATAGAATAACCAGTAATTAGAATGAAAATAAGAAACATAAAAATAAAAATAAACTAGGAGGAGGGACCTTCCTGAGTATCTTCAGCAATAGTATTATCGTTCACTAGGATAAATGGTTTGTGTTTTGAAACCTTGACATAGATATAGGTTTTGGGGCCTTCAGTTGCCTCCCTATAGAATATCATCCTAGGTTTTTTATTGAATTTAACCTATAAAGGAGATTGTTTAGGGGGGGATCCCAATGGGGGATTTAAGGATTTGGGGAGATTTCATAATATGGGATTGGGGGGCCTAGGTAGAGTTGAAAAAAGTCTAGATAGTAGCCTCAACCACCTGATGAAGTTCATTCTAGTCATGGATCAACTTTACTAGGCCAAAGCCTACTTTTTAAACCCTTGAATTGAAATTTTCAATCAATTATTTATTACTTTCTAATTCCACTACTAGTATGACCTTACCTTTCCAAGCTAAGGTCATAAGAGTCCTAAATTCATTGGGTTTAGGCTTGGGGATAAATAATTGTTTGAGAGGTAGGTCATCATGGGGGACTAGGATAAACTATGTTAAGGGAAGAATTAAAGGGGTAGGTGGGATACTTTAGTAAGATCCTCCAATGAGGAGTCCTCTTGGGAGTCCTCCTTAGAATAGCATCCCTCAGGGGGGACCTTCCAACCTAAAATATTTTGATCATGTTTAACAAGAAAGAGGATTAGACCTTGATAGAGGATGGGGTTTTTATTATTAACTTATTGGATCAAAAAATACTTTTTATGGACATGAGAATGAAATATGAAAGACTAATTTTAAACCCTATAATGTATAGAAGTTGTAAATTGTTAAAAATAGAGTTAGATGTAGAGAGATGTCCTTTCAAATTAATTTATTTCAAAAAATGTTATTCAATCAATAATTATGTATGAATTTAAATTTATGTAAGAACCTAAAAACATATATTTAATTTAAAATAATTATTCACCATATTATGGGATAAAGACACATGAACCATCTCAAATTTTGAGTTAAAGAGAGGTCCTTTTAAGCTTTAAACTATGTTATTAATTAAATTAGGGTTAGAGTTAGAGAGAGGTCCTTTCAAATTAATTTATTTCAAACTATGTTATTCAATCACTAATTATGTATGTATTTAACTTTATGTAATAACCTAAAAATATATATTTAATTTAAAATATTAATTCACCATATTGTGGGATAAGGACACATGAGGCAACTAAGGTCGAAGTGCATCATTTTATGTTACTATGGATTTGTCTAGGTAAATTATGTGTTGGATATTAAAATATAATTTTTATCACCCACATAATTATTCTATTTGATCATGTTTATAGCTTGTTTAGATTCACAATTGACCTACCAAATCAAAACCTTAACTTGTAGAAGTACACAAAATAAGATAAAATACAAAAGGTGGAAAAGTGGGTATGTGGGACATGTCTGATATATCCTTAGCAACCCCTTTGTTGAATAAATTTTGCCTAGATATACCAATTAGTCCTCATGAAAATGTATCTCTCCCTTTATTAAATATCATATGGATGCAACTAGAAATTTTTATTAGAATACTTGATAAAGGAATGTCCTCAACCTATAAGAAAACAATGTTAATTTTGATGATGAATATAATAATACAAAAAAATTATAGTAGGGATATTTTTTGAATAAATATATTCTTTCAAAATTTAATTTTTATGAGAGCGATAAATAAAATAGCCAGGGGGTTTCAGGTCTAAACCTTGATATGATTTTATATGAAAATATTCAATTTTCTTTTATAACTAACCTATTGGTTTGCACATGAGATATGTTATGAATCATGTCATTTTGAAACTATTACCATTAGATAAATATGGAAAAAAATTCACTATGGGATAAGGAAATATTGTCTCTTTGTCTGATATTTCACATTTTTATAGAAGGTATAAAATCTTTTGTAACCAAAGTGATAAAGAATTATATGATGAATATAGATGAATATGGATAGAGTAAGGAAGTATTGGAGGTATGAATAATAATTTCAAGAGTTTGAAGGATTCCTTAGATATTGTGGGTTATTGGAGTGGATAGTTTACCATGTAATGTAAATATATCAAGGATATTCATTGAAAAGAATTTATTGATTAAATTTTATTTCCTACACATGTAATTCACTAATACCATCCAAGGGCACCAATGATTAGTTTATTGGAATTAAAATACTCATGTAGGAGAACATTCTAATACTACATTAGAAGCAACATGATAAGGAGATGGATAAATATGACATTTCCTAGAGTGGGGAAATATTATTAGGAACATTGTAATTAAAATATTTAGAATCTCTTTGGGAATTGTCCAAAAATACAATACTAAAATGAAATTATAATTGATGTTGATAATACTTATATATAAACCTTCACCAAAATGTTTTCACCCATTTCACCACTAAAATATGAGGTTAGTGATGACCAAGTATAAATTGTCACCATAGGAGCTAGGGGTTTATCAAAAGATTCTAGACTAACCTAAGTTATGAGTGGAGTAAGTTTTATCTCCTAATTTCCTATAAAAATCATACCACATCAAAAGTATCCATTGTAGTTAAACTAAAAGAGACACTAAAACAACATGGAACTATAATCCCAACAAATATATCTCCAATACCATGCATATTAACATGGTTACAAAAGGAAACAACCATATTAGCTCCAAAAATTCAAAAATGTTAGGAGGAGATTTTTAGTTTTTAGTAAAATATTCCATCACAAGATAGGTCCTCAAGGAAGAGGAAATGGATAAAAATGGAACTCCACTTTTTATTTTATGTAAAATAAATCTAAATGTGACGAGGGAACATAGATAAAATTACAAACAAAGGAATAACTAAATGACACTACCATGTCATTTATGGCATCAATAGGAGATACAGTTGAGTGGAGAGAAAATGAAAATATTCACATCATCAAAAACCATAATAAATAGAAACATAAAATATTAAACCACAAAAAATTAGGGGGGCATATAAAATCATTTATATCACACTCTGATAGAATCTTGAGAAGTAAAATAATAAGCAGAAGATTTGGGTGAGATAAAAGATTTTGTAGAAGAGGTTCTTGATGTGGCCACAGTAATAAGAATATGTACAAAGAAAGATTTTATATCAAACCTAGGTAATATGTATAAATATGTATATTTGGAAGGCTAATAAATAAGAATAAGATAAATACTAGACTATACAGATCTAAATCCATTCACTTTGGATGACATGATACTAGGGTTACATTCAAACATGTAGGAAATTATAATAAAAACATAGGAGAACAACTAAAAAGATAAATTTACTATAGATATATATCAATAATAATCATTAAATAGGTTGGTAGAGTTAGAAACCATGTTCCCAAAAGATAAAGAGAGACAATACAAATCCAACATAGAAAATTAAATAAAATAGAAAGTATAACTGGTGGCAAAAAGTTTATAAAAGTAAAAACAACTCCAAAAACTAAATTAACTAATTTAAGATTTAGTAGAATAAATGAAATAACTATAAATGGATCTATAAGAATAAAAAATGAAAATAGAGGATATTATAAATATTTTTACAAAGAAAGCTCAAAAAATAACAGAAAAGGAAAAAATAGAGAAAGAACTAAAAGGGAAAGAAAAAATATAAAGAAAAACAATATAAGAAATAAAAAGCAGAGGAAGAAAAACAAGTAAAAGATAATAAAAAGGAAGAAGAAGCAAAAAAATAAAGTTGAAAGAAGATAGTAAAAAGGAGGAATAAAAAAGGAAAATAAAAGAGGAGGGAGATAATAAAGTAAAGGAAGAAGATAAGAAAAATGAGGAAGAAGAAAGGAAAATAAGAGAGGAAGAGAAGAAAATAAAGGAGGAATAGAAAAATAAGTAAGAGGAGGAAAAGAAGAAGGAATAAGAGGATAAGAAAAGAAAATAGAAAGAAGAGAAGAAGAAGAATACGAAGGTATTAAAAAAATGAATAAGAGGAAAATATTATTTAAAAAATAAAAAAAGATAAGGAAAATCAAGAAAAGGTTGGACAAGAAATAAAAATTGAGTAAAATGAGAAAAAGGGGAGAAAGGTAGGCATTCCATTTGCAAGATATACAAATACATGGAAAACTAGTTACATATAAACATATAGGGATATAAGAGAGATATGAAACATTTTGAGTAGTAAAAACACTCCAAGGGATGCCTTGAAAATAATAAGGGCATAATTTTCCTATCACAAGGAATTGAATTCTACTATCATAAGGAAAATAATTTTTTTAGCCTACCATAGGAGGATAGATTGTGGTAGCTTTACATAATCTCACACTAACAGAGAAATAATTAGTTATGGAAACTTTAATATATATTTCAAAGATATATTGAATGATTTTGAGTGTAAATATGGAATAAGGCATAAAGAGGTTTCTCATAGCCTTAAATATTACTAAAGCATAGTATGACCTAGACTCAACATCCACAATAGAGGTAATATTAGAGATTTCCATTATTTTTTCTATAACTAGAGTGCATTAAAATAATCATAAAAGTAAAAAATTTTAGAATATGATAAATTATTTTTGGATCCACTACTCGAGGAAAATAAAAAAAATAGGAGTTAATATAGAGAGCACATAAAGATGCTATGAAAATCCATGGGAGAATAATCCACCTACTTTTCATATTAAATTAGTTGGCCAATGTGGACCCATGAATACAATAAATAATTGAATGAGATAGAGAGACAACTTGAAATTACTTCCACTAGTTTTGATTCCAACAGAATTCCTTCTAAGATAGAGTGGAACAATTACATACACATGCAAAATAAATTAAAGGAACAATTAAGCTCAACACATACTTTTTTCAAAATCTATAGAGGATTATGAAACTATAATGAATTCCTAGATGGATAAAATTTAAATTTAGATAACCAACCATGAAGCATACCTCTGAATATTGATATTTCACTAGATATAATATATGTGGTAATGGTGGGGAAGGGAAACACTACATTAGATTATAATATATTTGATGAAAAAATCATACTCTTCAACTGGGAGAATTTATCTAATGATATGAGTTATTTTAGAAATTTTTTGACAATTAAAGTACATGAATTATTTTGATGATACCTACTAGGATTTTTTAAGAGTTGTCTCAAAGATGAGATAAAGGTATAGAATATAAGAAAATGTTGGAAATATTATCTATTATCATGTTTTACATACACAAAATCATCATAAATATTATATCTATACCACAACAAATTACATCTCTAAGTTAATGTGACATAGACTTTTAATGACCTAGGAAACATGGCATGGTTTGGTCACGTATGGTCACACAACATAATATGTGTGAATAAAATTATTGTGTTAACAATAAATGATCATTGATTTGTGAGAGGTATCTAATCAATAGTTATACTAAAATATATTAATATGATAATATAGGATATAGAGGATTTAATAAAGCTGAATACAGTGAGATAAGATAGAAATAGAGGTTACATAGTATATAAATATTTGTACTAGCATAGATAGGAGTGACAATATAGTAGAGAGTGTGGAGGTATAGAGTAAATATATTATTTTAAAGTGTAATTTTTTTTTTATTAAATTAATATGAATAAATGAAGTGAAAGTAATAAATAGATGTGTACTATGTATTGTGAACGAATACCCCCACTTCTTTAATTTTATGAATGCATATAACAACTAACTCCACATAATATTAACCTATATGCTAGATTAATTCTAACTAAAATTAATTTTAATTGCATAATTATCTATAAAAAAATATTAATATTTTATGTCAACATGCCCAAATTCATTGATCAAGGAATGTTCATGTCAATAAAAAACTACATAATGTAGTTTTTATGTCTCGAAGTACTCATAAGCTCTAGAAATAGAATTTGAGATTCAATTACAAAAATATCTTCTATGAGATCCCACTCATCAAGGATAATATTATTTTGACAATATTTTAAAAGATAAATAAATTTTTAAAATTGATTAATCTAATTATAGATGAATTAGAACCTATTTGTTCTTGATTTTGAGCTAAAGTATCCAGGATCGACACTATCAATATAGTAGAGTTAGGATAAGCAAAATTTATAAACCTATTTGATGTAGTTCTTAAGACATAATAAAATGAAAAACATTTATCATGTTGGTTGATATAGTATAATTATAATTGGGCACAAAATATATTATATCAAATTACCAATACAATTACAACATGGCTAAGTAAATAAGACTATATCAGGTTGGTTGATACAATTATGATAGTGTTAGGAATAAAAATACTATAAAAGGATTGGTATAAGTCTCAAAGTGATCATTAGTATGGTTAAGTTCATCACTCTTAAATTTAGTCTCATGAATATTAGCAAATTTATAATAAGTTTGGTAGTTTTCTCTTCTCATATATTCATGGTCAAAGTTGCGACCACGTAGAAATACAAATATTGGATTATTAATTTGTTTACAATATTCATGATAATTAAAAAATTACTGTGAATAAAAATAATTTATTTTTTATTATAGAAGTGGGGGTTAAGTTAATAATAGTCAACATCTCTAGAATGTATTCTAGGATGACATTTCCTAAGATCTCAAAATTTAAGAGATTGATGGGCATCATGGTTGTGATAATTTGATGAAGGAGGATGATGAGTATAGGATGGAATTCCTACTATGAGTTAGGATAGATTAACTTTGTTTGATATTTTTGGCATTATGTAATGTAGTTTTCTCTTAGAGTCATAGGTATCATACATATCATAATCAATAACCTATTTTTTCTTAGGTTTCATTATCATATGAGTTATTTTTTTAGGTTGGAAAGGCTCAAATTATATTAAGAGATGGCCTTGTCATTTAGTTTGGTCTAAATATTCATCCAAGGATTTATGAGTGAAGTACATAGAAATGTAATACAATGTTAAATGTATTAGCAAAGACGTGAGAAGGTTGCCTTCCATCATATTGTGATTAACTTTGTTAGCTAAGAACTTTAAACATTTAATGAAATCTTGGGTATTCTCCTATTCAATTATTTGTAAATGATAAATTTTTATAGATTATTTTAGTTATGTCATTATATTAAAATTATTAGATCAATCTATTAACTAAGTATGTCATGCTAGTGATGGGTCCTAACTAAAGTTGGTTATACCATTCTAAAGCATCACCAATTAAGGTTTCAATTAATATTTCAGTATAAATAAAGATATTAAGTTTGATACAATATTTATAAATATTTTTAAGGATTTGAAATGTATATCAGAATTGGTGGATCTATTATCAAAAAATTTGGGATTAATTACAATAATGTTAATTTTAGCAATTTAAGGGACTAGGGTTCATTTTAAATGTTTTTGATGACTTTTTTTATGAAGTGGAGGTTATAAAATGATGTTACTAAGATAATATATAAGGGTGGGTGGGGATAATAATTAATTATAATTTCAAACTAAACCTATTTAGTTTTATATTACATTTTCATGAACTAGTTATGAAATTGTAACATTTGAGCATAATCAGAAACTTGCATGGTATCCATTTGGTTAATGTATTTCAATATTTGTTGGTTAGGATTAGGTATATTTATTAGAAGTAGAGGCTTGAGTTTATTTTTGAGATGCACTAGTCACAACATTAATGTTTAAGTTGATATAATAACTTTAATTAGGTAGGATAAAGGTTAGACAAACCATGTCAATGACTAAACTAGACATAGTGGATGAATAATGGAGATGGTAAGTCAATAATTGATTTTCCCTAAGTCTGGTGGAAAAATAGATAGTAGGGGAAGGATTATATGACACACATGGTCCCATAATGATGTGATATATAACTATAGGCTCCTTTCCCCTATGTTTGGGATGAGTTTGGATAAATATTTTTGTTTTGATTGTATAATCTAGGTCACATTTCTCTTCACCCTCAACTTCATGGGATTTATGCACTTAGGATTTCCTAGGGTTCTTAAGATTGTTATATATCTAATAGTTTTTTGATCTAGTGGAATACATATTAAAATCAATATTAAGATGGCCTTGATATATAGATACATTGGAAGACATGAATTTAAAATTCCTAAGGGTATCGATTAACTCAATAAAATTATGATTGTTGGCATATAATCTTTGAAAACCATAGCTTGTTTTTTATTCTAATTGATATAAAAACATGTTACATCATGATGGTGGAGAAAGTGAAGGAAACAATTATAATGTTTTGGACCATGCAGTTATTGGCATAAGATTTTTTTATTGTAGTAGGTTGGGTGATATAGTAGTAGACATAAGGAACTATATTAGGTTGGGTGATATGGTAGAAACAAAACTGGGAACAAAGGGTTGAATCACACTAGTGGATATAATTAGATAAAAAATCAAACTATATTAAGTTTCTTGATATAATTAAAAAAGCATGGACTATATCAGGTTGGCCACTATGGTTTTGGACACATGGAATTATATCATTTTGGCTAATATTTTTAAATACACGTGGAACTATATCATGTTTGTTAATACATTTGTGCTAACAACTAAGAGCATCACCAAAAATTATGATAATTATAAGAATAAAAATAATAAATATGAATATGATACAACCATCATTTCAATATGATTCACAAAAAATTTACTAGAATGTATGCATTGTCTATGATGACCACTATAACAATCTTCTTTCTATATATAGAATAGGATACAAATATATATATCTCTGTGCGTGTGTGCGTGTGTGCGTGTGTGCATGTGTGTGTGTGTGTGTGTGTGTGTGTGTGTGTGTGTGTGTGTGTGTGTGTGTGTGTGTGTGTGTGTGTGTGTGTGTGTGTGTGTGTGTGTGTGTGTGTGTGTGTGTGTGTGTGTGTGTGTGTGTGTGTGTGTGTACATGCACACACACACACACACACACACACACACACGCGCGCGCGCGCGCGCGCGCGCGCGCGCGCACACACACACACACACACACACACATACATACATACACATATATATACATATATATATATATATATATAATTGGAAATTATAATTATGGTATTTGGGGTTGACATATATTTATTTATTATATTTATATATTAGAGAGAGAGAGAGAGAGAGAGAGAGAGTGTGTGTGTAAATTAAAGATAATATTGATAAAGATATTTACCTTTGGGTTGACATGCCAATATATCAATCTCACCCTTAGGTCTAATGTAAATTTTTGAGAGATGTTTCAATATTAATAATTCCAATGTAAATTTAAATACTTAGGTATCATTATTTTGGGACTCTAAATAAAATATAAAACTTCTTGGTTTTAATTCTCCTATTGAGCTTCAAATTCATTGAGTAATACTTGACCTATAAGAATACAAATCTAACCTCTAACTCATATTTTACTACTTGAGAGTATAAATGAGATTGAAAGTAGAGAATATTAATGTTATGGTTATTTATACTAATAAATAAAATGTATATATATGGATCCAAATCTAGACATAAACTTGAACTCTAAGGTGATGGCATCAGCTAGGTTGATATAGTTGCATGGAATGTCAATTTACTAATAAGTGTATCACACATAATGATATATTTACAACGTTATGGATAGACTTATAACTATATAATAATGAAACATAATGTATCAATATGGATGATATACTAGGAATATAAGGAGGCTATAAAATATAGACATACAAAGACAAAGAAACAAGATCGAAAACAAATTAAACAAGGTCAGACTGATAATAGTGAAGGTATGAAATAATAATATATAAAAACCTCTAAAAAATAATTATGAACTAACCCCACCCCTTTCCTAGATCAATCCTTAGGATTTTCACTTAAGGGAATCTATGCACTAATGAGTTGTGCAAGATTAGTCATTATTGAATGATAAAGTTAGAAATATAACGTTTATACACTAACTATATGAAAAATAATGATGAAATAGTAGATGGTATTCTTAGGGTGCTCAACATTATCCAAGATAGGATAGATTCTAAATATAAATGGGTGGAAAATATAGAAGGCACCAACAAAATTAATAACCAACTAAAATAAAATTATATGGAAGTGGAAGATAAACTTGTAGAACCCTAAGATGCACTTGATCCTTTTATCAAGGAGCTCAATAAGTTTCCACCTCCTACTTATGTTTCTGAAGTATCTAGTAATTTTTTTAAGCATGGTTTG
The DNA here is from genome assembly GCA_037957365.1 of Torreya grandis. Lineage (NCBI taxonomy): Eukaryota > Viridiplantae > Streptophyta > Pinopsida > Cupressales > Taxaceae > Torreya > Torreya grandis. The sequence continues at coordinate 469,794 of JARHVA010002459.1, forward strand.
TGAGATTATGTAAATATGTTACCCAAAATAACATGTTATAACATTCAAGCTCATATGTTAGTTTATTAGTTGATAGGTGATGCTACCTTATGGTGGAATCATATTTATTCTCTCAACAGGTATGAACCTTTGATCCTAATTGTGAAAACATTAAGAGGTATTTTATTTCCAAATAAAAAGATAAAAATGTTACTCAATTTAATTTTTTGAAAACAAATAGCATAATCTCACTAAATATGAGAATAAGTTTCTTAATATGTAGTGTTATGTTGATTAAATGCATGATAAAGACACACAAATCACTTTTTTTAAATTGGGATTACATGAGATATAAATGTTTTATCTAAAAAATATCAATATTCATACACTTAATACTATAATTTAATCTACTCATTGAGCTAAGGAATATTATAAATTTTACCTTAAGGAAAAAATGAATTATTAAGTAATAAAATGTAGTCCAAGTCTAAATATTTTTCACTTATTGTAAGTAATTTCAAAAGGAATGAATAAAAAAATAATTATAGTAAAAACAATAATAATTATGGAATATTTTATAATTATATCAAAGTTTCAAAACTTAAAAATTTCCAAATTCCTATTTTACATAGAAATTAATCTCAAGCTAATCAGTGTGGTACAATAATTGGTGTTATTTCAATAATATTTTTCAAAACTGAAATTAAACATGAACAAAACTTATGATTAGCCTTGAAAAGACTTAAGAATCATAATATATATGGTATTATTTATAAATTTTCATTTTATAAAACTAATATATATTAATTTGGGTATATAATTTAAAAAGAGTGTCTTTCTATTGATCCTACTAAGATCAAAGTTTTCATCAAGTGGCTTACTCCTAGGAATGTTCATGACATGTGAAAATTCATGGGACTAGCTAGTTGATACCATAGGTTTTTTTAAATATTTTATCAAGTGTTTAATATAATTACATCCTTTAAAATGGAAAAATAAAATTTAGACACACTATTTTGATGAATAGTTTCAAATGTTCAAAGAGTTATATACTTATGCACTTATCCTCATACTATCAGATCTTAACGGTAACTTTGAACTTTGTTTCAATGGTATTTTTATGAAGGATCATAGAGTGTTTTATTATTATACTTTAAAAATAACATAAAATGAAAATAGTTATTCCATTCGTACCCTAGATTTATCAACACCGTCCATGCACTGAGATAGTGGACGCATTTTTATGCTTGAGAAATTTTCATCAGATGATTTTAATGTAAGACAAAAAATATGTCTATAATTATTTATTAATTTTTAAAGATAAATTTTATAAATTAAAAGTAAGGAAAATAATTATATTTATTCATTTAATAAACCACACTTATATTTATATTTTTTTTTTGCCATAGTATGAATTAATGGGTTAGATTAATCTAACTAATATAGAACATGTTGTGGACCAACACACCCCATTATGAACTTTTTTCAAATAGGTACGCACCTTGCATATAACATCCTTAAAATAAAAATACAATGAAACTAATAACCTTAGGACCCAAGATATTAAGCATCTCATTATTTTTGAGGTTCATTTATTTTCATATTTGAGTATTTGGTTGCTTTATAAAAGATCAAAATTTGAACACAATGTTGAAATATTTTACATTGTTTTTGACTTTTGTTAAAAATTCAGATTTGATTTTAAATAATCATGTTTTTTTAGTTTTTATGGTTATTTTATAAATCATATGTATGTCTTATGGAACAAATTCATATATTCTTTTGATTTATTATTAATTCATCTGACTATGTCAAATGTCACTATCCATGACTTCTTTAGTAAATAGTGAATTTATGAACGAACCCATGGAACCTACTTACCTAGATCTTACCAAGGGGAATACTATACTTATATGTTATGGATTACATAGTAAGAATATAAATACTCTATGAACAATCATGGGTTATTCACATGGTATGATCTCATCCATCCATATATCCTTTGGCAATCATATATTTTGTAAGTCTTTGTAGTTATCTGAAGGAACAAGATGTCAATGTGTGTCACTATCATATTTATTGATTCATGATGTCATAAATATATATCATACATTCATATAATATAGTGGATAAATAACATCCATCTATTTGGCACAATCTAAATAACCTTCAACTTTTTGAAATACTAAAGTACACAGTTATAGCCTAGGAAAGTGACTATCATCCATGTGGCACAATACTAGAGACCTATGACCTATTAGATAAAGGTACATAGTCAAAATATAAAAACCCTATTAATAATCAATATCTTTACAAGTGTCATATTCCCACTAACATGTGATCAAAAAAACAAATTATAGAAGTAAGAATGTTATACCTAATGAATAAGCAACATGATACCACATGTCTCCTTATGAATAAAATGAGTTCAAAGACATGAAACTGAGACCCAAAATTTTTTAAAAGAGGAAATTCTAATACTAATTTTACTAATAATATGAAATCAACAAAAACATTCCACATGGAAAACTAGACCATTAAAGTTAACACTAAAAAATCAAAATTCAAATAAAAGAGAAATAAATGGGCAACGAAGAACATTTCATTGTTTGAAATTATTTCACATGAATTTAGAACTCAATACACTCAAGTTTCAAGACCAAAAAAATATTTTTAGTATATCTAGATCTAAATGTAAAATTAACCTACATTAGGGTAAGTGCACAAAGTTGGGGGACAAAGAGGGGCCTTCCCGTGGACATGACTTTCCTAAAATTTCATAAATCTAAACTTTTATAGATAATTTGAGATGGCTAAACTCAAAATTTTTATATGGCATTATAAAAATAATTATAAAATTTTGAGTCTAGTTTTTAAAATACTATTTTTTTAATGGTTAAGTATAACTAGGTCAAACATCTAAAATTTGAAGAACTCCTAGCTTTTTAGAGAAAATAGAGTAGATAGATGAATGTGCAGCCCACCATTTTTTGAGCATCATTTGATATTGTTTGAGACCCTTTGATTAATATTTATATAAGATCTTCTAGTTTGTGACCAATATTATTTTACATTTTTTCAATGAATATTTGTTTTATTAATTTTGTAAGTAAATATATATTGAAAACTAAACAAATGGATAGATGGTCGTGTGGCCCCCATAAATACCTCAAAAAGAAATGAAAATTGATTTTTTATTATTTGAATATGTGAATAATTAGGCCTAGTTTGTGAGCATATAATTGTTTGGCATTTGGATCAACCAAAAAAAAGACACACAAACATATATAGGCATGTATATTTGGGGCATGTAGAGGCCTAAAAAATCTATAGTTATAAACCAACATGGATTAACACCTTAAAATATTCCAACATTTATAAAAATCATAAATTTGAAAAGAGGAGAGCATGCCCATTATTTTTTTAATAATTTTTTGAATTGGTGCATTAAAATGCTAATTGTATTTGGTGATGGAAGTTGAATTTGTTGTTTTTTATAAGTACTCTCAGATTTACCTATGTTTAAACACATCCAAGCCAATGGATATGGAATCCAATCCATTTATGAGGCAAAAGGTTTAGTTTTTGAATTTAAGCCCACCATAATGCATACACACTATAAAACATGTACACATTATTGTGTGTACAAATTTAAAATGGGAAAATGTGTGAGTTTGAAATTGAAAATAATGAAAGATCATACATGTTATTATGTGTAATAACACAAATGAATTATTACCACTAATTCTAATAATGCATACATGTTATGGTATAGTGAATTGAGTGGCCACAATATAAAATGGGGATGCATTAAAAGGTGGGTGGTGGGAAGCGGTCATTTTCTAAAATAAATAGATTTTTTCTCATATTTGAATGCCTAATGATGTGGAAGATAGTTTAATGAAATCTAATCTGGTCAGTAATTAGGCATTTTAAAGGTTTGTATATTGATCTTAGGGATTTTAGGGAATAGTTTTTCTAATTTATATTTATTTTTGGTAAACATATAGTCATTATTTAGGTTTTTGTGCCTTCCAAGTTACTTCCTAACATTTTTAAGAGTCCCAAGTTTACCAAAATTAATGTCTACAAACCACTCACTTTGAAATCAATCCAAATTGATGTGATTGGGGTAGTATAGGTCACATTGATGACCTACACACATCAAATGACAACCTTGTGTTAATTTCACTTTATCATCATCCATAATCACTTCATCCTCATCCTTCATCACCTTTGATCACTCCATCCTTGTTATTAATTATCCTTAATCATTCCCTCATTGACCTTCACCATCCCTCATCATATCTAATCACTCCTTCATTGACCCTCACCATCCCTCATCATCCCTAGTTACTCCATCATCCCTCATCATATCTAATCAATTCTTCTTCATCCGTAATAATTCTTAATCACTCCATTATCATCCTTCATTATCTGCAATCAACCCCTCATTAAACCTTACCATCAATCATCATCCCTTATCACTCTCTAATCATCTCTAATCACTCCCTCAACATCCATAATCACTCTATCATTCACCCTCACCATCCCTAATCACTCATTCATCATCCTTAATCACTCCTCGTAATCCTTCATAATCCGTAATTACTCCTTAATTGACCATAATATTATTGATCATATATAATCACTTATTATTATCCCTAATCACTCCCTAATTTACCCTCACCATCCCTCATCATCTATAATCACTAATTCATCATCCCTCATAATATCTAATCACTCCCCCTCATCCCTCATAATCCTTAACCACTTCCTCATGACCCTCACCATCCCTCATCATCTCTAATCACTCCCTTATCATCCCTAATCACTACTTCTTAATCCATCCTCATACCTAATCACTCACTCCACATCCCCTATCATCTATAATCACTCCCTCCTTGACCCTCATCATCCCTTGTCATCTCTAATCATTCCCTCATTGTCCCTAATCAGTACTTCATCATCCTTGATTAACTAACATGATTATCTCTAATTTAATTAGAGTATAATTTAGTTATATATATCCCTATCCAATATATATAGAGTATATCTTTGTTCAATATAACCATGCCCATATGTCTAACCATACTTATCTATCTGAACCTACCTACATCACTCTTCATAATTGGTCCAACATGAACAACATGGGTAGGGTATCACTATAGTCTATCAATTAAAATATCCTATAGGGGATACTAATCTAGACAATAAAATTTTTAATAATAATTTCACACCCATTAATAAATCACTTAGACACATTCAAGGGACTAACATGTGGTCTTATTTGTCCCTAAGGTAGTAAAGTACAATTGGGCATAAGGTGTTTTCTCTCTACCCTTCTCAACACCTCACCCTTCAGTGGTCTTAATTTTATTTTCTAGTTTGTCTCACCCTTTAAGAAAACCTTTTCACATAATATGTTTGAATAAATGTGTAGATATATATTTATACTATAGACTGACTAGTGACATGACTCTATGGGTAACATGACTCTATGGTATGGGTGAGTCATTATAAGGGTGAATCTATGGGATGGTAACATTAGTAACTTAGCTATATATGTAACATGAATATATAGGATGAGAAACATGAGTAAATAGGTATGATATATGCAAATAGCTATATATTATATATATGTAACATAAATTTAGGGATCATTGTTAGAATTACTTTCTTCTGCCAGTCTATTCGCCACATCCCCTCTTTAAATTTTTGGTCAATTTTTAACATGGTTGTTTGAACCCAAATATAGGATCAATCTCTATAGTAAATTGGTGGTCCATTTACCAAGTACCAACTATGATTATATATGGTCTTGACATGACATATATATAGATAGATATATTATATAGTTAGATCACCCAACCCTATCCATAGTGGGTAGGGGTTAGAGGTTCTAAAGGAGGTAGGGACTTTATCCTATATATTATATATAGGGCCCCTATTCCTTAGGCCCAAGTACCTCTCATATTGTTCAATCCCTAGATTCCTCCCTTCCTCGTGTGTGTGTGTGTGTGTGTGTGTGTGTGTGTGTGTGTGTGTGTGTGTGTGTGTGTGTGTGTGTGTGTGTATGTATATGTGTGTGTGTGTGTGTGTGTATATATATATATATGTATATATATATATGTATATATATACATATACATATACATATACATACATACATACATACATACATACATACATACATATATATATATATATATATATATATATATATATATATATATATATATATATATATATATTTACAGCCTCCTAGATAGATAAAGATCTCTTTCTATATACATGATTATATGCTATATATATATATATCCATTTAGGTATATGATATTATTTTACCTTTTTTAATTCATATCACATTAAAAGATTCAGTCATGGCGAAACATTTTGTTCACTTCTTATTTTTTTGAGTCTTATTTCCTAGATTGAAACTTTAAATTTTCTTTGTGGACTTGTGTGTTTTACATAATTTTTTATGTTATTTATCAAATTAAAACTTACATGGGTTTACATACACCTTTTTTATTACTTTATAGTGGTAATTGAAGTGGTGAATCCCACATAAGTCCTAGAAGTTCCTTATTTTATATCCTTTGGTGATTAGATTTATTCTTTTGATGATGTCTCTCAATGAATTAACTAACAAGTGATTTTTCTATTTGGTAGTAAATACCCATATAAGTCTATGTAATAAGATAATAATTTAAGTAGTGCTTTATTGAAGCTTAATTCCAAATTAAGACTTGAATATGCTAAGTTGTTTCACATAGTGGTATGTAGTAAGGTAAGCCATGACTGGGTCATGAGGAATGGACAAGGTATTTAACTATGTTATTTTAATTTTGAAATCCTATAGATGTCTTTTATACATACAAGTTTTTACATAATGGTAAATCAATTATGCAAAGCTTGATGTAGTCTTGACCAAGGAAAATCTTTTGATGCAGTGTTATGGATTGTCTAGAATTTATTAGGTCTCATGCTTATTCAAACCGACTCTTAGCACCTAAATGAAACCCAACATGTCTACATGTGTATAATAATTAAAATTAAAATTTGTTATTTTAGTGAAAAATTAACTCATTGTATTTTATTATAATATGTGTCAAACTATATTTAAAGCACCCATAGGTGAGTAATGGGTTTGGTCATTCTTATGTGTCTTATGGTTTTATAAAAATTATATGATCATCTTGAAGCATTTAGATAATACAAAGAGATGGGAGGATAATTTCATTGGACACCCATTCTCATCCTTATAATCAAATAGATTTAATGGAAGGGTCAACTAGAAAAATGGAGGAAAAGACTAGAATTGCATGATATTTTGATTATCTTTGTCTAGGAGGTATGTTAGACTACCATTACAAAGGTAGAGGTTGGTGTATGAAATGTATGCATTTTTATATTTTTTTCCTCTATGTTGTGTATGTAATAATATTGATAGTGTCATTAATTAAATATAAATTCCATTATATTAATGAAAGTATGTTGATATATGTTATGTGAACCTCAATTGTTTGATGAAATTCCTATGTATGTTTGTGTTATTTAACCCCTACAACATGAGAGTTAATATTAGGCCTTAAATTATCTCAACATTCCCATGTTTTCACTAGGAATAATGATGAAAGAGTGAATAAGGATGATGATGGATGATGAGTGAGTCATTAGGGATGATTAGGGATAATGAGGGTTAATGAGGGAGTAATTTTGGATGATAAGGGAGTGATTAGGGATGATGAGAGATAGAAAAATTTAATGAGGGAGTGATTAGGGATGATGATGGATGAGGAAGGAATGATTAAGGATGATTATGGATGATGAATTAGTGACTAAGGATGGTGAGGGATGGTGAGGGTTAATGAGGGAGTGATTAGGGATGATGTGGGAGTGATTATATATGATGAGATATGGTTAAGTTCAATGACATAATTATTAGGTATGATGAGGGATGAGGAGGGAGTGATTAGGGATGATGAGGGATGATAAAGTAGTGATTAGGAGTGATGAGAGATGGTGGGGGTCAATGAGGGATTGATTGTAGTTAGTAAGGGATGATTGGAGATGAAGAGGGTTGATAAGTGGGTTATTAGAGATGAATGAGGATAATGAGGAAGTGATTAGGGATGAGGGAGGGATGATGAGCTAGTGAAATTAAAAAAAAAGTGGTGTTTTGATGTGTGTATGCCATAAATGTGACCTATGCCACCCAAAATCATACCACTTTATATTTAATTCAAAATGGGTGCTTTGTAAACATCATTTTTAAGAAATCTATGACTTTTAGAAATGCAAAAAAGTAATCTAGAAGGTATAAAAACCTAAAATTGACTATATATTTATGTAAAATGGACATTAATTACAAAAGTTATGCCATAAAATCCATAGGTTCAATACTCAAATTAAATATTACTAAGTAATAACTAGATTGGATTTTGAAAACCTATCTCCCATAATGTAAGGCATGAAATTGTGAGACCACCTCTATCATATGGAGAGTGACCCTAATTTATTATATTTAGTAAAATAAATTTAAAGTATAACACCTACCCATTCTTATACTTACTTTTATATTTATTTGTGTAATGTGATGGGAATGTGTATGCATTATAAAATAATGCATAGACATTCCTTGCACATAGCACAAAATACCCACATGGCACTTCTAGTTTATTTTTGGTCTATGTCAACATAACATGTATGTGTTATGTACTCATAATATGTATGTGTTATGTATTCATAATGCATACACATTCCCATCACATTACAAAAATGAATATAAAATAATGCATAGACATTCATTACACATATCACAAAATACCCACATGCCACTTCTAGTTTCTTTTTGGTCTATGTCAACATAACATGTATGTGTTATGTACTCATAATATGTATGTGTTATGTATTCATAATGTGTACATGTTATTGATAACAAATATTAGCCTAAATTTAATAATTACTATGCATTATAGCCAAAATGTATACACTATATGTTCATAACATGCATGTATTTGGGTAAATGTCCATGGAATTGTCCCCTAGCTCTATGAACATACACATTACTTTCATATTATTCTATGAATTTGAGATTCCAATGACTAAAAAGGGCCATAGATTTAAGTAAATTCTCAAATATAAACTATATAGTTTTAATGGAATCCTCATCTCATGTTCACCCTCTCCATGTGTATATTCCATTACTAATATAATAAAGTATATGGACATGGCATTTGATCTCACCACATTAGAACATCAATTTATCCACTATTCATAAGTTTGGGGAAATAATGATGTATTCAAAACATACAGGGTATAAAACCTATTGTCCACAACCATAAGGAGATACATTAACAACATATAGGTAATAAATATAATATGCTTTCATAATGTTGCAACAAATCTAGATGTAATGTGTTGCGTCAATTTACTATATGATTTATTTGTCAACTATAAAATTTAAGTTATATAGTGCATCATAGACACAACATTATCTTATGGTATATATTACTGGGAATGAATTTGATAAATAATATAAACTTATAGTCTTTAAGATGACCTATAACCATCCTATGGTAGATGTATGGTGATAAACCAATACATTCTAGGATAGATTGAGACAATAGGCCATAAACCCAAACAATTTTGTAATTAAGGGACCTATTTCATTTATTCCCATATTAAAGTTTAGACCAAGGATAAGAGTAACTATGGTGAGCCTAAATAGGTTATGGTTTCCCTAATATATCCTATATCCATGAAATATGGGTTATTTTATTATACATTATCTTAAGTTATGATAAGATTGTAATCCTTGGAGATATTATTAGTGTCAATTTGAAATTATAAATTTCCAAGCCAAAAAATTTACCAAATGGAATGTTTTATATGATGTCATAAATGGTGGATGTTGTGAATGCCACAGTGAGTATGTCACAAGATGAGAGCTAGGAACCATCTAAGGACTATCCAAAAAATATGAATTGTGATTATAACAACATCATACACATATACTAATTCAAAAACCAAATGCTATTGATTTCAAAACAATTTTGGCTAATGGTATATAGGTCCATCTATGGATAATGTTTTCATAGGTTATCAAAACCAATTAAGAAAAGCATCAAAAATATGGGGGACTACTAGTTATACCCTAATTACATTATGATAATAATATAAGGAACCTATGGAGCCCCATTATATATACCAAGGCAAGTCCTAGATAAGTTGGTTGAGTAATAAGTTATTTTCCAACTATCTGATAGTGTAAACATTGGTTTGAATTAAAATAGGCATGGAGTTATTCATTAGATCCATTTAATTATTAGATACCTAAAATAGATAAAATGGGAACATATTTACTCAATGGGAAAGGTCAGGGTGTATTATGGCTTGGTAAAATCTCCATTTAGGTTCTAGGATCTAAGGAAGACCATCAAAAGAACTATTAAGAATCCTAAGAATGAGGTTAAATTACATATGGGCATCATTGGTTTAAATATGACCCCATATTTATGAATCATAAAGATTTTAAAATGATTTTATAATAAATATGAAAAAGGAAGGAATTTCATAATAGTGGAACAAAGGATCTAATATGGTTTTAATATTACTAAATAAAATGCTAAAAGGATAGATAATGAGGAGATATCTCTACCATAATTTCACAATCCTTCTCAAATGGAAATAAGTGCATCTTTCAAGACTGATAAACATATTAGGTCTAACATCCTTATAGGTATTCTAATAAATCAAATTGTTTTGGTTCCTACAATCACTTTAGACATGGGATTACAACAAGATACCCATAGGCCAATGGTGCCACCTCCCCTCATATAGACACCTTTGTCACTAATAATGCAACAAGTTATTCCATTCCATCTCAACTACATATTATTATAATAATTTTTTCACAAGCATCTATATCTATTATACATAAATCATATCCTATATTGGATCCAATGACATATTCACCATTTACTACCAATACTATTGAGTCACCATCTACACCCCTATTCCTCCACCATAATTTAATACTACATCTCCATCCATAGGGATAATTACTACTTTTGTTGGGCCCCTTACAATTACATATACATACAAAATAAATCCTAATACTTCCTTAGTGTCTCCTCAAGTATCTATTGTCATAAAATAAGAATAGAGACATAAAATATTTAGGTGTTCCATTAGGTCCACTTTAAATAGAAACATAGGAGGAATAATAAGAAAGTTTGAAATTATAGGTATAAGTGAAAGAAGTAGAGGAAGAAGTTGATAAATAGGGACAAGAGGGAGATGAACAAAAAGAGAGAAATAAATAACATGCTTGAAACTACTCAAGTAGCTATAATAGTTGATAATATGAAAAGTACTTTTACATTGATAGATATAATAACAACAATTATTTAAATTGAAAATGTCCTTAACACTTCAACTGATGATTCTATTGACACTATTATAGTGGACCAAGATACTAATGATACTCTTTATTATTCAATGAAATATTATTGAGAATAACTAACCCAAATCCACTAACTTGTTTGGTTAGTTCGAATATGATTATTTACACTAATGTTGCTTATTATATTGTTATTATTCTTGATACTAAGGTTACTTATTCATCCATTACACAATACTTAGTAAATTTGACTTCAACCCTTGTAACATATTATTTATTTAGAACCACCTATCTATAAGACACTATAATAAAGGAAAATTTTAAAGAGATAGTGTCCTCGTCCATTTTTGATACACAATATTTATCACCAAGACCATCTACTCAATTGGGTATGCCAATTTCCTAGGTAAATTTAATAGATTCTTCTATAGTCTCAGTGTATAAGAACCCATACAATAATAAGTATATCATTGATACACCCCCATAGAGAAAAGTCACAAGGTATAGGAATGTTATTCCCTCCTTGAGCAATTAAATGCTTCTCCTTCCATTCATTTCTTTTAGCATAAATGCTTGAACCTAGAAACTCCCCACCTTCCACTTTTATACCTGTAGATTAGGATATAAATCAATCTATAGTAAACATTATTAACTAGATCCATAATTTCCAATAAGAGTGAATAGGTAGGAAATATATGATCATCACTTATCTACCTAAGGTGGATTCCCATTTTGATAGACATATAGATACAATCAGGAAGGTCAAAAGGAAGATTATACTTAATGAAGGTGAAGCCATGGAATAGAACATAGATATGTTATATTATCCCTAACAAAGAAAAGGAAGACTCACCTAGGAGATTAAGATTAATACAAAGAGGATTAATATAGATTTATATATGCAATTTGGAGGGTCCTTAAGAATATGTTCATAAAATATGATAAATCAAAAAATAATTTATAGGAAAGAAATAAAATTGAACCTCCAATGCAGATTTTTTATAATGTGCAGGGTGTAGTCAAAACATTGTATAATATAATTGTCTCAATAAGAGTTTCAAAATACAAATCACACCATAGATGGGGAAGTACATCTAAGTCTTACTAGACTATGAAGGATATGAAATACAATATTAAATTTATAGGCAAGGATATAAGAAGTAATAATTATGAAAATTTAAATCTAATACTAGAACCAAATGTCACATTATCCCAAAACCACATATCCACAAATAGGTACATCCTAATAGAGTGGAATAAGGTGATTCACACCCTAGTGTAATAGTTGGTTAGTTATGAGAAATTAGAATCATATATTTTTAATGGTATGAGAGTCATTGGTATCTACGTGCCTCTAGAATAGCTAGTCCCAAATCCAATTTTTGAGAACCTAATCAAGGTAGCTATTGATAGTATTTAGTTGTAAATAAATGGGTTTATGTATAAGAACAATGAAAAAATAATCCATTTGATAACATTTTTAAAATACAAGGTGGAAAATAAAGATACACTCAATGTAGCATTTAAATCCCTTATGATCATCCATATAAATTTGAAGTCTAAACTTCCCCAGTTATTTAGAGGGTCCATCATTGACTATAAAAAAATAAAAATATTTTTTTAACTTGAGTTAGGATTTATATAAAAAAATTAAAGCAATGAAGCATGTAAATATTTTAGTGGGTACACCATTTGTCTCTTACTAGCCACTAATTATTGAATTTTAGTTTATGGGGTATCTAGTGGTGCAAACATCAAAGGGGCCTTATTTCATCACACTTCCAATAACAATGTTGTTAGTTACCTCATTAAATATAGTTGCAATTTTAGTGGAAATAATTACAATAACTACATTGACTCTAGTTACAATTGCAATCACAATGACCCAGGATTTAAAAAGGCAAGATTCATCTTCAATGGTGACACATCAAAATTATAGATAGCTTTTGCATAGTTACATATCCTAATAATGATTTGAGTTATTTTCATATAGGCTATTATTTATCTCAGAGTTATTTTTTATGAATGGGTATTATTTATATGAATACATTGTAAACATGCATGGGATGCATGAATTTTTGACATGCTATTATTTTTTAAATTATAAAATTGGACCTTACTTGAAGGATGAGGAATCTCCATATCCATGGTATTTATATTTGTAACCTCCTCATTCCAAATGGAGGATATTTTTAATAATTAATGTGAATAATAAATTATAAGGATTGTTTTGAAAATTTGTATTGATGTTCTTGTCTCTTATAAATATCATGTCTCATTAAAATTTCTACATCATACTAGTATGTTAGTTATTTGAGTTGTGTAGAAGTGGTTTTAATATAGTTATTAAAATTACACTATTATATATATATATATATATATATATATATATATATATATATATATATATAATGTTTTTTATTTATTAATAATAATCCCTCATTGATAAAGGACTGTGATATAAATCTAGTATTGGAAACAACATTTGATTATGAATATTTAATTTAGTGTATTTATTTTTATTGACTTCTAATTATGTTTATGTGTTTTGTTTGATGGTATAAACTTACATCAAACATTAGTTATCAATCACTTGTTTAACCCATTGTAGAAAGACCACATTAGAAGGGTTTCATCCATAATTTAGTTACAAACCTTATTTTACTCCCTATTTTTTGATCCTTTTATAACTTTTTGATCCATCCTACTATAGGTTAGGAAATATCCACGCACCTCAAGTATATGTTTGGTTTATCTCATACTCCATCTCATCCAATGAATTCAAGGTAAAAAATCACTCTAATCATTGTTATTCCACTATATGGTTATTTAAAAAACTAAATACCTTGAAACTCATGCCTTGGAGTGGATTTATTCATCGATCCTAAAACTTTAGAAGCTATTATTGGCAATTTATCCTATCAAAGCCAAATACCAACCCTTGTAATTGAAAATTTTTATTGGCCATCATAGTGTCCTTAAATATCATGTAAAAGATATTTTTGCAATATCATGTTCATAATGTCAAGCATCCTTCTAAGGTTTTGACAAAGTTTCAAGTGGTTCTTTGATATGAAAGTGCTCTAATGAAGAAGGTGAAAATAGGGTAGTTGATGGATTATCATGAAAATTTTCATCATAATTTGGTGTTAGAGTATCTTACTCGTGCTTTCTAAACTCTAAGTATTTATGTTTACCTAGTTTTATCTTATGTGGGGTTTTGTCCCACATTGCCTAGTTTAGCCTACAACTTATTTTTCCTTGCCTATATAAGAAAGTGTTATACATTGTAATAAATATGCTTCTTGAAGTTTCATAATATTTTACATTTCATTTTAATATAACAATTTATTTTATTAATTAGTTTCTTCTAAGTATATGTTGAAGCATCAATGGTTATGGAAATAATCCATTAAAGAGATCTTAGTTAAAGAGTTTTGATAAATCTTTCATGGTATCAGAGCCACCCTTCAACATCCATTACGTAGTGTAGGATATAAGATTTATCTTCTATAGACATTTAGTTTGAGAGGCATTGGTCATTGTATCACTTTTTATGACTTAAGATTACTTGGAGTGTGGACTAATTCAACATCACCTTTGGAGGGATTTATAGCTCACTCTTCTTCTTTTCTCTCTTTTGGGGGGAAAGTTTTTCATATGGTTTTTCTCTCTTTTTCTCCACTTTATGAGAGTTATGTATTGTTCAATTTAAGTGTTTTCTAGATTTCTCCTTTGTACATGGGTATCTTATTCAGGAAGTTTATTTGTTGGAGCCCATATGAGGATTGTTACTTGACTCTATGGCTTTTATGGTGATTCTTAAAATGAAACCAGTGTGGCATCCTCACTAGTACTTATGCCCACTTATCACCATCTTGTTGGAGGGTGTTCACACTATGATTCATTGGGTTCATGATTCTACCTAATACTTTGGAGCACAGTGTTTATGTTTAGTGATCCTCATATTCAACACCATTCATACTTTGAATTTGTAGTTATAATGACTCAACATCCATGTACTCTATCATGATGGATTGGCATCTATAGGGACACATGACTTCATACTACATCATCTATTATTATCCCCTAAATTTAATTAATGGGGGTGTTAAATTATTTTACTCATTCTTGATAGACTTAGGTATTTATGTTTACCTAAGTTTATCTTATGTAGGGTTTTGTCCCACATTACCTAGTTTAGCCTACATGTTATTTTGCATTGCCTATATAAACAAGTGTTATACATTGTAATAAATATGCTTCTTGATGTTTTATAATGTTTTGCATATCATTTGAGTGTAAAAATTGTTTTGTCAATTGGTTTCTTTTGAGTATATGCAAGAGCATCAATGGTTGTGATAATGAGCCATTATAGAGATATTGGCTAAAGAGTTTTGATATCTCTTTCATTCAGTATATAGAAGGTATGAATTGAGCTATACACTTTGAAAATGTGATAAAAATGCACAAAAATTCTATTTAAAACCTTTTATGAGGTTATGATATGATTTTATGACATTTAATTGTAATTTTCCTTTGTAAAACTATGATTATATTACCTAGAAAGGCAAATTATGGTCTTTAAAAGTGAAATATGGTGTCAAAAGGCCATAAAATTATTCAAAATACCTTTTATAACATTTATATTGATTAATTTACTTTAGTCATAAAGTTTTTAACTTAAACAATCTCGCTTTATGCAAGTTTAAGCTTTGAAAAGGATTTATTTAGCTCACACGTGCTAATTTTGACCCTCAAAATTTGTCAAAAAGATTATTTATTTTCATAACACATCCTTTGACTCATGTTATCTCTCTAATTCCCTATATTTTTATTTTATATAGACACCTAAACTTAGACACCAATGGCTTCATACCCAACTTTAGACTAATTCATACCAACTTTTGCAAATCTAGCCTAAAAATTTCTAAACATCTCAAATTTGGCTTCATAATATGTTATTTGGCATATAAACCCATTAAATGGGGAAAATTCACTCATAAATTAATTAAAATCTTGAAAAAATTCTAAAATCCATAAATATAATTAATTAAAATTCAAAACTTAATCAAATGCCTAATTGAATCATCCTTGAGCAATTGATGAATTATCAAAAAGGAAATTAAAAAATTAAATAATATCATAGGAATTCTTAATTACATTTTTATGAGTTCTTAAATATCCAAAAATATCTCAACATGCCTAGTCATTTCTAAACATGACAATTTGACACCTTTTAACTTTATTAGAGTTAATTAACTCACAAAGGTTAGGTTTGAACCCATTCCAAGTGCTAACTACAATCTAACTCACCTTGGGTTTGGGTTAGTTTCTAAACCTATAAATATAATAATTTACCTCTCATTTAGGATAGATTGGACATAGTAATATTATAATGTTGTTTTTATGACAAGATTGGAAATAATAGAGTTATAATGCCAAAATTGTGAATCACAAGCCAAGCCACTTTGAGCCATCAAACTACATCAAGAAAGTATCAGCCAAACCATGGTTCCAAGGAGATAAGGAAATAGTCAAGATCCAATACCATAGACTTCTTGAGCACAATATAATAATTCCAACAAAGATATATTTTGGAGCATTCAAGGAATGTAAGAAAATTTGTAGTTTTCATGCATTTTATTTGTGCTTTGTCAATTGGTTTTCTTCACTAAGCTCTCCCTATGATCTAGGCATGGAGGTGTTAAGATTTATTAGTGTCTTATTTTAATTTTGATTTAATTTTAAAAATAACACTTGATCTAACCTCCCCTACATCATCAAAGTCCTAGCATCACAAAAGGCATGCCTGATGGGACAATATACACCACACCTAACAAAGAGATGAAGATATAACTCAAAAATTGATAAAAGTGTGCTTGAATTCTATAAAAATTATAGTTTTGTCTTTTTTATTTTATTTCTAATTATTTATTTAACTTAGATCTACATAGAGACTAACATCGATCAGGGTTAACTAGTATCGATTATATGTGACCATTATCAGTTCAGGCCAATCGAGCTTGAACTAGTAAAAAAAGAGAAATATATGATTTTAAAAACTATTAAAAAATATATATAAATGACCAAACATGATCACAAGACCATTATTAGTTTATTACCATTCATTTATAACATGAATAAATTGATTATTAAACCATTTATAGTCATTTATTGGTTATTTTGATTGATCAATTTAGTAATATATTTAGTCATTAATTATTGTAATCTAGTCATGTATTCAGTCATTGATTATTGTTAAATAGTCACTTATTTAGTCATTTTTATTCATGCTTATTTAATTTTTCATCATTATTTACTCATGACATTTGTTCAGAGTACTTTGAAGTAAAGAAAATCAATATCACATGAGGTATCCACAATCCTTTAAGGCACATTCTCACACATCAAATCCTAGCAAGATATTTCACAAGTTCAATCATTAATCATCCTAAATTTTACTAAATATTGGGTGTGGGCTTCAAAAGATTCTATGTTTTTTTATTAAATTTTTAATTTCAATCCTTGGTGGTGGTAATTCACTTTGGTCTGGGTCCCTTTTCAGTTGTGCAACAATTCGGTGAAGCTTTAATAGTTATGGGAGGAGAAAGATTCAGAACTAAGTAGTTATTATGTGATGAAACCAAAGAGGATTCTATTATCTAGAGTATATGCTATGAAGGTGGAATTTATCATTTTCTTGAATGTCTAAATGGATCTGATGAGAATATATCCATTTAGTTTTCTTTGAGCTAGAATGGTGACCATAAATTTTAGGTTGGATGTATAGAGTTTGTTGTTAGTGAGGAGTCAATTATGAAGGCCACATATTTACACTGTGAGGGTAGAACATTCAAAATAGTTGCCAAAGTTAAAGACCCAGAAGGGTTGAAAAAATTCTTCATTGAAGAAGTGTTGGTGAAGTTGTAAGGAGGCTTGAAAGAGAGATCTTGTTTAACCCTTGGGATAAGGTATGTTTCACCATCATGAAATATTTTACCCTTGAAGGTCATTTTAAGTGTTTTAATCATTATCATTTTGATATTTTGAATCACTTTCATTAAAATATATTGGTTAGCTTCCTCTTATTTATCCTATCATCCCAGAGATGTCTATTAAGTCTATCAAAAATTCCCTAGAAAAAAAATGTAGCTACCTCTACTATTCCACTCCACCAAGGTCTTATATTTAGAATTTATCACTTTCACCTTGCATTTTGTCCCTATAAACCTTTAAAAGCATAGGTATTAGTTCCCATGATAGTGACCCTAATGATCACATTCCCCTAAGTGTCAGATTTGGTTCCATTGGTCCCTATGATTCCATAACCTTTTCCAAGAACCTTTCCCCCCCTCTTTAAACATATTCCCTAAGTTTGGAAATTTTTCCCCTCTCAGGCTAGGCTCTGGTCATCCCTTCCTAATAGTTGTGACTTCCAAATCCCTTGACACTTCTAACTCTCTAGTTTTTGAAGGGTTGTGGGAGATAAAAAATAACCCTTCCTTATTTGGAAATAAAAAGATGAAATTGATTATTTGGATCAATTTTGAGATGATCAATTAGGGAAAGAGTAAGAAAAAGAAAGTGGTGGGGGTGGAGCTTCATAATTTGGCTAGTGACAAAGAGCACCTAGAGGCCTAGGTGAAAAGTGAGGAGGCTATGTAGGAAGGGTCTAGTTTTAAATTTTAGATCTGTATGGAAATAAAGTTGATCAATATCAAGAGATCTAACATACTGGAAGGGAAAAAAATTCATTGGTAAAGACTGTAGATGATCCCTCTACCTCATATCAAGGGGAAGAAGTAGGTAAATTAAAAGATAAAACCAATCTTGATCATCAATTAGAGGAGGAGCTAGTTATTTTAAGGAGCTAAATAACTCCACTTATGATTATGACAAGGAGGATTTCATGGATACCAGTGAAAAGGAGAGCTAAATTAAAAAGGAGTTGAATGAAGTGAAGAAGGGTTTGCACTCCCTTCAAAATAATATGAATGTGCTAACCACTATTTGCTTGAAAGTTGTCCACTATGCAACTTCCTCCCTAATGATTCCATAAGACCTCTCAAAAGAAGATAAAGATATAAAAGGAAAAAATTTTAGCATGGAGGACCTTCTCAAGTTCATCAAAGAAGATTGGAAAGATTTGATTAAAAAAAAGTGTTTTTCTATGGTTAATCCCTAGTTTATTTGTTGTTTATTATTTTGATTTTGTCTATCTACTATTTTTTGGCTATTAGTGGCCTTTGGCTTGTTTTACTACCCCTTGGGATTTTTTTACTTGAGCTCTACATCCTCTTTCCAAATTTATAATATCAAAAACATATAATCGATGTAATTGTAAATACACACTTCTTGAAATAAGAATTTATAAAACCTTCAATGTGTATTACAAATGATTATATACACCCATTACAATATTTTACTTGTTACATTCTATAGTTGGGGGTATCTTTTCAGCTTCTATTGGAAGCATAAGTAGTAGTAGTAGTATAGATATTTTAAATATATCTATCTAAAAATGTAGAGAGATGTTAAATTTTATACTCCTATTTTAGATTTGTCACATACCATATTGATTAAGACTCCATTAACTTCTTCATTAATTTATAGTTGAGAAGAGTATGAAAAAAATAAGTCATAATGTTAAGTACAAGAAAGGTAATTCCAATTAGGCTATATATTGCTTAAGTCACCTCCAATTAAGTAATAATATTACTTTAGTATAAGGCACAAGAAAAGTAGATCCAATTATGTTGGAAAATAATTATGTCACCTCCACTTACAACAATAACAACAATCCTGGATTCATGTGGCCATGAGACGTTTAAATGGCCCATGTTGTATGGCAGTGCTCCTTAATTTTATTCATAAACCACATAAAATGCATAAATATTATTTTTATCAATATGTAGGGCATGAATATGATGAATCCATGAATATTTATCATGAATAAAAATTTAAAAACATTTGGTAATATATCCTACTCTAATTTGAAACTCAAGATGAATTAATAAATGTTTGGGTATTAGATACAGGGGCCATGAAACATATGACATAATGATGATACTTCAAAACATGACATAAAACACAAAATAACATAATAAATAACTAATTTTTACATAATTAAATATATATTAAAAATTTAAAATACTAAAATTTTATTGAGAAAAGGTGTTCTTATAGTAGATACAAGACATAAATATGTGTCAATACTGTAGAAAATGTGTTAATACAAAGTATGTTTCTCAATGTTATGACTAAGAAAACTGAGTTACAATTCTTTTTTTACTTATAAAACTCCAAAATATAAAAAAAAACTAATAATATCCTTTAACATTAACACATTCAAACCATTGCATAAAGCAATGGGCCAAACTGTCTAACAATTAGTACATGATAAACATCAACTATGCTAGTTTTTCAAATACTTTAGTGGCCATTATGTGAAGGTTCCTTATTTATCTTTTATATGGATAGCTCCATCCATTTTTTTTCATAGTCAAGGGTTATGTTACTTTTTACCTTTAAAATATTTAAATTTGCATCTCTTGTTTCTTTCAATTTGACTCCATGTATAGTACATAGTGAGTGAATCCACCCAATGCCCACAATAACACCATCAAATGGATCCAACAACTAGACTTTATCCCCTTCTTGTATTTTGTCAATAAATGTATATAAAAACAAAAAGACTACTTATTATATTGAGATATAAAACATTTTAAGCATGAAGAATGATAAAACATTGGGACAGATAATTGATAACTATTATATTATCTCAACTAATTCAACACAACTATGATGATTATGCTACACATTTTTGTCTAGTTAATCATGATCATTATCAATATTGGTATCTCTTTTGACATCATAAAGGAATTTTTTTTCTTACTTCTTTGATAAAATTTCTTTGCATGTGGTCTAACCATCATGCAATAAAATATACAAAGCATTCAATAGTGAAGCAAATATTTCAAGCTATAAATTTGTCTAAAAGAACATTTTCTAGATCCCTCCAACAATAAAGAAACTGGGTTGGATTATCCTATGCTCATATTTCAATAATCTACGTATTAGGAGACATTTTTATACAAAATTTACAAACAAGAAGAAATGAGATCAATAGAGCCTCTTACCTTAGTTGAATCTATTGATTTATGCTCATTCCATGTAAAAAATATAGGGTTAACAGAGGCAACCAAATATGAAACTTGTTGAGTGAGATTGAATATGCAACTCATTACCTATTGGTACCTTTCATCTTAGTTCACATGATCTATAGAGGCTCCTATTATAAATTTAATATATGGCTATGAAATATCTATTTATGAACTAGATTACCACTTCATCCGACTCTTAGATCTACTAGGTCAATCTAGTGTTACCATATAATTAACAATATCTTTTGCACCTACTTCTTTATTACTATTTTCCACCTAAAATACAATTTCAATTTCAATATATAGTCAAATCAATAAAAATTCAAAATAAATAACACAATGTAAATTGAACCAAAAATTGATACCCTTACTATAAATTTGTTGATTTTGGCTTGCAACCTGCTTCAGCCAAATATATATCTGACCCTCACATTATCTCTTTCTCTCTTACCTCTATTACACTTTGATAAATATTATTTCAAATGCATACTTACTTTCAATTCCTCCGACTGTTTGGGAGATAGAGTGGAGTCTAACCTTTTTTTATCTACATGATTGTTTTTATACAATTTTATCTAAAATTGTTCATCAAAATTCTCATCTTTTGCTTTTAATATTTTCTAGATATTTGTCTACTAGTAGTCTCAAAAGCATTTTCCATTTTTTTTATAAAATTTTCCATAGTTCATGGATCTTTCTCTAGAAAACTTGATTTTAAAATATCCAAATGGGCCCTACATCTTACACCCAACTCGAAGGCCCACTTTGTAGCACTTGGCCCAATGAGCTCACCATCTCTTGAGACCTCAACCAAGAATGGATTCTTGCCTTCTAATTTTTTTTTTTTTACATTCCTCTTTATAGATATATATAAATATTGAATCAATATTTGTATTTTCATAAATGTAGACACATATTATATTAAACCACTACCAATATTTTTTTTGATCTATTAGTTCCATCAAAACTTCTAGATGCAACAGGTGCACTCTGAGGCACAACATATGCAATCAGTCTCTCTTCATGACTTTCATTAACCAAAATTTCATGTTCCTTGGCCACATAAAGTGTGGCATGAGTAGTTATGTCAATAATAATATCCATAAATTTAACTTCAAACACATCCTTTAATGTTAGATAAATCATTTGTAGAATTGTTGTTCCTTTGCTCTAATTTTTTTGAATAATCTCTCTTAGACTTTGTGATAAGATATCATCATGATGTTTCACATCACCATGTACTATACCAAACTACACATCACCATGTGTTTTATTAGGTTGCACATCACCATGTTCTATATCAGGTTACACATCACCATATGTTATATCAAGCTTCACATCATCACAACTATTGTTTTCACCAACTACATTCATTGAATCATAAATATGTTGGCTTTTATGAGATGGTGGCACTGTATCTTTTCTTTCCTTTTATTTTTTATTTATTTTTTATTTTCACTCTTTTTGTTTCTTATAAAACAAAAAAATATCATATTATGTCTTATATACATAAATCTCTTGCCTATAAAATTTCATTTAACATTATTAAACAAATAATATACTACTTAGTGGATTTACACCTTGCTTGTTTGTCAAACCAAGACATGATAAATATTCATTGTTCTTGGCCAATTTTTCTATAAAAAAGAACTCATAATCTATCAATTAAATTTTAGCATTATGATCACTATCATTGAATAATTTTCACCTTACAGTCCTTTTCCTCATTTCTCAAAGTCCAAATAAATAATAATGTATAAATTAGTAACTTGAATCAGTTAAAATTTATTAACTTCATAAGTTGATAATTGTTGAATTTATAATCCACTGATAACTACAAATGGAAACATAAAAAAAAATTATTTTATGGATTAAAAATAATTTTTATTCAAAAAATAATAATATGTTTACAATTATAGGTATCAGACTATCAATATGACCATACCTTATTTCAACTAGATATTGACACTTATGAATCCTAATCACTCCTATATGCATCTACTTGATTTTCTTCATCATACTCATCTATGCCATGAAATACATTATCTCTCCCAATCTCTTCATTGGTAATCAAAATATATTATTTAAACACTCCATCATCATCTTCATCCACTTCTTTGAATGTTTCTTATAAATTAACATATTGCCAATTAGGGATTGTATCGACAACTTTCATGAATTTTCATTTGGAATGAGACTTTGTTTGAATGACATATGACCATCTTTGGCTTCTTACATCAGCAATTATAAATGATTGGTTCATTTGAAGAGGGGAAACATATGTTTCATCCATCTCTGATAAAAAAATGTCTTGTAATTACATGTATAAATCCATACTCATCAAATTATACTATGAATGGTTAGATCCACTTAAATTTTAATAATATAAGACTATTTCACCAAAATTCACTTGAATAATTTCTTAGATGAATCTAATAAAATTTATTTTCAATTTCATGAAGAAATTCAACACTAACAAGACAATCACAATTTATCTTTCCTTTGTCTTTTTCTTCCACTCTTAAATGAATATCATAGGCCCACATTCCACTAAAAAGCATAGGCCATAAATGTGGAGATTGTGAAATATCACTTTCCTCTTTTGTTATACCTTGACCTTCTTGTTTTACATCATGAACTATATTATCAATCCATTCTTCAAATTTTGGAGAAAAAGCACCTCCAAGTAAATCATGACATCTGCACTTTTAAGGTAGATGTTACATCCAAAATTAATTATCTTACTCATATTTTATACATATAATATTAACGTACAAATATTAATATTAATAATATAAATGTGCAAATGCAATTGAGTAAATAAATTAATGTATTTTTTTTTACCTAAGACACTTATTGAATGAATATGTGTTTTGAAGAATATAGGCATGTATCACACCTATTTCTTGATGTGATAGATTGAAGTGACATCCAATTCCTTCTAATATTTCACCTTCAACTCTCTTATCTTCATCATCATCCCATACATGTTGATTGACATTTTAAAAATCCTTCATATATTCTATGAGAAATCCTATGGCCTCTTGCATTGAATATCCCTCAAACATGTTGCCTTTCAGTTTTGCCCTAGTATGAACATTTCTTTTCAAAACATTCATATATCATTCTATAGGATAAATCCATCTCATTCTTACTGGGCCACAATGCTCTAGTTCATATTGTATATTTATCAAAATATGCATATAAATGTTAAATATTGTTGGTGAAAATTCTTGTTCCAATAGACAAAGGACTTTAACAACCTCCTCCATTAAACTATCAAAGTTTGAAGGATCTAATACATGTAAACTCATTCTATTTAATATTAGGCCCAACCTTATAATTTCCAATTTTGGCCCCTTTTCCAAACTTGATATATTTATCACAATAGGTAAAATATTCTTGATTATGACATGATAGTCATGGGTCTTGAGGCCTCTTAATCCATTAATGTCATTTTGGCTTCTAATACTAATACTTACATATCCAGTGGGAAAGTGAGTTAGAGACATCGATTATAAGAATTATGAATGTTGTTCCTTTATCTAGACATAAGGAGTACTATGTTTTCTATATTTTTCATTGTCACATTTTTTAACCCATAGATTTCAACGAGTATTTAGTTTTTAAAATACTTCACATGATGAAATAGTATCAAAATTACTAAAAAGAGTTTCTATAATATCATAGGATATATTTTTCTTAGTAAGCATAAAGTCAACAATATGCCTAATGGCTATATCCTGAAAGTATGGAAACTTATAGAATATGCACAACTATTTTACACTAATTTAATTACATGGATCATATATACTACCATAAATCCCATCATTTTAAATAAATGACATTCTTTTTTATCCATTTTCAATAATTTAATCACCCATTATTAGTAATGTTTCTTCATGATTCTCTTCTTGACCATTGAAATGTGTTTTTTGTCGATGATATGGATGATCCATTTTAAGGTAACTATGATGTCCATAATAAGTACACTTATGTAAACTTTTTAAGTGCCTCATAAAATCATTAAAGTTGTAAGCACAACATCCATGGTATCCATGAACACCTAGAATATACAATTTGCCATATGTAGGAAGATCATGAATCATAAACAATAAGGAAGCTCTTAAAGTGAATTTGATTGAATTACCATCCCTTAAAGATTGAATTTCTTCAATTCCTTTCCATAATTCCACTATATCATCATATAATGGATTCAAATAATCATTGATTATATCTAAAGTCACACTTTTCTTTCCTGGTATAATCAATGATAGCATTAAGAAAAATGGTTTAGTTGCTAACCATGGAGGCAAGTTATAATTTATAAAAAATAGTAAGTTGACCATTTAGTACTTTGATTTGAGAATGGGTTCACCCCATCTAGAGACAAACCCAACCTTATGTTATGATGATCTTAATAAAAATTAGGCCATCTATTATCAAATTCTATCCACATCTTAGAACCAAGCACATGTCATTGTTTTCTATCAGTTCTCTTATTTTGGGTATGCCATTGCATAAGTTTAGCAATGTCTCTACACCTATACATTTAGATTAATTATGGGATTATTAGAAAGTGGAAAATAGCCTTTCTAGGAACCATAACTAATTTCAACCCTTCTCTATACCTCACTTCATGGCATTTCTAACATTCACTCTCACTTGTAATATTATTCTAAAATAATACACAACCATTCACACATGTGTGGATGTTTTCATACCCTAAGCCTAGCTTAGTGATTTGACTTTTACATTGACTTCATTTTGTTGGAAATGTGGAGTTAGGTGGTAAAAACAAACTTAATAATTTTAATAATTGATCTACACTCTCATTTTCCCAACCAAACACCACTTGCAAGTTAAGAATTTGAAATATTGTTGTCAAATGATTTAACTTGAAATTAGCATACACAGGATTTAAAGAATCCTCCATCAACTTGGCCCAATCATAATTTAGACCCTCATTTAACATTATATCAACTTCAAACCCTTCATCTAACATTGCTACCTCTTCGTCTATGTTTGGTGCCACTTCTTCTATGTTTTTTGCCTCTTCATCTCTCACACTCTATAATTCTATCATATCTTCATAATAATTGTAATCCCAAGGGATTATACCACTATGCCCATATATTATCATATGTCTATAAATCAGATTTATTTTTATCACCTTTCCACCAAGACAATCATTACATGGACATGGCTACTTGTCCATGTCCCTCTCATCAACTATTATCTCATAAAATTCATGGTATTGATCCATAGGTAACCTTATACATTGATCCATATGTAATGTTATACACATATCAACAAAAATCTTTTGGGGAAAATTGGAAAAACAAAAGTTCAAGATTATTTGAAAATATTGGGAAAAAATTAGATTTAAAAAAAAATGAAAAATATTATAGACCAAGAGATAAAAAATAAGGTTTTTAATTGAATGGCATTTCCATAGCAATAGAGTTATAGAGAGAAAATAAAATAGAGAGTTTAACTAATGAATTGTAAAAAATGGATTTTTGTAGTTTATATTCAAATTGTTTATTACATTTCATTGCACATATTTCAAACATAAATAATTAATTCACATTACATAATTAATAACTAGATGCTAATAGATGACAAAATTTCAATTAAAATATTGTTTTTATAAATTCATCCTAAGCAGTTATGCAATTACCTCACATTTCATAACTAATAACTAGGAGCAGCTACCAATTGCATTTTCTTGTCATGGCATTCCATTAGACCACATTTATTTAAGGCATTTTTTTAAATAGTTAACTACCTTGTCTATGCTACCAAATTTATCATACATGCCTACTAAAGCATTTTATCAAATAGTTCACTGCCTTGTTGCTATGGCTAAAAGGCTAAAATAAGTGCTTTTGATCAAGCTATAGATGCTTGTAAAAAAGCTATCAAAGCATAATAGTAAGCAATAACATAGACAAAGTAGTGAATTGGTTGAAAAAATGCCTAAAATAAATGTGGTCTCATGGTGATGGAATGCCATGGCAATCCATAACAATTCACTTGTCATGACATTCCATCACCATGAGACCAAATTTTTTTTAGTCTTTTTTTCCAAAATCTATAAAATTCATCTTAGGAGTCTATATTCCTTTTATAATTATTATATGAGTCATTCATAAGCATACGATATCATTTCCATGTGAAATATTTTTGTATTTTGATCACTGATGTGCTTTTTGTCTCTTACCATAGCCCTACAGTATATTTAAATAGTTTTGATGGGCATGTATGAACCAAAGGAAGTGAAAATATAGTTACCACTTTCCTACAACATGAAATAACTTCACTTCTTGTGTTTTATTATATATAAATATGTTACCACAACCCCATGATAGTTTAGAAAAGGTCTTCTAGGCCATAAGTAAGTGATAATATTTATATAAAGTATGTCTTACACTCCCACTAAAGTTAAATCTAATGCTTGCATTGATATGGTAAATAGTGAAGGGATGCCAAAGGATCATGTGGTCTTACAATGGTCAGATCAAATGTTGGTGGTAACATAGTATAAGGTATAAGGGGTAACATGTATCCTTCCATTCATAATATATGAGACACATATTTTGTTATTTCAATATTCTCATCAATTTTATTATTCTATGACATAATGTCTCACTATTAAAGGTTTAGTCAATGGGCATTAGCCATCTAAACCCTAATATACAAGTTAGAGATATTAACTCTCGAGAGTTCACACTCTATATTTTTCATATATTTTCCTTGACACTCTAGGTCAAAAATTTAACTATAGAAGGTACATATGGATCACAAAAAATAAATTCTCTACTCAAGAACCCTATTAGGAGAATTTAAACACATATCTTAGCCCCATGATAGTTCAAATAAGGTCTTTTAGGCTAGTGATAAGTGGTAACAGTTATATAAAGTATATCCCATGCTCCCACAATAGTTAAATCCAATGCTTGTAGTGATACTATACATAGTGAAGGGATGCCAAAGGATCCAACAATGATATGATGATCAAATCAAAGGTTGGTAGTAACATAGTATGAGGTATAAGAGGTAATATATATCCCACCATCTCATGATGACATGCATCAAGGCTTACGAGGTGGCAATAAATGGTGAAAGATGTAGTATAACCATCTAGAAGCTCCCAGAATCCCATGATAGATGTAAATAGGTCTTGCAATGATGTGATAAAGTATTATATTATAAAATTACTATATTTCTACCCCATAGTGGTTATCATTGATGCCCAAGATTGAATTAACAACCTAACCATTAGATTGGACCAAATAAATAGTCTATATTTGAAATAGTTGAATGCTAAGATTTGTCAATTTCATGGCATGAACCAAAGTAATGGAAAAATGACCAGCTCTATAGCAAAATAAAATTTGGATTTTCTTTATATTTCATCATTCAATAAAATTTAATGGTGATTATAGATGGTGAATTAAAGCTCTATGTACACACTTTGGCCATCTTCCAATTGGGTAAGTCTATCTCATCATTATCTTCATAAAATTTGGTATTTAGTTTATGATTTGTTTTCAATTGGTTTGGTAGAGCAAGTGAGTGTCAAAACCCTAGTTCAAACTATATCACCTAAGAAATCTAAGTCTACAAGTAAGAGCATTGAACCCCCTATTCCAAATAAGTGGACCCTTCAAAAGTAACTATTAGACATTTTGCCAAAATTAGTTGAGAAAGGGTATAAGAAACTATTCAAGGATATAATAGAGGGGTGTCAAGATGCTAGAGTCCCTATCTTAAGATGGAACCTTTTTTGGTATTTTTGTGAAAAGTAAGATGGATAGGGACTAGTTGTAAACCCATGAAATTTTAATTTGGCTAAGATTATGGTTCTAAATGTATCCATTGATGTGTGTTTGATTAGGATATTAGCACAACACAATCATCTAGCCACCAAAACTATCAGGTTGCCAAATGGGTCACCATTAGTGGTTGTGGAGAGAAATGTAATCATTGATTGATTCATTCTCAACAAGTAAGCCCTCACAAAATTTGACTTGAAGAAGAGTGAATAAGACTATACCAGTATGAGAAATACACATAGGAGTGATGAGTTACCCATGTACATTAGGAAAGGGGCCAACAATAGAAGGATTTGAATCCCAACCACTATAGTTGAGCCTTTTCTAGTTGATGAATTTACTGTGTATTTCAAAAGGACATATTTTGATTTGTGTCAAGTGCTAGGAATTAATGCCCAAGATATAATGCCATTTGGCATGATGATGATGATGTCCATGAGAATACATAACCTAGAGGTTAATGTTGAGTATGATTTTTCATCAATTATTGAGAAAAAATTATATGACATATTTTTACAAATAAGGGAGAACAAGACACCTATGGAGTTCAAATATTATTCTTTCTTATGTCATTTAATTTTGTATCAGAACAAAAGGAATTAGACCAGAAGGATGGAATTGAGAATGATTGATCCAAAGGGATAGAGATTTCCTACATAGTGTTGGTGTTATAAATGGGGTATTCATTATCACAGTAATAACTATGTTGTGTTCCATGATGGTTTCTCAGTCATAATAATGAATTGCCTTGGTATCCTTTTTCCTAGATGGAGCAAAGAGGTCATAGAAATGTTGAGGCCTCTTTCTCATATGTTAAATAGGGTCACAAACATAACTTTTTTGATTGGTATTTCTTGCTTGATCATACTATAATTGAAGTATATGGGTATACTCAGCCACCCCATGTGTTGCTAAAATTTGTGCCAAATAGAATTGCTTTTCTTGAATTCATGTGGCAATTGCTCTGGATGGAGAAAGATGTGATGAAAAAAAAGAAGGGCACATTTCTTCAAGATTTCACTATGTTTGGTGAATTTTACATTGGTGTAGATACGTTAATGGAGTTGTAATCCTATTTGAAGGCTAAATATTCTTTGAAATTAGGGATAGAAAGGGTTTTTGATTTAGAGGGTCACATGAACTTTATTAGACAAGTCATCCTTACCAGGATGGGGATATCCCATTAAATCAATTTTGATTAGGATGTGATTAGAAATTGTGTCACTTTTTCAATAGGTATATAATAGGAAAATAAATTGGGAAATTTTGAATAAGATTGAGGATGACAAAAGAAAAAAAACCCTAAATTTTTAGGATTCTTTGGTGAAAAGAAGGACCCTTTAAAAATAATAGATTTGATAATTGATAATTTTGAAAAACTGTATGGCAAGTCTAAGAAGTAACCTACAAAGGCTACCAACCTCCCTATAAAAAATCCAATAGCATTTATGATTCAAGAACCTGGTCCATATACAATGTCAATGCAAGATCTAGTTTCTCCTAGTTCACCACTTGCCAAAAGGTAAAAGACTGATGATGTTTCTCCACTGGTCTGATATGAAATTATTGGATTTGGTGACTTTGAGGAGGTGGATAGTAGTTTGAGGCATATGGGAGAGGAAAATTAAGTTGATTAACCCCTTGTTGGTCAATAAATAGAAGCACATAAACTAAAAGTAAGAATGGATGAACAGGCACAAGGTGAGCCTAAACTATAAGAAGATGAAAGGGTTGTGGCTTCTATGAGGTTCATCAAGGATGATGATTTCATAAATACCCTAGAATTAAAATATTATTAGCTCAAAATGAAGATGAAATAATTTGAAGAAAAGGTGGAAATAAATAAAATAGGTGCTGATGAATCTTGGCATGATCAAATTGTGACATAGACTTTCAAAGATTTGAAAATTGATGAAATAAATGTCATCCTTGATGATGTTAGATAAATGGTTTTGAAGAGTAATATGATAATCATACCTGGCCTTGAATTGAATAAAATGTTTTTGTTGGACCAAGTGAGAAATTAAGATGACCCCATGATGGTTTCTAAGTTTGATTATTAGGATGGTGTCAGTGGTTGTGGGTTTAACCCAAGATAGAGACTCTAGTAATATGGGCCACACAAAAGAATACCAGTAATCCAAGATTAATTTATGTATTCCAATAGTTGAGGGGAACAATTATTGTCAAAACATTTTAGGATATGTCAATGATCGAAGTTGCCACCCTTACTGTGTACTCTACAATGTTTACACAAGATACTATCAAGAAAATGGAGAAAAGATTGCTATACTATGAGAAAACTCAAATTGAGATGAATGATGAAGTGAATAGGCTATATTTGGAAAATGTGAAACTAAAGAAAAAGTTGAAGGGTGGTGATTCTCAAAGCCAAGCAATTATGACATACCAACACCCTATACCATAAATAACTAGTGATAGTATAGTTCCAATTGATCATTTGAATGCATTAAAGTTGAAATTGGAGAAACAAATTAAAGATTTAAAAAATCAAAATGAGAAGACAAAGGATGAGGCCAAATTAAAAATCCTTAAGGTGTTTGAGAATATTTTGGAATACAAAAATTGGTTGTTGACAAGTTAGGAGATGTGCATGAATATTATTCTTCATTGTCTCAAGCCATTGATCAATTGAAGGTCAATCTTCCTATATTAGATATAATATACAAGAAATGGCAACCTACACACCATACATTTTTAACCTTGTGGAAAGTTATACAAAGAGATCCAAGTGCTCTGGCCTCACTTAAGCCAATAGAAAAGATAATGAAAATGATCTTAGATGAATTTTAGTATGTGAATGGTGAGAGGCAAAAAATACAGGCAAAGATTGATTCTTTTGATACCTTCAAACATAGTTTATTCCTTCCATTTTGACAAAGGATAAGAAGATCATAGGTTTTGATGCATGGTAAAGTGAATATGGTCAAACAGTTTTTCAAGTCATTGATTTCTTGAAAAAATATCAAAACATAAATATTCTTAATTTCAATGTCATTTTGGATAGAGTAATTTAATCATTGATGTCAAAGTGTAATTTGGCTTGTGAAGGGGATGTCATTACCTCTCACAAGTTCTCTAGGGAAGCATTGACCTAAGGCTTCATCTCCCTATAGTGTTTCAACCCCACTCCATGATGGGGTACACAAATTAAGGTATGCATACTTGTATAGATAGGGGGTTGAGTGGCTAACCTCTCCTTTAGTAATGAAGGCCCAAGTTAGGTTTGGTCAACCAGGGGATTCCACTAAGTAGTCCATGTATGGAATCATCATGTAAATGAATAGACTCTTACATGATAAGTTGATTGATATAAACTCAATTAATGTGATTCTTATCTTGTATTAGTCACACTTGTGATCAATCTAGATGGTCATAAATTATGATTTTTAGTCAACCCTACTTACCACACCTTGACAAGATCTAGGATGATTATAAGTAGTTATATTTTGGTCATTTATTCTTTTATTACTTGGTGTGTTGAATCTAAGACTTTATTTTTTACACCATATCATGAATGAGTTTGTTTGTCTACATTACTCCATTATTTGAGGAGGCTTTATGTCATATATTTAACACATTAATTTAACTTAGAATACTCTTTGTGTCAAAAAGGTTGTATGTGGCACTTGATTGAGACAAGTAAATTTATGTTACCCAAATCATTTCAAATATTGTACCTTATTGAAATAAGACATCGTTACATATTTTTGGGAGTGATAATGCCACTATGCTACCCAAATTGTTTCATAGAATTGTCTTTATCTTCTATCTAGGTTTTACATTATTGAAACTAAATTCATGTGTCTTGTTGGATCTTTGTTTAGCATAGTCATGTTATTCAAATTTTCCTATATTTTTATCAATAAATCCTAAGGTCTCTTAATTTGAGTCTTTGATTAACTTTTAAAAGTTAGGATCCAAACATTGATCGATTTCTATTTAGGCCTCATTTCATATGGGATGATACACATATCTTCTATTTTGGGTTTCATAACTTAGGTTAATTTTTGACCCAAAATTTGAAAACTATATCATTTATGCCTTTGTTTGATAGAATTAGTCTATTACCAAATACATTTTATTTTGTGTTTTATATCAATTTGATCATGTTTATGTCTAGAATTAAGTGCCTTGTTTATGCCAAAATGTTCCACATTTTTTAGATTAATATCAACCTCTTTGTTTCAAGTCTAGATTTTGATGCCCTATTTGGCAAAAAGTCATAGTATATGCCTTGTTTCTCACCTAGATTTTGACATCACATTTGGACAAAATTCTTAGCTACTCTTTTACCTTTCCTAGTTTTGACCTATTTAGAACATCTTTGGACTTAGAGTTTGGCATCTTGTTTTTAGGTCATTTTACTTGATCTTGTTTGCGTGGATCATCTAACATTTTAAATTTGACATTATACTATTTTTAACAAGTATTTTCATAGACTTTTTGGAGATACAACAACACCCTAGACCAAGTTAGATAGAGTTTGAACCTCTTTATCTTTTTAGACATAGATTTTCAAAGTTTTTAAAACTCTAACCCATATTGTTATGAAATATTTGTCTTATATTTGACCATGTCTCACTATACACATAGTGAAACTATGCACAATCTAAGATATGGAAATGTTTACATATAAGAAGAATTTATTCAATACCCTTATGGAGATGAGGTCATTTGGGAGGTAGACTCATATCCACCTTACAATGGCCAAATAGGGGAATAGAGTCAACATCTTTTAGCCAATTATTTGGTTAGTAATCCTCCATACACATAGTAAGACTAGAAATATACAACCTAATATCTGGCTAACATACATATGATTGTAGATAATATACAAAAAAAACATTATTATAGTATAATTCCATTAGATTATGATACTAATAGAGATGTAGAGGTAGGGCATGAAAACATGCCTAGTTTAGTAAGAGGGCATTACAATGTATCTAAAAATAAACAAGTCTCTTCTAACAACCCTAATTCCATATTAAAATACCCATATTCTTATCAAATAAAGGAGTCTCATAGATTACCACTTCATTCAAATATAGATAGCATACCAGACATATCAAGACCTAGCATGTAACTTAAATAACATGACCTTGGCAAATTTTCCTCTTATTGACCTAAATCCTCAAACATGAGTTTTAATGGAACTGACATGTCAATAAAATTAGGGTATAGAACCATTTGTGTATATCCCTTCAATTGAAAACATGTTCAATACCCTAAGTATCAAAGAAGTTTCTCTTGCTTCTATTGATAATAGTGAGTAGAACATAGTGGATAATATGCAAGTAACATTCAAATTAAACCAAAGTGGTGTTAGCATATAAACAATTAGTCAACAACCAAATGTGCCTTTAAATAACACCATTAGCAGTTTCTTAACTCAGGGGGTAGGAGTTTATACTTCCCAACCTTAGCCAACTACCTCTAATCCTAAACTAACTAATTCTTCAAGCACATAACATCAAATATTAAGTATTTATCCAATGACCAGTACCATGACACAATAAAATGTGATGAATCTTACTCCACCCCAATATGTGGTGAGTAATATTCTATAATATCAGGCACTGTCTAATGTACCAACATAGTAGAGGTAAAACATATTTCTACCTCAACAAGGGAAAACCAATGTTTCACCTCATCAGGTAGTAGTGAACACACCTCTTTCATCATAGACTAACATGCTAATCTAAAATCAAATGATGTCTAACCAAAAACATGTAAATATTGGTCAATGAAAAATGATGAATCTCCAACATGCATCCACATCCCAATAGGGATTCACACAACTAGGATGTTTTAATATTCCTCAAATACCTATAAGGTAATAATTGTCTTTCATGCAAAATGTGCCAAAAGTTCAAAGATAGGGTCTTAATCCATAAGTTCCCCTCAATCATCAAGGTATGACTAGTTAAAATCATGTTCTTATTCAACCTCAATAGGAATAGCAAAAACATATTCTTCCATCCCAACCATAGTATTCCTGACATTATGCTTACATATCTAATTTAAACTAGAATATCGCACCATAGTAATGCAATTAAAAAAATCTCACCCTAATCCATGCATGAATATTCATATTCCACCCCCTAGCCAATCCAACATTCCCAAACAAATGCCTCCATCATACCTTGATCAAAGTAATCCACTGGTGACCATACAACCTCTATCCTATGCCAATATTCCCATTAGTTTCCTAAAAAAAGAACTAAAAAAAATGAAGGATGCAATTGACACCATCCAAGTGGGGATGTAGACCAAAATTTTCATGTTAGAGGATGTGTATTTTTACCCTTTTAACATGAAATAATTGTAGATACCATTTCCTCTAGGGTACGAGCTACCAAAGTTTGACAAATACAATGTAAAAGGTGACCCAAGGGCCCATATGATGGAATTTTTTATTGCATCCCAACTAGTGGCCTATAGTGAAATTTATTTATTTTTGTTTTTTCCAAGAACCCTAGTATGATAAGCATTAGAATGGTTCCTAAAGTTGCCCAAGAATTTAGTATCTAATTTTGATGATCTTTTGGACAAGTTTGTGTAGAACTTACCTTACATTCTCAAGCATGAGATTTCATTGGTAAATTTGGCACAAGTAAAACATAAAGTTGGTGAAAATTTTGTAAGCTATTTACAATGATTGAAATCCCTTGTAAGTTGATTTACCCATAGTCTACCAGATAAGCAAATAGCCATTGTGTTTACCAAAAATCTACACAATGAGATATCTTACAACTTAGAGTTGTATTGTGCACATAAGTCCAAAGACATCATTAACAAAGGTTTGTTTATTGAAAGATACATCATTAATAAATGGAACATTAAAATAGCCTCATAAAATAAAAACCAAAACCAAAACCAAAATAATTGCCATAATCAAAATCTAACCCAAGTGCAAGCATCACAACAAACCCAAGCAATAACTATGATAAACTAAAGTAGTTGAATCATAACAAGAATGTTGTAGGGAATGGAGTAATAGAGTCATTACATGTCTAAATTTTATTATTACCATCTTCTCATCCCATTCCACCTTTCTAAATAACTCCTAACCAACAACCTCTTCAAAAAATTTAATATATGTAGTAACCTAGACCAGTATAGTAAATGCATCAGATACAACAACCTATACCTTTGTAAAACCCTCCTCTAAGAAGAAATTTACCTACTCATTATGCCTTTAGTAAGCTTGGAGAATGTATTGAATTAGTTTTTTTTAATTTCTCTACAACTAATATGATCAAATGGTCTATTCCAAAAGGGAAAATTCTTTAGGGTGAAAACATTCCATACTGGTACAAGCCAAATGAATCATGAAAATATCATCAGATCAATGGCCATAATTTGTAGTGTTGTGTACAAATAAAACATGTAATTAAGAATATGTTAGAAAATAGAGAGAACACATTAGATTATGGAGCCTCCATATCTAATTAGAGCCTTGAAATTTATTAGAATCCTTTTTCCCAACATAAAAACCAACAAAAATAGTAACAATAATAGTGGATAGTGTAACAACAATAGTATCAACAACCAAGGCCAAACCAATAGTAAAACCAATAATGTCAAAATAATGGATAAACCCAAGGTGAGAATAATTAAAACAACCAATAGACCTACCATGCAATTTCATATGACTATAAAGTAGTTCTATCCCATTTTATATGAGGTTGTGTTAACACCATTTCAATCAATCCAAGACAAATTACCAATCAAACAAGATCATTGCTAATCTTTCCTACTCAACCAACCCATACCAGTAATATTTCCTTAACTTGGGACTGCATACATATAAACCAACAAGTAGGGACACCCATGTTTGGACCTTATATTGATAACTTGTCATTAGCCCATGACCATGCATAATTGCATTGATAACCAAGACTTATCCTATTTGGTCCCCCTCCAACAATATTTTTTAGCAACACTAGTCTTATACCTAATCTCAATTATGCAACCACAACTTGATGGTCAAGGATTACCATACCAATCCCACAACCATCTTCCACATCACCCATCATCCAACTAACCATTCTACCTTAGAACAAGCCATTTACCATTATATAAGAAAATGTGTCTTATGTTGTGTAATAATTTCAAAAGATTGTAGCACAATTTTCCATTTTAAATTTTTTACATACATCTACTATCCATAAAAACAAGTTGATAGACTTCCTTGGCCAATATAAAGATCCAAATGACATATCTCTTTACAAATTTCAAGCTTTCATTGGACACCTAGCTCTAGGTCAATAAATAACCTTAAACCAAAGTGATATGTCATCCCTTGTCCCATTGTATAATAACCCATTATACATCAAAGTTTACATAAAGAAGCATAAAATGAAACATTTCCTCATAGACAATGGATCAGGCATAAATATTGTGTTTCTAAAGCTCATCAAGATTTTTAGGTACAAGACAATATATCTCCAAGCATAAATAATCACCATCAAAGCATACGATAATGGAGAATAAGAATTCAAAGGTACCAATAGATTGCTAGTTATCATTAAGACTTTGACCCATGATACACTTTTTCATGTGCTCGATCTCAACTTGTCACATAATATCCTTTTGGGTATACCTTGCCTACATGATATTCATGTAGTCCCATCAACATTGTACTAGTGTAACAAGTTCTCCCATTTAGGGATGGAGGTTACTATTTTAGGTAATTTTCATCTATATGAGTATTGGAAACATATATAGGTTGAGTTCAAATATTATAACTACCATTTTGGTATAAATCCAATTTCCAAGAAGGACAAGTGGAAAGTAATAATTATTGATTTACTAGAGGGCAACTACATTGACCGTGATACCCTTGATTCACTTTCTCACATACCACCTCTTGAAATATCCAATCTTTATATCATCTTAGATAATGGCCCAAGAGAGTACATGACCCATGACACCTTTCACATTTCAAAGCTTCCATAGAACCCAAAGTCCTTTGTAAGACCAAAATCCAAACCACTAATGAAATGGCAAAGAAATGGTAAAGGCCATCATCATAGTCCAACACCTATCACTTTCATATCAACCTCTAGAAAAAAAATACCCTATTGAAGGTGATAAATCATGGTTTTACAATGATAAATTGGCTAATTATTACAAGAACTCCAAGTATCCCATTCCTAATCATACCATGGAGAATCAAGACTATGAATGAGGAGGCCTCAAGCTAAATAAATAGGGAACACTTGAGCCAATTTTTATGACTAGGACCAAAGGAACATATGGACTTGGATTCAAACCAACTAGGGGTGATCCCACATATCTTATTCAAGCTTTATCACCAATAACTAGTGACAACAATGTCGATAGTGAAGCAGAGTTTGATCATATCCCATTTGATGACCTATCGCATACCAATTTGTTTCAAAATAGAACCATTTTTAACCTTCAACCAGTCATTCATCATAATCCACTACCATTATATTATCCCCAATTGATAGATAGGGAACAACAAGAATACAACATACCGGTTGATGAGTTTCATAATGATGAGGCCTTTTGCAATTTTTTTAGCCTTAAGGACAATCTTCCATTAGGAGATCATAAAAAGGGTTATCAATCAAATTGGATCTTTAAGCCTAGTTTAGAGAGTGGGTGAACACCCTTATCCAAAAATAATTAAATAAAACATTTAGGTCCTCAAGTGAAAACCTCTTCGAGGCACTTTTAGACTAGGGGAAAGTTAAGATAAAGGCTAGTCTAGTGGTGAAAACTTATTTTAGGCACCATTAGTGGGTGTGTTCAACCTTATTCAAACATAGAATAGGAGATCACCAATGATGAAATTTTCTATGGGTCTGAGTTTAGTCTTGAATAATAATTGAAATTTGATCAAATCAATTAGGATACCAATGAAGATGAAGTTGCATATGGGTCTAAATTTAGTCTCTAAGAACAAAAAGATTTTGATAGCATAATCCAGGAGTTTCTAACCACATTTTTTACATGGCCATCCCTCCCATTAGGGGATTATCATTAACAATGTCTAGAATAACTTGAGGAATTATTCCTAATAAAGGACTCTAACATTGCTAAATAGTTTAAATCTTTGCCCACTATTCTTGAAGATTATTATATCTTTCCAGTGAAAGACATAATAAATGTCAATATCAAGATACAGATGACCTAAAATGGATCAAATTGGGCATGTCCCTAACTAAAGAGAAATGTGAAGTATTTATAATCCTATTAATGAAATTTATAGATATATTTACATGGTCTTATTCTGACATGCTAGGTTTGGACCCCACCTTCATTGTTCACCACCTTGTGGTACATTCTAATGTCAAAACTATAAAACAAAAGTTATGCAACCTACATCATTGCATTATTGTATTAGTAAATAAAGAATTATAAAAACTCTTAGAAATAAGATGCATTCAACCAATCAACTATTATAAATGGATTTCCAATGTATTGTCAGTCAATAAAAATCTAGAAGGATTAAAAATCTACACTAATTTTAGAGACATTAACAAATCTTTCCCAAAGGACAACTTCCTCTACCAAGCATTGACATTATTTTCAAATCCATAGTGGGTTATGAGATTCTTTCACTAATGAATGGATTCTAAATCTATAATAAAATCTGAATAACACTAAAAGATTAACATAAAATAATGTTGACCACTTCATGGGGAACATTATATTATCAGTGTCATGAACAAGTCTTGTGACCCCTTTACATATTGGACTATAGCCTACTTACCCTAATTTTGATATCACTTGAATTGATGATAGTTGATGTTAGTTTTATTATTTTTGTTGTGATGTAGATACCTTGGATAGCCATTATGATATGATATGTCATGGTTGATGCTTGCATTAGATTTATATTATCCTAATATGCATACTAATTACATTGGATTTATTTTATCCTATTTTACGTATACACTAATTTAGCTTAGTTAAATTATTTTTTGTTATTGATTTAGCATTTTCACTAATGTACATTGGTGTTGATCACTTTTCATCTATTTATTGTGTTTCATAGAGCATTTGTGGGTTCATGGTTATCAAGACTAACTCTTGCCACTTTCAATTATAGTTGATTATAATTGATTTATCATTTCATGCCTAATGATTCACATTGAGTTATTATTATCATATTGACAACATTTAGGTACTTGTTGACTTTTTAAGTCACCTTAATTGAGACATGTCTTTATAGGATCATAAGAGGAGTTATATGCTTGAGGGATCTCAGGTGCTCAAGCTAAACATGTGCATGCATTCTCCATCTGTACCTACACCTAAGATGGTCAAGTGTAGGTCTATCCAAGAGTAAAGTAATGGTTTTTTCCCACCAAAAGTCATTGATAAGCACTTTGGAATAGGATTATTTGACACATAAGACCAAGAGGTACATGGGTTTAAGATGCAATACCCATAGGTCATAAATGTTTAAGTAAAGGTAGAGCACAGAGATGAACTATGAATCATGAAGCTTACACATATAATCTTCAATCTTTGTGTGCACCCTTATTTAAATTCTCCCTTGAACTTAGCCAACATAGTTCTTTGTCCATCTACAGGGTCCTACATCTATGCCCTTGAAATGCATAGAATGTAGACCTCCTTATACCATTGCCACATAGTTTCCCAACACTCATTCAGTAGAATACAATTTTCCATTTGATAGAGAGAAATGCCATCCCTACATGTTATCACCCCCATAAAAATACACCCAAATCTAATTAATAATCACCACATGCCAAGTGGTCATAATATATAAAGAAGGTAGTTCGAGATGGTTAAGAGGAGATTAAGGTATTGGTAAAAGTGATTTAATGCATAAGTAGCTACCAAACATTAGGATGTGGATACACACCACCCTTTGAGCTTATCAAAAAATATTACATTCCCCTATGTACATTTGTATTTAGAAAGGATCCTACCACCAACTCTAGATCTAGTCACTAAATAGAATTCAAGAAGCATGGCCAAAGTGTCACAAAGGAATTAAAGCTACACATATAATCCCAAATGGCATATTTATTTTAAAATAGGCTTATTCACTATAAAATCATGATTCTTCAATTATAAAAGGGTTGACTTATTTTAGCAACTTCACAATTCTTAAATTTTCCCTCCAAGAGCACTTGTATTAGATAAATTTGATAGACTAATGATAATTAAGTTCACATATTTCCATTCTTTTGATGATCTATGTGTTATTTATGTTTATTGATGCCTGACTATGGGTAATGTTCACCCCTCTCACTGTTTTCCATTCCTAATGCCTCCTCATTACAATTGGAACTCACTTTCAAGTCATATTTTATGTGCACTATAGTTTATGTTGATATTGTCTTTCGACCATTTGTCATCCCTCTTAGTGTTGCATTGTGTTCCCATGCCTTTATGTAAAGCATTTTTGAATTTAGAGTATCCTTAGTGGAATCTATGTGATATCATCTTGTTCTCAAAGGTTTTTATTTTATTTATGGTAGTAGGATCACTCTTTCTATTATGGGTGTATTGCCTCTTTTTATTTCAACATCTCTTACCTTTTCCCTCAAAATCTTAGGTTTAGACTAGTGGTAGATTTGCCTTTATGCTTTTTAGGCCTATAAACTAGTCTTAAACTAGGTGCACTTAGAATAGAAGGAATCTAACCTACTCTAGAGGATCCTATCAAGGATCACAAAGGTCCCACACCTTGGGGACATTACAATCATTATGATGAGACAACTAATGCTCATGCATGTAGTTGAGTGATAACACTTCCATGGCTAGTTCCATAAAATTTTATGCTTCGTGTAACACCTCTATGATAAACACCTCATCAAAAATCACCCCTAAACCTTAAGGCATCCATAGGTTCATGTTTAAAATGACAAAATTTATTTTCATACCCAGTGGAACCAATATTTGAAGAAAGAGATAAGGAATTTGTGTTATTTCTAGCTAACAAGTGTAGTAGACACTCAGTAAGAGCACCTAGTGACTTTGAACATCTCTGACCTATAAAGATCACCCCTATCTACATGCCTAGAATAATAATATCATCTAAAATAGGCATTGGTTTATATTTAATTAAGCTTCTAAGACCATCTATAAGAAGAGTTAGAGCATCTTTGTCCCCTATTAGAAAGAGTAGTGTAAGACAATCATCCCCTAGATTGTAGTCTACCCCTCCATTTAGAAGGTTATCTATATTTAGAAGAAACCTATTCCCTATCCCATTCATGATTGTAAAAAGGAATCAAGTGTTCATGACTTTTAATACATGTAGGTCATTAGTCTTCATGTAATATGGTGACATTTTGATTGTAACTCTCAAAATCTTGTCCTATTTGACATGTAAGAGCTCAATTTCTCTAGTAGAGCACATTCAATGTATCACAAATTTTTGTT
Organism: Torreya grandis; assembly: GCA_037957365.1. NCBI lineage: Eukaryota > Viridiplantae > Streptophyta > Pinopsida > Cupressales > Taxaceae > Torreya > Torreya grandis. Next base: position 512,612 of record JARHVA010002459.1, read on the forward strand.
TAGTGCACCATGTCACTAAAGATAATGTTGTGGTTATACTACTTGCCTCCTCATTCAAAGGTAAATCCATCCAATTGTACTAAGACTTAAGACTAAATTCTATTCATAATTGGGTTAAACTCAATGAAGAATTATGCAAGAAATTTGAAGAATGAAATGACCATTTATGCATGATAGATCAGATCTAAACTATAAAATAATTTCCATAATAAATGATGGTTAAATTCAACTTTAGATTCTAGAGAGTTTAGGATAAAATCCCATCCTTGTGTAAACAATCTCCCAAAAATTCTTTCTTATATTTCTTAAAGGCTACTAATAATGATATAGAAATGATGATTTAGTCCATGGGAGGCATAGTCCTCCTTGATATATATGAAGTTGTGATATGCATAGAGAATTATTATATTCAAGAAGGAAAAATTGTGTCTATACCCCGTATGCCTATATTTGTAGATCCTCTTCCTAATCAAGTAGTTGTGCAACCTATGCTAACACCTATCCCTACTAAATTAGGTCCACCAACTCCATCTTATACTTCTTATAATGAATTACATGAAGTGTAAATGTTATTTTAAAGCTTTTGAAATGATCTATTTACCCTTAAAAGGAATTAGGTATAATATCCTAAACCTCATCAACTTTTCACCTAGTAATACTAGTCAAATAGATCTCCCTTCCAAAGTGATGCATAAATGCAAAATCAAACCATATATAATATAATGCCTCATGTGAATAAGGTTGATGCTTCTAGCACCTATAAAGCCCTTGTCCTAGTAGTAAATAACGTAGTGCAAGATTCTAAATAGTACTTATCTTAAAACCAATCACATAATCAAGATACATGTGTAAATGGGATTTAGAATTAGGTACTAATGGTATAAAACTTGCCTCAGTCAGAATATAAAATGAGTAGTAAAACTCTACATGAGGAAGGAATCCATGTACCATATCAACCATGGGATGGGTTTGGTTTTGTCAATTGGCAAGAAGAGGACTTTACCTATGTAGATTAGGGTAGTGCACCTAGTAGAGGAAGCACCCAAGTCTCTTTCTATACTATATTCAAAAGAGGAGCTATGGAAGAGGCTATACCAACTACCATACCCTTATCCTCCATACACTAGATCACTCACACAGGCACACAAGACAAGGCACCTACCTAGCCTTTGTGCACCAACATCAAAAGAGACTATCCCCTTGAAGTTGCCACTAAAAAGAGCATAGGTTCCCTTTGACATAGTATAACATATAAAGAGGATGAATCTCAATGTAACTATGTGGGATGTGCTTACTATTTTGTCTCAATAGAATCTACTTTAGGATGTGATAAAAGGCTTTTAGGAATGTCAAACCCTTCAACTACCACCTACTACCTCTATAAGTCTATGTTAGCCCAAAGTATAAGAAGCATAGGTACACAATGGAAATAAGCTTCCCCATTCTACATCTCCCTAATCATCAACCTACATCTAGTTCATAATTATATGATCTATTCAAGCACAAGTAACTCAGTAGTGCATATAAGATCATAGATATGCTTGGAATTATGTATGACCCTATTTAAAAATTAGTCATCCATCTTAATGGAATGATATTCAAGGTTGTAGGATTAATCAAGGATTTAAATATAACATATAATATATGCCCAAATCTTTCTATTACATAAGATATTATAATTATTGACTTACCTCCCTACTTCTCCATCTACCCCTCTCAAGACTTCATGGTAAAATTAGGTGGGTATTTGTCTTCATATTGGTCAAACATGATTCTAAGAACCAAAAATGGAATAAAATTAATCATAAGGGTAGATCTTATCTTCAAAATTCATGTTGAATCATACTCTCCCACCGTAATTGAGAAAAATTGTGTGATGTTTGACTAAGAAGAGAATTCAATTCTCCAAAAATTCATAACATAACTTGAAGAAACCATATATAATATACTATATGAATGGTCATGTGAAAACTTTAAGTATGATCCATATGATAACATATAAATATGGCTAGGCACATATTACATCATGAAATACAATCCCACGCTCCTAGAGCTCATAAAGGCATGTGAGAACCTTGAAGGTATGTGGAAATTGTACTTTTATGGATACCACAATAAAAAGTGTATAGGATCTAGTGTCATGTTGGTCTCACCCCAAAAAAATAAATAATTTCCATGCCTTTAGAATATAGTCTACTTGCACAAATAAAGCTATTGAACATGAGGTGTTAATCCAAGGCATTTATCTTAAGTAGAAGAAAGGAATAAAGGCACTACAAGCACTAGGAGATAGTGAGCTAGTTGTCAAACAAGTTAGAGTGTAGAACATGACTAATATCCACTTGATGAAATCTTATAATCATATAGTGTGGGATATGATATAAGGCTTTGATGCATTCAACATCAGTTCCATACTAAGAGTATATAATTTTGATGTTGATAGGCTTATAAATATAGGTGTATAATATGACATTCTACACAATATCATGAAAGATTCCAAACAACTCATTAAATTCATGTTCAGACTAATAGTTCATAACAACATGGAGAATTGGTAGGTATTTGAAAATGATGAGCATATCATCAATTTCTTATAAGATGAGGCATAGTTTTGCATCATAAACCAGACATAGTTTCAAACCTATTATGATGACCAAGTCATAAAATTGAAGGGGAACAAGCTTCCAAAAGGGTTAGTCACCTTAGAAGACATATTAAATTCTAATTACCAATTCAAAGGAGAGAGGCATACCATAACAACCAAGGAAGATATCTTTTCAAGGACTACATATTTGAACCCATAATCATTTCAAAAATAAATACTCCTAAAGCCATAAGGGTATGCTCCCCACCAAAAATTGAGAGTTTTATTCAACTTAGTATGAGATATGATGACATATTTACATGGATTTATAATGATCTTAGAGGATTTGACCTAGGGTTAATACAATGAGCTTAGCACAACACACAATTGAGCTCCACAATGATGCACAACCCATGTACCAAAATTAAATACTTGTCAATCTAAAGCTACATCCACTAATGAAAAATAAACTATCAAAACTCATCAAGGCCAATATAATACTCTTGATAAAGCACTCTTCATGGGTTACCGACCTATTCCTAGTATAAAATAAAAATGGGGAGATATGTCTTTATTTGGACTTTAGGGACTTGAAAAAGGTTTCTCTCAAGGACCACTACCCTCTCCCACCAATGGATCAAATATTTAAAATGGTCATAGGCATGTAAATATTTTCACTATTGGATGGTTTATTAGGCTATAATGAAATCCTTGTGTAGGATTGTGACCATTAAAAAACTATATTTACTACTATGTGGGGTAACTTTACATACCATTGCATATTGTTTGGATTGAAAAATGTAGCCACGATGTTAAAAAGAGCCATAGATATGGCATTAAAAGGGCTCATAAATAAGGTCATCTTGGTTTACCTTGATGATATAACTATTTTTTCTAAGCATGAAGAAGATCATTTAAACCATCTAGAGTAGGCATTTCAAAGATATAGGGATTTTAGAATATCTATAAACCCTAATAAATGCATATTTATAGTGCATAAAGGCACCCTTATTAGGAACATTTTTTCAAAGGAAAGACTTGTGATCAGTTTGGAATAGATTAAGGCCATCTTGTCTCTTCTTCTTCCAAGCCACAAGAAAATTCTCTAGAGATTCTTGGGAAAAATCAACTTTGTGAGGAGGTTCATTCCTAGTTTCACCATCCTAGCTAAACCCCTCAATTTGATATTAAATAAAAATGATGCATTCAGATGTACACCCATGGGAAAGGAAAGTTTTGTGGCCATCAATCATGCCATTGTGTAAGTTCTTACCTTGATCAACCTAGATTACAATAAGGATTTTATCTTTTATACATTTGGTAGATCTAAAGGCATCTCGACCATCCTTACGTAGTAGAAAAAGAATTACATAGAATAACTAATTAAATTATTCAACTAAGAACTAAAGGATTATGAGTTGAGTTATAGCTTCATAGAGAAGCACACCCTTATATTTTTGAGAAAACTCAAGAAGTTTAGATATATGATTTATAATAACAAAGTTAAACTCTTGGTCACACATGTAAGCATCAAAGAGTTCTTTTTCAACAATGATATCAATGAAAAAGGGCTGGGTAGATCATAAAAGTGATGGAATATGACATGGACATCTAAGTCACCAAGTTATTATGAGGAAATAGACTCTGTGAATAATTAGACAAAGTGAGAAAACTAGATGGTGCAATCTTAATGTCATATAAAAGAGAGTGCATAATCTTATAAGCCTTGACTAAATAGGTATTGGAAACACTACCCTTCCCTCTACACAACACATACCATCCAAGCCTTGATAAATCTAAGAACATACATTTTGTGCTGCAATACATTCCCTATGTGCCTATAGAAGGTGCACTTTTCCAAAAGGATTTCACTGGAGTCCTCTTGAGGTGCATCGAACTAGAGTAAGTAAATAGAATTATTTAAGAGTTCCATGATGGTCCTATAGGAGGCCATTATTTATCCAAGACCAATATCATGAATATCATGTGAGATAGTTATTATTGGCCAAATTTATTTAAATATGCACACACATATGTGAGAAATTGTAAAAAATAAACCTTCTTTGCATGTAAGCAGAGGCTATTAGCCTTACCATTGTGCCCAATATAAGCTAATTAACATTTTATGCAATGGGGTTTTGATTTCATAGGCATGATTAATCTACCATCAAGTGGTGTCCATATATTGATTCTCACATCCATAGACTATTTCATAAGGTGGATAGAAGCAGTTGTACTCAAAGAGCCTAATGAGATATCCATCCTCAACTTTTAAGAGGGTATTGTGGAAAGATTTGGCATCCCCACCACCATTATATCTGATAATGCATAAGCCTACCTTAGAACCAAGATTAATGAATGGGCCATCAAACACAATATCTATTTGAGCACTTCATCAAACTATTATCCTCAAGGTAATGGCCTAGTTGATTCTACAAACATGAAATTTATTCACATAATAAAAAGGAATCTAGATGATAATCAGCGAGATTGGCATACTAAGATTAAAACCACCCTTTAGGCTAATCAAATCATGCCCTTGAAAGTATTGGGGAATTTGAATTTCATGTTAGTCTATGGAAGGGAATCTAGCTGACCATCATCCCTTGAACTACCTTCATTGAAACTCATGCTTTAGTTGGAACTACTTGAAATCAATCCCCTCATAGTAAGATTATCTAAACTAATGGAGTTTGAATAAACTAGATCATAAGCTGCACATATTATGGATCTCTAATAGGCATACACTAAGAGGGTTTTCAAAAAAATAATTAGTGATAGGAGTTTCTAGGAGATAAACTTAGTTCTCAATTGGGATGTAGATAAAGTGAAGGCTAGAAGGCACACTAATCTCAATATGATATGGAGTAGTCTATATACCATAGCTAGATATAAACCATCCAACACCTTCTAACTTGGTAGATTGAATGGAGAAGAGCTACCCATCCTAGTTAATGGGATTCATCTCAAACATTATATCAATTTATATTTGTATACATTATAAATAAGTAGAATAAATGTTTTTCATTTCACTAAAATACCTTTCATGCCTTGTTTTAGAATAGTTTTAGTTCCTCTAACCACATGTGCATAGCATTATTTTAGCCTAGGTCTTTTCCTCTAAGTACCTTTGGTATATCTCTTATTTTGTCAAGTGATTCTCAATTCATTTAGAGACTAAAGTACAAGGATAACATATCTACAAGTAGAAGGATGATAAGTACCAAAGAATTTGTACCTAGTGGATCACTCAAAGCCTATTAGATTATTTTTTAGGATGCAATTGGTCCATAAAGGTTAGTAGAAGTGCTGAATTTTTAAGTCACCCTAATTAGTACAAGAATTACCAAGATAATAATAGTAGTTACTTGCATGAGGGATCTCAGGTGCTCGAGCTAAATTTGTGCAAGCATTCTTCATCTACACTTGTGCCCAAGATAGTCAAGTGTAGGTCTATATAGGAGTAAAGTGATGGTTCATGCCTATTAAGAGTCCCTGATAAGCACCATAGTATAGGATTATTTGGTGGACAAGACCAAGAGGTGTACAGGTTCAAGATGTAAAACCCATAGGGGCTAAATGGTTAACTAAAGGTAGAGTGTAGAGATAAGTTATGAATCATGAATCTCACACCTAGATCTTCAATAGCCATGCATACCCTTGTTTAAATCTTCCCTTTCTCTTATCCAACATAATTTCATATCCATGCATAAGTTCCTACATCTATGCCCTTAAAACATGCAAAATGTAGACATCCTTCCACCACTACCACATAGCTACTTAGTGCTCATTCAGCATAAATAAGTTCTTCATTTTCCTAAGAGAAATGTTAGCCCTCTACATGGTCACCCCCATATAGTTTCACTTGAATCCAATTAAGAAGCACCACATGCCAAGTGGTCACAAGATATAAATAATTTAGTTGAAGGTAGTTGAGAGAGCTTGAGGTATTATTAAAAGTGATTAAATGCATAAATGACTACTAGACATTGGGATGTGGATACATGCCACCCTCTGACTTTGTCCATAAATCTTCCATTACCTATGTACACATGTATTCCAAAAGGATCTTATCACTAATTCCAAATCTAATCATTTAACGTACTTTAAGAAGCATGGCCATGGTGCTGCAAAGGAACTAAAGCTACACCTATCACCCCAAGTGGTACATTTATTGTAAAATAGGCTTATTCACTATAAAATTTTGATTCTTCACTTGTAAAAGGGTCAACATATTTTTAACAACCTCACACTACTAAAATTTACCCTCTAAGAGCACTTGTATTAGCTAAATCTTGAAGACTAATAAGAATTAATTTTACTTCTTTCCATTCTTCAGATGATCTATGTGTTATTTGTGTTTATTTATCCTTGATTGTGGGTAATGTTTACCCCTCTCATCATTGTCCATTCCCAGCACCTCCTCATTGAGCTTGTAACTCACTTGTAATTCATATTTTGTGTGTATCAAAGTCTATGTTGATATTTTCTATGGACCTTTTATCATCCCTCTCAGTGTTGCACTAAATTCTCATGCTTCCATGTGAAGAAATTTTTGAATTTGGAGTATCTTTGGTAGAATTTATGTGATATCACCTTGTTTTTGAAGGTTTGTATTATGTTTATGGTAGTAGGAGAACTCACTCTATTATAGGCATATCAACTCTTTGTAATTTAGCATCTCTTACCTTTTCCCTCCATTTTCCCTCAAAATATTAGGTTTACATTAGTGATAGATTTACCTTTCTACTCTTCATGCCTACATGACAATCTTAAACTAGGTTCCCTTAGATTAAAAGGAATTT
>JARHVA010002459.1:525000-592500 GCA_037957365.1 Torreya grandis
ACACATGGCCTTAAAAGGATTGTGGTTTTGACTAAAAATTATGTTATTGTAAATAGATTATGCAAATTAGTTTTTTGGAGATTCTAACAATATGTTCTCATTAATATATTATAGAGATCAATGCTTACTGATCATAATGTCATTTTAAGTGAGCTTACTCCCATTACTTGAGCAATGAAGTGATCTATATTAATGATCTTTATTTATGGATCCACATTTAGGATTATGGATTTTACCTTTAATGGTTTTATAGTGTTTTAAACATATGACATGTTTTTCTAAAAGTATAGTAATTTAGATGTTTATAATACAAATCTTAATCAATGGATGTTGGATACATTGTCATTAATGCTTATATGAGAATGGATAGTTATTGATTATATTATATATGTGCATGCTCAAAATTAAAGCATAGATTATCAATGAACTTCATGATATGCTTGGTGTGGTGATTATTAAGATGTGAATAATCTATGTGCTTGGTAATATTTCTAGATTGAGGATGAGAGTTAGTAGGCTATGAAAACCTTTAAGTTAACACTTGGTTATATTATTAATTAATCTACCTTAGTAATGACTTAATAAATCATACTTTTCCTTAATGAATGCATAAGTCATTACCTAAGACTATTTAAATAATGATCCTAAGTGGTCATACACATTCTATTTTAATGGTGTAAATACCTATGTTTATTTAATAATATGGTATGACAACTAAAGGACAATCAAGAAATATGTAGGTGTGTGGCCCTATGGTTGGCTCCCAAGTTGGTGATCCTATAGCATGATAAGTGATCCTATAACATGGGAAGTAATTGATTACTCAAGGATAACTATATGCTTGATCATTAGGATGCTCATGTGTGTGATGTCATCTACCTTGAATATAGTATTCTATATCTCATCTAGTTTTTAATAATAAAAATATTTCTACAAGAGTTATATCCCTTATGTGTGGCCTCTATCAATTAGGGAAGCAAGGCATAAAATTTTGACAAAGACCTTGGATCTTGGTATGGTGACCAATGGGGATAAAATAAGGAGTGGTCCTCACTTGGGTGATTCCTCAAGGTTTTGGATCCCCTATTTTTTTTCATGTTAGTTTTAGTAGTGGATTAGAGATCTCCGCTCACTGATTTCATGATGGGATAAAATTTTCCAAATAAAGTTAGTGTGATAGCCCTCATTTTAGGTCATTTGTACCCCATACTTAAGTCTTGTTCATCTTCCTTATCGTATTTTATTATCTAGCTATTGGCTAAGCATACATTCTTAGATGTACCTAATTCCATTCTAGTTTAATATAGCCTTATCCAATTGGAATAATTAGGATGCTTTACACTACATTAGTTTTATGCAGTGGGACCTTTTGTTACTCTATTTTACACTGTCATAGATAACTTCCAAATAAAGTTGGGTTGTTTCATATGGTATTAGAGCCTATGCTTAAGGGTTTTTATTGAGTCTTGACACTTTGTATCAAATTTTAACTCATTCTTGAAAATTTGGTTGAGCTTTTGTTTGATTGTGCATACCCTTATAAGGGATTGTGTTTACGTAATATACATTGGGTTGTTATAATTACATCTAGGGTAGATATACATATCCTTATAGAGGCCTATTTTACCAGTGTGTGGATGTATGTGTTTTTATGGCTAAATGCCACCTCTATGTTTATGTTATCCTTTTAATACTAAGCTAAAACCTTGGATGATAATATGCATACTAAACCATGGATAGAGTTATATGCCTAGTGTATACTAATATATGTATTATTTGTTTAAGGAGGCTATGTTGTGACCCTTATAAGTCACTTAAACCTTAGATGAGTTGATCAGTGCTTTGCTTATGCAAACTAAAGTTTTGGAATTTATTATATTATGAAATGTATATATTTTTTTGTATGTAGAAATCAATAAATTTTTGCAGGTAATATTATGATGCTTACCCATGGCTTTGGTTGGGTCAAACCTTCCCTCATCAGTTATGTATAGGGAAAGCATCACTATTCAACCATTGACTTGTATGGGTAGGTCAATAGAATATTGGTGGTCATCACTTTTCCTTAGAATTAAGGAAATGATATTTGGTAACTATTATTGACTTGTATGGGTGAGTCATCAATAGATGCTTAGAAAGTAATAAACTTGTGAAGACCAAGGGTTGAGCTCAAACCTAGAGACCTGCGTAGGGTAAGGGTGTTGAAATTATTGGGTAAGTCAGTGAAGGATCTCCAATTTATGGGAGCATCTTAATATATATTACGAGATTGATCTTATCTATGTATTCAATCTTTTTGAGTTATATAGTGGAGCATGTGTCTTCATAATTCTAAAGGGACAAAAATAAATAAGTGTGTAGGGGTGCTTATTTACCATTTGATATCTTTGGGTTGCTTTGATCATAGATGTGTTTACATTGATGATGATTATTTGATAAAGGATAGGTGTTTTTTCATGAGATTATCGTGATGACCATGGATATGTTATATCTATGGGGATGTTTATTTGATTCTCTCTAAATCATGCATCCATGAGGATGATTAATGGAAAGATGGGCCATGTTTTGATACCCATGTGATGTCTATTATGATATAGATATGCCCTGCATCCATGAGAATGTGTTTTGTGAGTTCAATTGAATTTGTAGATTGTCAAAATGGTAATTTCCATGATAGTGCTATAACATTCACCCCATGCCTTGGCTAAGTCCACCCTTTCCTAAAAAAAATTATTACATCAAAGTAATCATTACTATTTAACCTTTGACTTATTGGATAAACTCAACTAGAATAATAATGATGTAAGCTTGTTATTATTGTAATCATGAGATAATACCTTGATGGCCATTGATAGTTTGCATGGGTAAGCTATCTAATGATGTCGAGGTATTATATTTGTGGAGGTCCAAGGGTGTGGTTTGAGCCTAGAGGGTCTAACAGGTGAGTGTGGCTGACTTGCTTGGGCAAGTTAAAGTGTCTTGGGGATCTCTTATTGATATATATTAGTGTGAGCCCTCTATCCATGATGTATGAACATTATAGATAAATGTTTTATAACTTATGGAGATAAATTTTAGGTTTTTTTAGAATATAACCTTCCTAGAACGAAGGTGATCGTAATTGAGATCATCAGGAATGATTATTTGTATTTTATGATGTTTATTTGGTGTCATTTGGATGAAATATAGACATCAAGTGACTTGATGTGAGTCATGGACCTTTGTGGTTCACCACCATGTGCATTATTTATTGTGTTGTAAAAGTACCTTGGCATAACTTTTTAACATCTAAATCATTTATGCATGACATGTTTTCATGTGGCTCCTCTGTTTACATTAACTATTATGTGTTGTATAATTATTACTTTTATTTTTTTGGATGAATCATGTAAATTTATGTCTTTATTATACTTGTATATATGGTTGACCTTGTAGACTTTCACATGTTTGTTCTGATACCAACCCTATTGTGTGAAATTTTACATTTCGTTGATTATGTCAAAGCATGTAAATTGATATCTTTTACACCCTATGTGTATGTAATAACCTTGTGAGTTTTCACTTCTCTTCTTGATATTAACTTTTTTTTTATGTAGTTTGCATACATGGTTGTTTGTTGTTAATGGTTGAACATGTGCATGATGATAAATTACTTGTGTGAGTGGTCTCTCATTTTTGAAATCAATCATGTGAACCTTGTGTTGATATATGTTTTAAAATTATTGAATTAATATTTTTGTATATATCTTAGATATAGATGTGACCTTGATTTGTTATTATATTGGTATGTGGTAATATGGTTGACACAACTCATGTGATGTGTATTTTTTTGCATGAAACCATTTTCTATTTGATTGAATTTGCCAAGGTATAATGTTGTATAGTGTTTTTTAATCCTACATACACTACTCTAGCTTTGAGTATTGGTGCAAGTATGAGGTTGAGGGTAGAGAAGTGCTACATCCATAATAATTTTTACTAGGTACAGGCTAGGAAGTCCTACATCCATAATAATTTTACCCTTTGCATGAGTAGCCACCTAATTCATTCATAGTGTGCACCATGTGTGCCATGATTTGGCTATGGAATCTTAGTGCATAATGGTCACTTTATGGATTTAGAATGCCTTTAGTTTCCTCTTGGAGGTTGTGGTATAATCAAACATTATTAATTTTATTATTTTTCCCTTTTGACGCACTAATTGGTCATATAGACTTGGACATTTATCTAAATTGACAAGGTGGTACTTGATAAAATCCATCCATGTGTTAGCCTATAGGTGTAACCATGATTTGGCTAAGGTATTTCTATTGTTATACCTATTAGAAATATTTTGGCATGAATATTTATATTTTTTTAGATGTATTATTAGAATGTATGTTGATTTTGTGCATAGATAGAGTAGCAATAAGCCCTGATCAGGTGATGTTTAAAATCTTATCTACCTACTTGACTCTTAGATAGAGTGATGAAAGTTGGGTGATGCCCTCAGATGGATATTTTTTTGGATGGTGGGATTGGTATCCCTAGACCATCAAGTGATCTCAAATGTGTTTTAGAGAAAATGTTGTAAGCGTTTGGGTTGCATGTGATACTTGGTATGGCTTCTCCAATATTTACCATGGTTGGTGTGGGATGTTGTACTAACCCCTAAATGGTCATTAATGTAGTGGAGTAGCCATAATAGTATGGATTATTACCTTTGTTATATGACATTCTATGATGAATGCTCTTAGGATTATGCATGTGGCATAATGTTTTTATGAGATATTTTTACTCTTGATTTAGATTCTGGTTGCAATCTAATGTGATTAGTTGATTTTATGATCATTGACCTCATATTACAGGTCTATATATAATTGACATAATTCACATTGACCTTAGTTAAGTTGCATATTCATATTTTTACTCATGTTTAGACATCACTTTTTGTCTTGTGGTTTATTTATTGTATTTTCTTAATTGAGAGTGTTATTAGTAACCTTGTTGGGAATATTGTTAAGGTAAGTGTTTTCTACCATGCTTTGGGACATGGTATGCTTGTGATGCTTTATGACCACCTACATAAATAGATGGAATGGTTATTTCCATAGTGTTGTATTGGATTTGGAATATATTACCTTGGAATATTTTTTGATTGATGTAGGCATTTTGGGTTTTGTGAACCTATTGTGGCTAGTTTTAGTGGATTTTAATGGTTTTGATAGTCTTTTTAAGGCATGAAAGTAGAAAATTTCTAGCCAAGTTATGAGATTTAGTGGAATTTTTTATTTTGATAGTGCTGAATAAGTGTTATTTTCCCCTTTAGTGTCATGAAAGACATGTGAAGATGGAAAGGAATCCATTAACTAGCCTAATGCATTAGATAATTTTGCTCTTCTAATGATAACAGATAGGAATACTTGCAAGATGTCACTGAGACATTACCACCCCACAATGGGTGGAGTGATTAAGTAGCAGTATTGAGTGATTTTATTGGACATTTTTTAAGAAATTTTTTCTTAAGTATTTTTAGTCACCTAAATGGATCCTCCTTAAGGAGGGAAGGATGTCATGAATAGACCTTGTGACCCCTTTAGATACTAGACTATATCCTACTTAGCATAATTTTGATAAAACATGGACTGATGATAATTGATGTTGGTTTTATTCAAATAGTTTTGATATCGATACTTTAGATAGCCATTATGATATGATATTTTGTATTTGATACTTGCATTAGATTTATTATATCCTGATATTCATACTACTTACATTGGATTCATTTAATCCCATTTTATGTATATGCTACTTTAGATTAGCTACATTATTGTATGATATTGATTTAGCATTTTTTATTGATGTGGATAGACATTGATCAATTTTTTAGCCATTAATTATGCCTCATAGAGCATGTGTGGGTTCATGGTTATTAGAACTAACTATTGCCCCTCTCAACTATAGTTGATTATTCTTGATTTATCATTTCATGTCTAATGATTCATGCCAAGTTATTATTATCATATTGATAGCATACAAGTACTAATGATGTATTATTTGGTGGTTATAGGTAGTAAGATGTGATCTAGACTCAGTATTGGTTTAGATATTTTGAGTATATCATGGGCAATTGAGTGGTTGGAATGTCACTGTGACAGGTATAGTGTGTACTATCTAATATTGATCCACCATCATGTATATTCTTTTGTGTTATTATTTTTTAGCATTATTGGTTGTTCCCTACTATGAGCATGTACATTTTTTCATTTTTCCCCATTAGGTTTATTAGGTTTAGGCACCATTATTTCTCTTTCGTATCCCTCATGTGTTGGGGGTTATACCTCTATGTTTGGTTGTCCTTTTCAGGTGTCATAGATGCTTAATGTTGAGTCATTAAGTAGTTATCTTCTATTTGGGTTGGTTCATGTTTGTTAAGTCCAGTATGGATCTCTTGACCTTGGAAAATGTCTTTAGCACCTCTTCCACAGATGATTGACTTACCTTGAGCCTTTAACAACATTACTAATCTCAAGTAGTCTCAAGGGTTTAAATTTTATTATTAATTGATTCTATAAATTTGATTATTCTATTATTAATTTTATAAACTTGTTAATTTTTGTTAATTGATTTATTTTAATCAATTAAATTTTTTATTTAAGTGTATTAATTATTGATTATTATTATTATTATTTAATGATTCTACATTTTTTATTATTTTAATAACTTTATTGATTTTTGATTAATTATATTATAATATTTATTTTTTAATCTATATTTATTTTAAAGATTTCCATTATTATTTAAAATAATCTTATTATTACTTTTATCTCTTAATTGAATTGTGATTTTTTTAATTAAATATTTTAAGGACTTCATATTAGATAATTATTTAATAGGGTTTTATTATTGTTTTAAAATTTAATGTATTGTTATCAATCATTTAATGATTTATTACCTTATCATTTTAATCTCACTTTATTTTATATTCTTCCTACTATGTGAGAGGAGGATTATTAAATTTTATCATATAAATATTATTATTTTTATATTTTTATTATTTTATTGTTTATTATATCCCTTGGCTTGGGGCATATGCCACAAGTGTGTTGACCTAAATGGATAAGTTAGGGGGGAACATGTATAATTATGGGATAGATATGGAAGGGAAGGATGGAATTAGCAGGAATGTGTGAGGGATAAGAAGAGTGTAGGGTATGGTGGCAAAGGGAGGATATTAAAGAACATGTTAAGGGGATGCAATTATAAGAAGGGTGAAGGAAAAAAAGGAAATAGTCCAGAGGGAGATGCATTATGAGGGGGACACAATTAAAAGTAAAATAAAATAAAATATGCATGGGATGGGTAGAGGAAGGAAAAGGTGTAGAGAAGGAAGAATAAGATAGAAAAAAGGAAAGGGGAGTAATAAAATAGGGGGATGCATGAGGTAAGAATGGTTGGTGGAAATAGAAACATAGAGGTAAAATAATAAATAGGTAGAAGAAAATTATAAGGAATGCATGGAGGAGAGAGAGGCATAGGAAGGAATGCATGGATTGTGAACTATTCTAGTTTCATTAACCATCCAGCTCTGCGTCTCATAAGGAGGCCCATATTGTTCAATAATTGGTAATATTCATGGAAATGCATTTTGAACATTGATTAGAGATTATATATTTTGGATATTCTTATTTTGAATTTAATCTAAAAAATAAGGTCAAATATATTAATTATTTATCCATAAATATTTATTTGGGTCTTGTGTCCTACTTGGAATTACAATTTTAATTTGGGGCTATATGTCTTAACCCGATGATGCATTGCATACTTTTGTGTCTTGAATGATTATTTACAAATTTAAAACCCCCATGATTGGATGCCAACAATTCTAAATTGTTTTACATTATCTTTGTATAAATTTATCAACACTTATACATATATATTATGATGGACTCTTTACTCTATTGACCAAGCCATATAATTGAGAAGGCAAGAAATGGATAAGAGGGGTAAAAAATTTAGACTATATTGAAATTGTATGACAATTTAACCTTATCATTTGGGATTATAAATTATCATCAATTATTATGTTGAAATATGTATTCCTAAGGTAAAGTATGATTGTGTTATTCTATACTCTACCTTGTTTAAAATTCCCTTTTTGTTGGTTGGTTGTGTAATTTAATAACACATCTTGTGTACTTGGTTATGTTTAGAATTGAGTAAATTATTGTATAATTGGTATATCAAAAATATGATTCCATTAGAACTCATATATATACATAGTCATATATGTGAGGTTTTGGCCATGATGGAATAAACATATGTAAACCTTGTCTAATTCCTTCTTGTCATAAATCAATAATTATGTTACCTTGATTATACTCCCATGGTTGGAGTGGGGTCCTCTTATACTAGTTGGGGTTGAAAATTATAACTTAAGACTATTTATTGGGTTATTCCATTGGTTAAATGATGCCACTTTTCCATTGTTTTAGACTTGTTAAACTATGTGAATAAATTAAGGTTGTCATACATGGCTATGTTAAAACCCAATCAATCTAGATTATATTGTTGAGTAATAAGCATCCCTTTTTTATTTAACTTGATAGAGTGGTGTGGCCATTAGGATTTGGATTCCTTGTGCTTAATTATTTTACAATCAAATATGTTAAGCATAGGATATACTAAGAGGGGGGTCAATCGGTATATCATATATCTTATAAATCTTTCCCTTAATTAAATTCCACTTTAACATACATTAAAAATATGCAATAAAATTGAAATAATAAACACCACAAAACATAGAGAGGGAGACTAGATTTAACATGGAAACCCAATGTGGGAAAAACCACAAAGAACAATCTCAAGTATATGAATGACCACAAACTCAAACTAAAATATTTGAAAAAACCAACTTGTATGAGCACCAACCCATTTTCTGAGCACCAACACAATAACTATTCATGAGAACCAACCCACAAGAGCACCAACCCCTTTGCTGAGCACCAACACAACAATAATTCATGAGAACCAACCCACAGGAGCACCAACCCCTTTGTTGAGAACCAATAGAGAAATAATTCATGAGCACCAACCCACAGGAGCACTAACCCCTTTATTGAGCACCAACATAACAACAATTCATGACCACCAACCCATAAGAGCACCAACCCCTTTATGAATACCACACAACTATCTCTCAATGTTGTTATCCCAACAAATGATAGTTGACTTAAATATCTCTTTCCTCTCTCACCTTTGCTCTTCTAAGCTAGATATTACTATCTCAAATCACACTCTATCTCACACATTACAAATGGATTCTCAAGCCTTTATTTATAGCTTTCCAAATGACCTTTGGCCTTCCCCCTTTGTGACCCTTAAATCCTCATGGAAAATGGTGCCAAACTTGTATGACCCTTGATATCCTTGAATTTGAAAAGTCATGTGGTGACCCTTCATAAACAAAATCATATTTTCCTCTTTTGTCTTTATCTTGGTGAATTTTCATATTCCTTAAAGTTTCCCTTCATGAGAAATTGTGCCCTTCCTCTTTTGTCTTCAGTTGGTGACTCTTATAATTCCCCAAGATGACTCTTCATGGGAAAATCCATCCCATTCTTCTTTTGTCTTTACCCCATCACTCTTTGACTTCTCCATGGGCCCTTCTTTTGTCTTATATGTAACCAAAAATATATTCATTAATATTAAATAAATATTAACACACATTAGCCAAGATATAACTATTCCAAACATCACTAAATACAATGGGGACTTTATCATCAATAATGCTAGACCTTTGACATCAATGACAATATTTCCAAAAATATCCCCCTTTGTCATTGATGGCAACCTCAATCCTAAAAATACCACATTCTAAAACCTACACATACTATCATCTAAAAAACCTACAGTAACTCCCCCTTATTGTAGCAACCTATACCTATTCCCTGTACCTATTTTTGTACATGTACCTCTACCTTTTATTCTCCCCCTTTGACATCAATGGCAAAGGTCCTACCTAGAGCTAACAATTAGCTCCCCCTCATCTAATTTTGAACTTCAATGGTAGGAAGTAGAATAAATTACTCCCAACTTCTCTCACATATCCTTGAATGTGTCCTTTGATCGTGCCTTTGAGAAGATATATGATAATACATTTAAATCATTGCCTATCTTTTGAGCATCTACAATCAACTCATTTTAATATTTTCTTATAATCTCACAACATTCTACATAAAACTTTAATGTGTATCCTTGATCACATAATCACACTCAATAGATTATGCTTAAGACCTTTAACATACAATACATTCTTAGTTTTGGTTCTACCATTAGCCAAACTCAAAGTACCTTTTCTAGTTATCTTGGTAGTGGTTTAATCTCTAAATTTCACTATGCCACCATTTATCTTCTTAAGAGTTATGAACTTACTCTTATCTCCTATCATATTCCTTGAACACATACTATCAATGAACCATGGCTGATCTTCATTTCTTGCATGCAAAGCTGCCTCTATCAACATAGAATCTTCAGGTTGTTTCTTCTGACATGAACATGTCTAAACCTTCTTCTTGATGAATGGAGCCTTGAAACTTTGGTCCTTATTTATTGATTATGCATGAGTTTCCTTCTCCATATTTTTGAAACTGTTAGTTCTTTTTCAACAATCTAATTTCTTATGACCATATCCATTTGAAACACTTTAAAAATTTTAACCACTACATATGTAATAAATATTCTAATATCCTCTAACATTAACATTGGTGCAAAATTTTCTTTTAAAATATATTCCCTCAAATTATATACAAAAGAATCTATCAACTCACCTTCTTGTCATGCAACATAGCCAAGACCCAATATCATCCACCATGCTTCAATTTTTCTTAAAAGTGTCTCCTTGAAGCCTAGAAGAAACATCCCACACAAAGGATCCTAGAAATAAATCTTATGAGATTCCCACATCTCCTCTATTTCTTCCTTGTGTCTTTCTCTTAGAATATGTTTAAGCATGTCTAACTTATTTGACTTATTAACCTCATCATTTATGATGTTTTTCATCTTCTCAACTCTTGTAATTGTCTTATCTTAACAAGGCTCATGCTCAAATGTAACCAAAGATTCTTCACAATCCTTCCTATCTGATTCTTTATCTACTATAACAAGTAATTTATTTTCACTCTTAAACTTAACCTAATCAACCTTTACTATTTTAGGTCTCCAAACCTAAATTTGACTCTTCTCATATTTTCTAGGGATTTATATCCTTTGACATACCTTGAAGATCTCTTTACTTTATTTGGACACAATTTAGTAATATGGCCAACCTTATGACAACAAAAATAAACAACATTTTTCATACCTTTTTCTTGAATGTGACTGAGATATCCCTTTGATTGATTACTTCTCCTCATACAATCTCTTTCCCTATGACTAACATGATGACAAACAAAACAATTTCCATGAAAAGAATTCGAAAATTTGAAAGCATTGGCCTGCTCGATTGGTTTCTTTAATTCACCTTTAAAACTTGCATCCTTCTTACCTTGGACTAATATTTCATGATCTTTCTCAACCATGATTATGAACTTCTCATGATTATCCTTTAAAGAACCTAACTCAACCTTCAACTGATTACACTCTTCTTCTCTTGATTTCAAAGTTGAATTTGCAACCTCTAGTTGATTCTTAAGATCCTGAATAAACATCTTATCTTCTTTTTCTTCTATAACCAAATTAGACTCCAAGATATAGACCTATTCCTTAAGAGCCTCAATGACAGATTTCAACTCTTGATTCTCCTCCTTTAGCTACTTGGCCATCTTGTGCTTTCCTTAATCTACCTTCAAGATGTTAAACCATTTCTGAAGAAACCTTCTCTAATACCAATTACTAAGCATGGGATATATTGAGAGGGGGGGTGAATTAGTATATCATATATCTTATAAAAATTTCCCTTAATCAAATTCCACTTTAACATACAATCAATATATGTAATAAAACTAAACTAATAAACACCACACAAGATAGAGACACTAGATTTAACATAGAAACCCAATGTGGGAAAAACCATAGAGAACAATCTTAAGTATATCAATGAACACCAAATCAAACTACAATTTTCTTGAGCAACAACCCACAAGATCACCAACCCCTTTACGGAGCACCAACACAACAACAATTCATGAGCACCAACCCACAAAAGCACCAACCCCTTTATGTATACCACACAACTATCTCTCAATGTTGCTATCTCAACAAATGATAGTTCATTACAATATCTCTATCCTCTCTCACCTTTTCTCTTCTAAGATAGATATAATAAATACAAATCATACTCATCTATCCCATTGCTCTTCTAAGCTAGATATTACTATCTCAAATAGAACTCTATCTCACACATTATAAATGGCTTCTCAAGCCTTTATTTATAGCTTTCCAAATGACCTTTGGCCTTCCCCCTTTGTGACCCTTAAATCCTCATGGAAAATGGTGCCAAACTTGTATGACCCTTGATATCGTTGAATTTGAAAAGTCATGTGGTGACCCTTCATAAAAAAATCATCCTTTCCTCTTTTGTCTTTATCTTGGTGACTTTTCATATTCCTTAAAGTTTCCCTTCATGAGAAATTATGCCCTTCCTCTTTTGTCTTCACTTGGTGACTCTTGGAATTCCCCAAGATGACTCTTCATGGGAAAATGCATCCCATTCTTCTTTTGTCTTTACCCTGTGACTCTTTGACTTCTCTATGGGCCCTTCTTTTTTCTTATATGTAACCAAAAATATATTCATTAATATTAAATAAATATTAACACACATTAGCCAAGATATAACTATTACAAACATCATTAAATGAAATGGGGCATTTATCACCAATAATTCTAGACCTTTGACATCAATGACAATATTTCCAACAAAATATCCCATGTTTTGGCTAAGTGTTGAGATTTATGTTTTTTCATTGCTATTTTGTCCTTATTGATGGTTTTGTAAGTCTTTACTGGTGGCTCAGTATGGTGTTTATACTTCCTACCTAACTTGATTACTTAGTTGTCAAAAATGTCGACTAAGTTGATGGTTTGGGTTGTAAGGGCCATTGATGGTTGGGCTCATAGGGCTAGTTTTGAGTGGTGTCCTTTTTAAAATGTTCACCCTTCTTCATTATTGTACCTAGTTTGCATATGGAGGCTTTAATCTCATCATACATATTGATATATGATGTTGGAGTGATGGATTTTGGTTGATTAATTATTTTATTTTGTATCTCATATTATTACCTTATGTTGTTTATAATATTGTTATGATTTAAAAAGAACATTATTGGTTATGTTGTAGAAATTAAAGAAAAAATTGATGATAGTTGTATGGTACTCCTATATTTAACCATATGAAAATACTCATTGGCATGCATTTTGTTGGACTATAATCAACATATAAGTAGAAGTGTATTTAGAATACATTATATGATACTTGATCCTTACATGCTATTGTGTGTACATGAGTAAGTGATATGATTGTTGATTTTGAGTAAGCACAAAATCATGGTAAGGTTATTATTGGAATAACTGTAACTATAGTGTTTTAATCTTTGATTTATATGGAAGTAATATGGTGTTGCCTTACGGTGTGCTAGAAACATATAGAGCTTTTTAAAATTGTTATGGGAATTACATATGCATTTATATAGTTTGTGATGAACATTACTCGATGGCATTCATAAGACATGAATTGCCTATTTAGCATATGGACCTACCTCTTATTTATGACATAAGTATGATGATAGATAAATGGTAATGTGAGATGTTATTTTGAACATGACCAAAAATGTGATAGAATTGGGCTTAAATTAGTAACTGTAGACAAGTATACAACCTGATGTGTGATTAAAGGCATGTCCCTTGATGTTATTTTATTATGACATTTTATGAGTTATGGCTACATGGTTATAACCTTAACACAAAAAAACAATTTTAATTGACTTATGTAATAATTTTTCCATAAGGATATAAGACATCTTAATATTTAGTGTTGTTACTAAACACATGGCCTTAACAAGATTGTGGTCTTGGCTAAAAATTAAGTTATTGAAAATAAATTATGCAAAATAGTCTCTTGGTGATTCTAATAATATGGTCTCATTACTATATTATAACAATGAATTCTTATTGATCATAATGCCATTTTGAGTGAGCTTATTTCCATTTATTGAGAAACTAAGTAAGCTAGATTAATGATATTTTTTATGAATCCACATTTTGGATTATGGATTTTACCTTTAATGGTGTTATAGTGTTTTAAACATATGACATGTTTTCTAAAAGTCTAGTAATTTAGATGTTTATAATGCAAATCTTGATCAATGTAAGTTGGATACATTGTCATTTATGCTTATATGAGAATTGATAGTTATTGATTATATTAGATATGTGCATGCTCAAAATTAAAGCGTAGCTTATCAATGAACTTCATGATATGCCCAGTGTGGTGATTATTAAGATGTGAATAATCTATGTGCTTCATAATATTTCTAGATTGATGATGAGAGTTAGTAGGATATGGAAACCTTTAAGTTAACACTTGGTTATATGATTAGTTAATCTACCTTTTCAATGATTTACTAAATCATATTTTTCCTTAATGAATTCATAAGTCATTACTTGATACTATCTATATAATAAACTTGTATGGCCATATGCATGTTATTTAAATGGTGTAAATACCTATGCTTATCTAATAATATGGTAGTATAACTAAAAGATAATCAATCAACATGTAAGTGTGTGACCGTATGGTTGGCTCCTAGGTTATTGATCCTATAACATGATAAATGATCCTATAGCATAGGGAGTAATTGATTACTCAAGGCCAATTGTATGCTTACTCATTCGGATACTCATGTGTGTGATTTTATCCACCTTGAATCTAGTATTTTATATCTCGTCTAGTTTTTTAATAATAAAATTCCTTCTATAGGAGTTATATCCCTTATGTGTGTCTTCCATAAATTAAGGAAGCAAGATGTAACTTCTTCTTAAAGACCTTAAATCTTGTTATGGTGAATAATGGGGATAGAATAAAGAGTGGTCCTTGCTTGGGTGATTCCCCAAGGTTTTGGATACCCTATCTTTTACCGTGTTAGATTTAGAAAAGGATTAGATATCTCCACTCATTAATCTCATGATGGGGTAAAACTTGTCGAAGTAAGTTAGTATGATGGCCCTTATGTTTGATCATTTTCACCCTGTACTTATGTCTTACTAATATAGCTTATCCTATTTACTTATCTAGTGATTGGCTAACCAGACATTCTTGGATGTATCTAATTCCATTCTATTTTATTATATCCTTATCTAATTAGAACAATTAGGATGATTTTCACTACATTAATTTTATATGATAAGACCTTTTATTTTCCTATTGTGCACTTTGGTAGATAATTTTAAAAAAATTAGTGTTGTTTCAATCAGGTTATGCCATTTGGTCTTAAAAAATGTAGGGGCCACCTATAAAATATCTATGATAGTCATATCTCATGATATGATGCATGACATTGTTAAAGACTACGTCGATCACATACTAGGAAAATCAAAGACTAGGGCCCACCATCTAGCAGCACTAAAAAGGATATTTGAGTGATTACATAAATACAAAGCTTAGATCAACCAAAATTAATGTATTTTAAGGTCTACTTTAGGAAAATTTCTTGTCTTCATTGTGTCTCATAGGGGCATTGAAGTTGATCTAGCTAAAGTATGATACATAATAAAGTTGCCACCACCAACCAATTTGAGGTAGCTCCATAGCTTGTAGGGAAAGATAAAGTATATTGGATACTTCATTTATTATTTGTCTAACAAGTTCCATCCATTCACACATTTAATTAATATAGGTATCACATTTATTTGGGATGATGATTGTTATAAGTCCTTTTAATAGCTAGAGGACTATCTTACAAATCCACCAATTTTATTGCCTCTTATGCTAGGAAAACTATTCCTTCTATACATATCAATGGTAAATAAACCTTGGGGAAACTTCTATATCAATACAAAGATAAATTAAAAAATCATGCTATATATTATTTAAGCCATATTTTAGTTTCATATGAACATTATTATACACCCATTAAAAATTCCTATTTAGCTATGGTCTTCACAACTTAGAAACTATGACATTACATGTTGAATCATAAGACGATGGTCATTTCAAAATTAGATCCACTCAAGTATCTACTATCCAAAAAAACTTTATAAATTCATATGGACTTATGGATCATGCTTCTTACTGAGTTTGATATAGAATATGTCAACCTGAAAGCCATCAAGGGACATGTTCTCACAAATCAACTTGTTAAAACACCTCTTGTAGACATAGAGCCATTAACATTATAATTTATTGATAAATCCATTATGAACATTATTGAAACACCTCTTGAGGATCAATAGTAGAATATATATTTTTATGGATCATTCACATCACATGGATCAGGGGTAGGCTTTTTGTTTATCACTCCATAGGGGGATTTAATCCTTAAGTCATTCAGGATCAACTTTACTTGTAACAAAAACATGGACACATATGAATAACTCATTTCAAGGCTTAAATAGGTAGTAAAATGGAACATACAACATATAAATGTTTATGGTGATTCTTAGTTAATCATCAATTAGGTTACTACCATTTTTAGACCAAATATGATAAGTTGGTTCCTTACAAGGCCATGGTCGACAAGCTTAAATAGTAGATTGTTGATGTCTAATTTGAAAATATACCAAGGGAAAGAAATAAAACTACATATGCCATTAATACCATTATATATTTGATTTGATAAATAGATACAACCGAAGAATACTAGTTTCTCATTAAAAATCTACTAGCACTAGCTCATGAGCCATCAACGATCATAATGATATATGATATTGTTGGTCCTATATATACTTAGTATTCAAACTTATATGAATATTTACATGCCCATATTTTACCACCAAACTTATCCCACAAACAAACCAAATCCTTCATCCACAATTCCCATCATTATACCTTATTTAGATCAACCCTATATGGCCACAATTTCGATGGAACTCTACTTTGTTTTTTACCTTAAATAAAACATACAATAGAATTATGGGAAGTTCATGAATGTGTATTTGGAAACCACATGAATATGGAAATCCTATCTAAAAATATCTTGTATATTGGTTAATATTGGCCAATGTTAGATGTAGATGAAACCACATATGTTAAAATATGTGATAAATGTCAATGGCATGCTAATCTGATTCATGCTTTATCCAAGACTCTAAAACAAATGTTGAAACCATGGACATTTGATACATGGGGCCTTGATCTCATTGGGAAGATAAACCCCACCTCATCTGATGAACATATACATATCCCTACGGCCATAGAATATTTCACTAAGTGCATTGAAGCTATACACCTCACTCATGTGATTGGAAAAAAAAATTTCCAAATTCATCTTTAACCATCTCATTTACCATTATGGAATCCCTTCTAACATTATATATGACAATTTTGGATCAGTCAATAATAAATATGTCAAATTGATATGTGTTGAGTACAAAATCAAACAACATTTCTCAACAACATATTACTCTCAAAGTAATGACTAGGCAAAATCATCTAACAAAACCATTATCAACATCCTTAAAAATATTTTCAATGATGTCATTCATGATCATATATTTCATGACCTTAGGGAATATCATACCAATCATCACACTCCCATAGGTTCCACTCCATACTCACTTATTATGACATTGAGGCCATTCTTCCCATTGAAGTCAATTTGACTTCATTACACATAATGTTGAAGCATGTTCTAAATGATGAAGATTATCAAGTAACTCACCTATAATAGTTGGAGTTACTTGATGAGAAATACATGGACATAGTAAATAACCTTTAGGCATATCATAATCAACTACGTGTCACTACAATCGACATGTGAAACATAAAGACTTTGAGCTTGGTTATCTTGTACTTTACAAGAACTAAAAGAATACCATGACTGAGAAGAAACACAAAGGTATGTTCAAACCCATTTAGGTAGGTAATTTCATCATTGTTTCAATCTATATAACTAGAGCATATTATCTTGCTACACTAGATGGAGATGAACTTGATGAGTCAATGAACATTATATACCTCAAGTGTTACTTCACTTCAGTAACTTGGTGTATTATCTATGAGGACCATTTGAAGTTATACCATATTATAAATATTCTTCTTTATACCACACCAACCTATTATTCTATCAATTTATCATTCCACCATTCCATTCTACCATATCTTTTCCATCAACTAACTTTTTTTAATCCTCCCTACATAGCATGTTTAACCTTGGTTCATCCATTGGTTCTACTTTTAGCATGAAGATTCAAATCAGTTTCAGTAGTTGTTTCAAGTATTATAGATAGAAGTTGTATTTTAAAGTAGTAAGATTTTTTTTTTAGCAAAATGCATCCTTCATTTCTTGTTTCATTCTATATCATGCTTTATTTATGTGGGATTGATTATAACCATCTATGGGAAAATAAGTGTATCACCAAAATTTCTACCAATTATAATCATCTATGGGAAAATCAATATCATAGATATATGTCATTGTTTCATAGTTATAACCACTTATGGGTAAACTAGGGGTGACATTTATTAATTGTGCCTTGACATACCAACTTGCCATTCCTATGCAGTACTATTCCATTATGCCAACTATGCTTATTTTATTTGAACTGGCTACTACACTAGTCAAATTCCTCTACTTTAATGTGGAACTATTATGACTTGATACCATTTTGGGACTATGTGGGTCATTCTCAATTCTTTTTGAGGTCAGCTCAGTCCCCATTTTCTACATGATCTCACCATTTTGTGATCAACATTCTAATTTTGAATGCTCTCATCATTTTAGGAGCTTGAACTATTTAGTGTCTCATCATTTTTGATCTAGTTCAAATGCTCCCAAATTCCCAAAAAATTTAAAACCATTTAGAAAAACCAAAAACATTAACCACTTCTTTGCTTTAAGGATTTTGGGAACCCTCACTAAGTCACAAGAAACAACTTTTCATTTAGTTTCCCCATTAATTTTGGCTTTTTTATCCCACACTCTTAGAATTTTATGAGATCATTCCCATATTCTTCTATAATATCCATCATGTTTTTATTTCTCATCATTTTCTTCTATCCTATATCTTGAGATAACTACATTTAGCCTAATTTTTTTTTTGGATATCATGTCTATAGAACTATGTAGGAAAAATCCACTTGCCTAGTGCATCTAGAGACAGCTTGGCCACCCCCTTCCTTTTCTTCTATTCCCCTATCTTATTTTTTTAATTAATTTATCACCTAATTTCTATGGGAAATTTTCATCATCTTGTTTATGTGATGTTGTTCATACTAACATTGTGACTAATCATTATTTGTTTGTTTGTTTATTTTTATTTGTTTATGTGCTTATATATTATTTTTTTGGTATTGTCCCTTAATTCAGTCTATATGCATTCATTGGGTGATTCCATTATTCTTTAATCCATCCATATTCATACATCAACATTTTAATCATATTTTTTATCATTGGTTCATTATTTTTCATTAATTATTTGATTGGGAGTCAATCCTTATGCATATTTCAGCCAAGTCCTTATGGCATTCTATCATGATGCCTACCATCACATACTACAAAAAAATAAAATTTGATAAGTCTACATGACAATGAATCATTGATATCTCCTTGGTACCAACACCAACAATAATCTTATTCAAATATAAATCATATCCCAAAGAGAGTAATTAAACAATGAAATAATTTTCCTCGTTGCCATTTCGAATGAGCATCTCCCTACTAATAGGTTTCCTAATTCATCTTTAACCACTGTATAAATTTAACATCATCATATTTTATATCATCATTTCATATCATTTTTTCCGCTATCGAGATACAATGCTTATAAGTGCCTCTAGACAAACCTTTGTATACCATCCCAATTGTATTATTAATTATTTTAATCACCTTTTGGCAAATCATTATGTTTCCATTTATTTTCCATAATTAGGGTACAATGCTTATAACTTCCTTTGAGTAAATCATTGAAAACCATCCCGCATGCATTTTTATTGGTTATAACTACCTTTAGGTAAATCATTTTGTGTTTACCAATTTGAAGATTAATTATTATAACCACCTTTGGGAAAATCATTCACTTTATTTTGCCTAATTGGGGCTTATTTTCCACTATCAAGTTATAATTCTTACAACTACCTTTGGGAAAACCATTCTACATTATCCCACTTGAATTCTCAATGACTCTAACTACCTTTGGGTAAATCATTATGTTTCCATCTATTTAGTCCACTCATTTCCTTTTTTTGAAGGATTGTTTGCTAACCCCTTTGCCAACTACTACCTTAAGGGGGCACCCCACAGTTCATCCATTATTGTTCAAGTCATAAACATACATGACCTTATAAATATTTGAGAAGATATTATTGTGCTTATAACTTACAATGCCCTCCTAAATAGGGGCAAACTATAGACACCTAAAATTTGACACCAATGGCTTCATACCTAGATTTAGATTAATTTTTTACCAACCTTTGTAATTCTAGCCTAGGAATTTCTAAACTTCTCAAATTTGTCTTCATAATATGCTATTTTTCCTATAAACACATTAAATGGGGAAAATTCGCACATCAATTAATTAAAATCTTAGAAAATTTCTAAAATCTGTAAACAAAATTAATTAAAATGCAAAACCTAATAAAATTCGTAATTGAATTATCCTTGAATAATTAGTGAATTATTGAAAAGGAAATTAAAAAATAAAATAATATCCTAGGAATTGATAATTACCTTTTTGTGAGTTGTCAAATATCTTAAAAAATCTCAACATGCCTATTCATTTCTAATCATGACCATTTGACACCTTTTAACTATATGGGGTTAATTAACTCACAAAAATTAGGTTTGAACCCATTATAATCTCTAATTACACTGTAGCACACCTTGGGTTGAGATTAGTTTCTAAACCTGCAAATATAAGCATTTTACTTTCATTTAGGAGAGCTTGGACATAGTAATGTTATAATGCTAGTTTTATGACAAGATTGGAAATAATAGAATAATAATGCCAAAATTATTAATCACAAGCCATAAAAAAACATCAAGAAAGTATCATCCAAAACATAATGCTAAGGAGAGAATTAAATAGACAAGATATATTTACATAGACTTCTTGAGCACAAGCTAATCAATCCAATGAAGAGATATTTTGGAGCATTCAAGGAAGGTAAGAATATTTGTAGTTTTCTTGCATTTTAACTGTTCTTTATTAATTGGTTTTCTTCACTAAGCTCCCCATATGATCTAGGAATGGAGCTATTAAGATTTATTAATGTGTTTTTTTCATTTTTATTTCATTAGGAAAGTAACACTTGATCTAACTTCCACTCCATCATCAAATTCCTAGAATCATAGTTTCAAGTATTTAGTTGTGAATAAAAGGAAAAAATAAGGCTATTTCATGCATTTTCCATATAAGGTATAGACCTGTATAACCCATTCCATATATAAAATCTCAAGATAATGAACATGAAGACATCTCAATTGTTCAAAAACTATTTCAAGTCAAGAATATTCAATACAATCCCAAAACTAGTTCCCTTTAGTCATCTAACTTTTTTGTACATAAGGAGAGTCCTTCAGGTTTGTAGGTGGTATGACCATGAGAGATAAAACCAAGGTCTAAAATATTTTTTAGCTAAACTAGTCTTATATGGATTCCATCCATGTAAATTGGTTCTCAATTTGGTCTTCTCGCCTTCATAAACCATCTCTTTGAAGTCAATGTACTCACTATGTCCTCTTCATCCAAGCAGGCAATTAGTTTTCTATGTTTTCTCTTCCTTAGTTATCATGGTAAAAAAATTAAGTATTATGGAGCTTCTCAAGAACATAATTCACATTTTCATGGTAGTAATAAATTATTTTTCACACATGTGATGTTCATATGGAGCTTAAAAATATAAAGGAGTGAAAATCTATAGTCTACATTCATATGAAGAGAGTTATATGGTCTAAGAGAGAGAGAGATTTTCAAGAATTGTTGGTTTCTTGCTTTCATGTGTTTAATTAATGTTCATATGTCCTCTCCTCATGTTATTCAAGTTTCATGAAGATTCATAGTTAATAATATCTTCAATGTGCCATCAATATTTCTCAAGGAGTAACTATTTAACAAACATTAAGGTTTCTTAACATTTCTTAAGGATCTTAACAGACTCTTTAAGTGTTAATTTCACCCTCATATGATCCTTCAAATCCCTCCAAATTGATATGTTTGGTATAATATATGTTAATTATTTCATTTGACCCCATAATAGTCTTTACAAACTCATTATTTCCATTTTCACCTCCTTTTTTGTTTCATCTATCCTCACTATCTTTCACTGCCATTTCTCATTATAACAAAACTTCATTTTCATCCTCAGTCTCTTATGTTTCCATCATTATTCAACCATCATCCCAATTTAATTAATATATATCCAATAAATTAGATATAATAAGGAGTAAAAAAGGGTAGAGACCATCATGAGTATCAAGGAAGATATATAGACCAAGAGACACTGCTGAACTAAGGTGAAATCATAACCTATAACCAACAAAAGTATAGTCAAGACTTTCTCATGAAGTACAAAGGAAAAAGGGTGTAGAATATATGTGTTTCAAGGTTGTGTTCCATTCATCTTATGAAGAAACAAATTATTTAAGGATAAGGATCATGTTCATGTTTGGTGACATTCCTAAGGCTTAATTCTATCCTAGTCCATATAAAAAGACTTTACACATTCACTTACAATTTTACTACACAGTCATTGTGAAGGTTTGGTCATGACATCAATGTATGAGTGAAGGTTGGAAATAAATGAAGGGGTATTGATCTAGGTTATGACTTCATTAATGACACTAGAATAAGGAGGTATACATAATGAAAATATATAAGTGTATTTGAAAACACCTATAGGCCTATACTCAAGTAAAACCTACAACAAAGAGTTAAGAGTATTAGAAGTCTAGTCTTAAGGCTTGTCTATGTTATTGAGAGCTAGTTGGGATAAACAAGTGCATGATGTATAGGATTTTAATAACATAGTAAGGTATCTTAGGTGCAATATAATTCTAAGTTCTTGAATAAACTCAAGAAACACAAGGATTTTGACTTATAATCTAAACCTTCAAGGGTAATCATAAGACAAAGAGTTCTATAAAACTATGAAAGATACCTTAAATAAAATTGACCTTAAGGAGGGGTATTAGAACACTAAGGTTTCATGTAAAATAATAATTTTATATTCATAACATAAAATTGATCCTCTTTTGGCATCTAATTTTACATAATTTGTACAAGATCCTATCTTGATCCATAGTAAATCTAGGAGTAAAAGAGAAGGTCTACTTTAAACAAGGAGGAATGATGGTATGAAGGAAATAGTTTTATAAATATATTCATATAATTTTTTATAAAGGTATTTACATGAATAAGAACCAAAATTAGTTTAATATACATTCCCAAGAGAATCATTACATGTAACTAGGTAAAAAACTCTTCAAGCAAATTGACAATCAAACATAGAGATAGTAAGGTCTTGTCATATTCTTAAGGTTCATAAGGGTCCTTCTATGATTGAAGAATCTCATAAATGTTTTCATGAGTTATATCAAGTTATAAAACTACAATGACATAAAGACTCAGCTAAGATCTCATGAAATAATAACCTATAGACATAAAAGCACATGATTTTCTTTAGGTTGGTAAAGATTATGAGGGCAAAGCAATAATCATGGAGTTTCATGATAAATGGTGGAGTCTCATGATCATGGAAGGTTCATAAGATATTTATGGAATGAATTCAAAGGATTAATATTGTGCTCTGAATGAGCTCCAGTCAAGTTCACCTAATAAATGCCCACCTATAGCCATGGGTTGACATAAGCATACCTCCTATTATGAAGAGAATGAGATCATAGCCTAATGAAGTGGTTTCGTATAAAATGGAAGAGAATGATTCAAGGAATTTTAATATATGAAATCATTAAGAGATCATTATGGGGTTCCAAACACTTCTTGACAAGTCAAGGTCAATTGTAAAATCACACTTATAGCCATGTAAATTTCATTTCCTCTCACACAGTCACATACTATCAATATGAAACAAAAGATAACTTTTAGTAAATGGATGAAAATATGAAGTTAATTATTGAATTAAAATGGAAAATGGACATTTTTCAAACATTGGTCAAAGCCACTAAAGCATTGCCAACTCATAAAGATGGAGGTACATAGGCCTATATGGAAAAGAGTACTGTAAAGTGCCTACGATTTTTAGTTGAGGAGATTATGCCTAAAAAATATATAAGAATAATTTTTAAATTTAATTTAAGTTCCTAAAATAAAAACACCTCTACACCTCATCAACAACATCTGCAACAGTGTTTATACACAGTCATAATAAGGTTCCTTAAGAAAATGGTATGGTGATAGGTTTCATAAGTCTATAAGGTAACCAATGGAGGATGAGAAAAATTAAAGAGGGATTTTCATGGAATGTAAAAAAAATATTAATCATCCTCAAGAACTAATCAAGGTGAAAAATAACAAAAAATTCAATCTTAAGACTTGAAACATATCTAACCTACTAGTAAATTTTGGGAAAATCACCTACTGGCCACTATATGCATGATCCAACCATGAAAATTGATGGAGATGAACATAATGAATTTTTATAACTAATTATTATATTTTTTTGGTAAAATTAAGGTGGGGGGATTATTCACTATTTTGACATAGTCAACCCTATGTCTATTAACTTCTTGAAGTGTTTTAAGGTGTGATAGAGGGTTAGAACCTCATTTTATTGTTTTATAATAATAAGAAGGTGATTTTTAGTCTCTATACACTTGTTGAGATGAGATCACACTCTAACTTAAATGCAAACCATGGCCTTGAGTGCTAAAATAGGCAAGTAGACGCCATACCCTTAAGGTCCATAGTCTTATTTTTTATCTCTTATATGGTCTAGTTATTCATTTAGTGGGTATTTAGACAATATGTAGGGTCATTTAAACCTTTAAGGAGGTATTAGAGTGAGTAAAACTCATAAATATTGTCTTATAATACCCCTTAATCTTCTTGCTTACACACATAGTTCTTAGCAACCTCTCAAAGCACATTTTCACCATGTAGACAACTTGATGTACCTTTTACATGGGAGCTTGTAATTTTCAAAATTGATGAGGGGGTTAATTTACTTCATTTTAATGGAAATTTGTTTCCAATTAGAGTTTCATATGCTATGAATAATCATAAAGAGGCTATTGACCTCTTAATCCCTTGTAAAACCCTCATAACCACCTGATGGAGCAAATAATCCAAATTATGCATCCATATGGTGTGTTTGATCCATCAAATAAATTTTATGGTATTCTAAACTCACTTGAGAACCTCCATGACTAGGTATTTGGCACGTGTAGTACCCTTACTATACAGACTAGGCCAAATAAGGAAATTTTGAGTTAGAAATCAAGAAAAGAGAGGGTAATTTCACATTAAAATTATTTTATAAGCAATACAGGGTCTTAAATTTTATCAAAAACACTTATACAACCATAAATAGGGGTTATTTAGATCATTTCAATAATAAAATAGGTTTGTAGGTCAAGATAAAGAGTTATTTACATACATGGTGAAGAATAATGGCTTGATCAATCCCATATAATGACTCTAGAGAATATTATATAGGTTTTTTAGGTCTAATATATTGTATAAGATAATTTTGACTCATCATAAATTTAATATATTGAATAATCTATGCACACACTTATGCTTGTCCTTGACATCACTAGACAAAACCATCAAAAGGGGGTAGTAGGAGTGAAATTAGGGTTATGAGGGAATTTATAATCACCATGAACATCATAATTGGGTTTTAATAGATATTTATGCTATGTTATATATAAAGGGAAGCACTATAATTTATCATCTTGGCCAAAGAACCCTAGATACTACCTATAAAGACTATTTTCCACTCTAAGAGGAGACTTCACATGCTCACCTTAATACATAAATTTTACATGGGAATATAAGGATTTTTGGGGGATTATATTTCCTAATAAAATAATGTTTTGTGGTATTTTTTGAAGCATTGAATGCCCAGGCCTTATAAATCATCATTAAGAACCTAGAGTACTCTAAAACCTTTAAAAACCCCTACTACAAACCTATTTGTGTAGAAATAGATAAATATGCATCCAAAATCCTTTAAAAATACTTAATATCACATGTATAATTATTTACACTGATAAATTCATATCCATAACCATTTGTTATATGGATGTTGTACATACTTGGTAGAAAATAGGTTTTTGAGAAAAAAAACATAGAAGGAAAGGTAAAAAGTAGTTTAAATAAATTACCATAATTTTTGATAAAATAATAACACCTAATATTCCTCCTAAAATCATGATATGATCAAAAATATTCTTTTTAGTGTCCTTAAGAACTCATCCAAAATAGTTAGTGTGTAGGAAATGAAGGAAAAGCTAACCTAGTTAGCTAGTTTGAATAATTTATATGTGTTGATTTATAAGGAAGAATAATTTCATGATATAATTAATTGATTAATTTATTTAATTAATAATATTTTTAGGTTTTCAAGGTTCTATTCTGGTTCTAATGGTCATCAAACACAAAGAGTTAGGCTACTAGGCCTAATTTGGCCTAGTAAACCTGTTTATTCAATCAAGTAAAGAAGAAGGGTATAGAAGACTATATGTGAGAGATAATGTGGAGTTTTCATGCCTTTAAACTAATAAAATTCATGAAAAACTGATCCTTCATGTCAAATACATGATTAATTGATCATTTTAATGAGTTAACTGGTCTTTAACTAATCCATTCACATGCATAACTCATCTTTAGTTTCAACTCATGAGTTAACCCACTTCAATAGAAGTTGTCTAATAAATATGTGGCATACAATTATATATAAAGAGATTGTAAGATAAAAATATGTCCCACCACCTTATTTTAATTTCCAAAGAGATGATGTAATCAACATGAAAGACACTAGACACAGAGAAGTCTAAATGACTATCATTTGCCAATTGTAATTGAATATTGTATTTGAGTTAATCATTAGTTGACTTCCTCTTCTCTTCTATATGACACATTAGATGTATAATATCTATTTTGATATATATTCAATTCTTTAGGCCATTTTTGAGATCACTCAGGTTGGTATATAAAAACTATACTAGAATTATAACTTGTATCAAAAATCAATAAAGAAAGTTTATTAT
Organism: Torreya grandis; assembly: GCA_037957365.1. Classification (NCBI taxonomy): domain Eukaryota; kingdom Viridiplantae; phylum Streptophyta; class Pinopsida; order Cupressales; family Taxaceae; genus Torreya; species Torreya grandis. The sequence continues at coordinate 552,363 of JARHVA010002459.1, forward strand.
AGATTCATTCATGGTTGCACTATGTAATTTAAATTATTTATTTGCATATAAGTGTGATAATTATCTCCTTTATCAAATATTTTCTTCACCTACTAATATTAATTCATCCTATATAGGTCACTTGAAGTGTTACAAAATATAAATTATGTTGAATAATGTTAGTATGTAGTGTCTTTAAAGACCTTCATTTTCACACTTTCAATTTGGAAACCTTATATCAAACCTTCATTTGAAACATTGATTTTTAGTATAATTATAAGAAATTATTTCTGACAATTTTTTCCATTTTTATTTATAAGTGTACCCAATTTTCAAATTTTACATAGGATCATTCATTATTTAGGTACATCCCCATCAAAGCATAGATTTCCCTTTAAGTAATTTTTCTTTCCCTTTTCACCCCAAAATCAAGTAAGTTTAGCAATTGATCCAAAATTCACATATTCAAATGGGCTAGCTTAATAAACTAAAGGTATATTCTATCTATAGGTATCCTATAACCTTAGACCATTCAAAATTTAGTCTTGGTATGAAGCAGATCTGAGCAATCTACTTCAGCAAGGTACTATTTGGTTTGCTAATAGTTCTAGCATGCCTAGTGGCACCACTTATTCATAGGATTTAAAGCATATATCTGCATATATTATATTATAAAAATTAAAATGTGTTGAATTCAAACCTACATACATTTCATGCCACCAAGATTGGTTACAAGGTCTTCCTAAAAAGGGAAACAAACAAAATTTTCTTAGTTGTCTTTTCAATCAACAAAGAAAAAACTCTTCTTAGTCAAATCCAAATCCTAAATCACCAATTTAACCTATTTTTTTCCAAATAATTCCTATTAAAATAAATATTATTCATCTAAACATTTTTGTAAACCCCATACCTTAAATGGCTATTCCCATAAGTCAAGCATTTATGCCTTTCAATGATGGCAACCCCCTGAACATCAATTAATGTGATGATATTATAGCTACTACCCTAAAAATTCTTCCTTATTTTACAAGATAAAATCTAGTTACTCTTATTGGTCATATTATAGATATATTTAATCTTTGTTTAGTGCATAATATGACTCAGGAAAATGTGGCTATGAGGTTGTTGGCAACTTCTTTCAAAGGCAAGGCACTTCAATAGTATAGAGGGTTGACACTTAAATCCATTAACACCTGGGATGAGTTTGGAGAATTATTGTATAAGCACTTTGAGGAAAAAATTTATCATATTTCATTAGTGGGGTAGCTTAATACAATCAAGAGGTTTCCTCATGAATTCATGGTGAATTTCAACTACATGTTTTTAAAAAATTGGAATAGGATCCTTGTTATTATTAAACCCACTCCTAACTATGCATTTTTGTACTATTTGAAGGCTCTCAATTCAGATGTAGTGGTTATGATCTAATACATGGGAGGTAAAACTTTTCTAGAGGCTTATAAAGTAGTCATAAGGGATGAAAATTGCCTAATACAAGCAAGTATATTATCTCCTAGACTACGTATGCCTTTATTTGTAGAGATTCATCCTCTTGCTACTACTATTTCTCCAATAAAAATTCTAATAAATTTCTTAAGGCTAATGCTCTAAAAGTGATTAATCCACCTCCCTTCTATATTTTATTTGTCATAGCATATTGTCTAGTTAATAATTGTATAATTGATAGTGGTAATAACACCTCTGTCATGTCTAAATCCATATATCACAAACTACAAATTTAGTATGAGCCTCATTAGAAAGGATTTTTTCAAATGGATGGGTTTATTACTAATACCGTGGGTGTTATTAAATATCTTAAGGTCATATTTTTTTCTTATCCTAATTTTACTATTTCACAAGATGTAGTAGTTGTTGATCTACCTCCCTAATTTATGTTATGCTTATCTAGAGATTTTACTACTAAAATAGGGGGATATATTTCTTATAATTGGTCCTACATGGATTTTATAACTAGGTATGGAAAAAAAGTCACTATAAGGTCTGAAATTATATCTTGATTATATTTAGAACCTTATATGCCAAACTTGTCAAATGTGAATTGCATAATCTTAGAAGAAGATAAAAATTCATGTGATCAAAAACCTTACAAATCATTTTAATGTATAAAAGATATACTCCTTGATGAGTGGTAATATGATAATCATGTATATTATCCCTATAAAATCATTTAAGAATTTATTTTTGGTGTCTAATGTATGCATGAAGAATGTGATTTAAATCATAATATCATTATCTCAATATAAGATCAAGGAGTGTGGAATTTGTACTTTGATGGATCCAAATCAAAGAATAGAAATGGGACTGGTGTTATGATTTTTTCTCATAAAAATCCAATTTTTTACTCTTATATAATAATTAAATTTATTTGTACATCTAATACTATAGATTATGAAGCTATTATTCATGGTCTATAGTGGGAAAGAAAGAGGGGTATTAAGATTCTATAGGTTAAAGGTGACTGTGAGTTTGTAGTGAATCAATAAAGAGGTATAATTAAATAAAATAATCCCCTTATAAAGGCCTACAAGCACATATTTTGGGACCTTATGAAATACTTCTCAGCATTTGACATTCACTCCATTCCTAACAGAGCCAATCAGCATGTAGACAGACTAGCTACCATTAGAGCACAATATGATATTGGTGACCATCTCAAGGACAATAAATATTAGTCTTAAATAAATTTTATATGCATTAATTTACTTCCAAATAATTAGGTAAGTTGTCAATTTTTTGATATTGATAAAAATATTGCTTATTTCTTACAAAATAAGGCAAAATTTTACCCAAATAATTATGATAAATTGTAATGCCAATATGAATATCAGATTCTTCAATTAATTCAAACAAGTTACCTAATTTTTTGGTGACTTTATAAATAATTTTTAATTATTATTATAAGATAATAAAGTATAAGGTAATAATCTCTATCATAAAATAACATTATGAGAAAATTTTCATAGCTTAAGGTAAGTTACTCAGGTTGGGAAAAGAGAACACTAATAATGAGAGAGAAGATTTTGTATAATTTTGCAAACATTATATGGATATATTTTCATGGGAATATAATTATTTTAAAGTTTTTTATCCCAAGTTATCACAACATACAATTGAGCTCAAATAATATGCCAAAAATGTGACACAGAAGCAAAGATGAATCAACCCCAATGTTGAGATCCTTATGAAGAAAGAACTTACAAAGTTGATTGAATCCTAAAAAATATTTCCCATAAAGAATTATACATGGGTTGAAAATATTTTACCTATGAGGAAAAATAACTAAGAGATAAGGTTGTGTGTAAATTTTAGAGATCTCAATAGAGTGTTATTAAGATATCAATACCTTCTTCCACCCATGGATTAGATTTTGAAAAGAGTTTCAGGTTCACAAAGGTTTTCTCTACTAGATGGATACTTAGGTTATAATCAGATATTACTGAAGGAGAAATATAAATACAAAATTACCTTCACAACTAAGTGGGCCACCTATGCATATAATAAAATTCCTTTTGGACTCTCTAATGCTGGATCTACTTTCTAAAGGGTAATGGATGTACTTTTTAGGGTATCTACAGTGAAATTGTTCTTTATTATATTAAAATGCTTTTTAAAGAGACAATAGATTATCTAACACATTTGAGATCATTATTTTATAGGTGTAGAGAATTTTGGGTTTCCTTGAATCCAAAAAAGTGTATCTTTATAGTGCATGAGGGAAGAATTATTGGATATGTTGTATCCAAGGATGTACTTTCCATATATCCTAAAATAATAGAGGAAACCCTTTATCTATCATTTCATAAACCTAATAAAGGATTACAAATATTCTTGGGAAATATAAATTTCATTAGAAGGTTCATTCTTGGATTTGTCGAATTGGTAAGGCCACTCACGCATATGATTAAGAAACATTAAGAGTTCACATGGAGAAAATAAGGTAAGAGAAGTTTTTAGGCTATAAAGTAGACCATTAGCCAATATCATACTTTTATAAATCTTTATTTCACTAAGGATTTCTTTATGTATGCTTTCTCTACATGCAGTATAATTTTTGCCATGCTTATGTAAGAAAACAATGAAAGATTGGAGTAGCCCATTGATTTTTTTAGTAAATAATTTGAAGGTTATGAATATACATATTATTATTTTTTTAAACACGGTCTTTATTTTTTAATAGGATTTAAAAAATTTAGACATTTGGTCTCCAAAAACAAGATCTTTCTGATGGTATCTCATCTTAGTGTCAAGAATTTTATCCTTAACAGAGACTTAATTGAAAAGAGGGATAGTTGGGTAACCAAGTGCATGGAATATGACATTGAATTTAATATTAAAAATTTGGTAATATTTATATTAATTTTTTAACATATTATAATAAATTTTAAATAAATAAAATAGGTGATTTTGATAGTTTAAGATACTCAACATGTAGTTGCAGCTATCTCTCCTTCTAGATGGAGACAAGACATAGCTATATTCCTCTAATTAGGAAAGTTTCCTATGGAATTAAATGGATAAAATAGGATAAAATTTATCCTAAAATATATACCTTACATCCTAATTTATGTTTTTATCTTCGAGAAGGACATTGGAGGTATGCTTTTAAGATGTGTTGAAACTATTCAAATAGACAAACTGTTAGAGCAATTTCATGATAGTCCTTTAGGAGGAAACTTTATAGCCAATAATATAGTATAAAATATAATAAGATATGACTATTTTTGTCCTAATTTTTTAAAATATTCACATGCATGTGTTATAATATGTTCCAAGTGTGTAATGTTTACCAAAAAATAGAGACTAGCTACCATGCCTTTGAAGCCTATTCAAGTTGAGTATCCCTTCATGCAATGAGGTTTAGACTTCTTTGGAATGATTCATCCTCAATAAATTAGTATTAATAATTGGGTTTTTATGTCCATATATTACATTACCATGTGGGTGGATGTAGGTCCACTCAAGGAGGCAAATGAGAACTCAGTTCTATAGTTCTATGATAGCCTAGTGACTCATTTTCGAGTCCCTTCAACCATAATATTAGATAATATTTTGGCATTTATAAATGTAAATTTATATGAGTGTGATATTTACATGCATTATTAGTTTTTATTTTTCTTTAGTTTTAGATTAGAGGTAAAATCAGGTTTTGAAGGGGCCCCGAAACCCTTTAACATCAGAGGAAATATAAACCTTAAGCTCACCCAGGAAACAAAATAACCTGGCACAGGCAAAAGCAAAACCAGATTAGCCAGTAATCTAAAGACAACAGACATAAGCTGGACAAACAAAAAAATAACATAATTATTTTTTTTACAAGACCGAATATTCATATCTAGAGGGGGGACCAAAGGCTTAGACTTCTTCCTTTTAACTGCTATCCAACCATCCTCTACCTTAGCTGCCTCAGCAACCCAATCCTTAGAAGGCCATGATCCATGAAATCCAAGGGGTACCGATGCCTCTGTAGGATCCTTTGAAAATCAGCCAACTCTTGGCTCCTATGGGAATCCTTCAAAATAGGTGGAGAGACCACCACCTCCTCAGTAATTGGTTCTGAGAGATCACATAATCCAGTCTCCAAAGTACCTTCAACAGGATCTTTCACCAGCGGAATCTCTCGATCCATCGATTCAGAATGGATACACTTTTCACTCTCATTCTCTGAATCAGTCATATCTTCCCCAAGTTGTTTAGCTATATAATGTTCATTAGTAGCTTCAGACCACCAAGAAGGTGATCTTCTGGATTTGAATTTCCTTGTAGTACACCGAGCTGCAACATGCCCTGTCAAGTGACATTTTCTTCATCGAAAAGGTAAACCTTCATAATCTAACATTTGCGTCCAAGAACCCCTAGGGGAGTCCAAAAAAATTGCCTTAGGAAGGCCCTTAGAAACATCCACCTCTACCAATAGGCGTGCACAGGTCGAGTGGTATAACTTCATAGATTCATCATTATCAGATAAAAACTCCCCTATAGCATTTCTGATGGTTTTAAAAACTGAATCATGCCATAGAAGTATTGGAAAATTAGGGAGCCGAACCCAGACACGGATTTTGTTGAAGGTTTCTGTGAGAGGATTGAAATCCTTATGCCATCGTTTGGCCATAAGAGGGTATTTACCCTGCCAAGAAAAATCACTGTGGGACAGAATAGTCCCCCTGTCCTTAGAGTTTTAGAACAAAGCTAAAAAAAACCCTTTAACACATGGGTATATTTCCACATTTCCATCAATCAGTGGTAACCAAAAGTTGGAGATCTAGCCATGTAGATTTGCAAGAGAGGGCCAGTATCCATGAAATTGAAAAATAGCCCCACACTCTGAAAAATGTTCTACCCGAATAAAGATTGATTCAACTGTATCAGGATCAAGATTTACTCTAACAAGATTTAAAGCACTTATAGGTAAGACGCTCGAACTCCCAGAAGAAGCATGATGATTTGCATCGTGGATTTCAGCTTCATAGGTAGCGACATCTGCATAAGTTCTTCCCTTTGAAATAGGGCACGAACCGAAAATAGGGGATCCTATTGCTGTAATCATTGTCAAAATAGAACCCCCATCCGCAGAAGACTAGGCAATCAAGATCATGTCCCCATACACAGGTGGAGACCCACCCATGGCAAAAGCTGCTTCCACACTAGCCGCCAGATTAACGGTGACCTGGTTCGGGATTTGGGCTCGTGCTCGCTCACGCGCGTGCTCAACGTTCAAATTCTGCTGCATCGCGCTATTTACATTTTTATTTTGCTTTAGTTATCAGTTGTTGTTTTCTCTTTATGTCCCATTTTTTTATGTGTCAAGTATGAAATTTTTTTCAGTTTTATAGTATAGTCCAAGGTCTGATATATCATATGGCTTCTAAATTTTCTTAACCAATAGGTTGGTCAACCCATGTGAGTCACCAAAAATGTTGGCAATTTGGCCTGTCAAGGCCAAATACCAACCCCTATTATTTAAAACTTTTATTAGCCATCATAATGTCCTTAATTTGAATGTAAAATATAATTTTTCATTTACATGTTCATATTTTCAATCATACTTCTAATGTTTTGAAAGATTTTTAAGTGGTTCCATGATCTCAAAGTGATCTGATGAAGAAGGTGAAATGAGGGTAGTTGATGACTTGTCATGAATTTTCCCATCATAAATCGGTATATTGAAGGTCTAAAATGAGATATAAACTTTTAAAATGTTATAAAAATTCAAAAAAAGTCCATTTAAAACCTTTGAGGAGGATACGATATGGTTTTATGAAACTTAACGACAATTTTCCTTTGTAAAACTATGCTTATATTTACTAAAAAGACAATTTCTGGTCTTTAAATGTGAAAAATGGTGTAAAAAGTCCAAATAATTATTAAAAATACCTTTTATCACATTTATATTCATTAATTTATTTCAGTCATAAATTTTCATACTTTAAAAAGGTCACCTTATATAAGTTTAAGCCTTGAAAAGGCTTTCTTTAGCCCACACGTACCAATTTTATCCCTCAAAAGATGTCAAAACTATTATTTATTTTACTAACGTGTTATTTTAATTTTATTATCTCCATAATTAACTATATTGGTGGTTTCATGTCTTTGTTTATGAATAAAAGGTAAAAACAATGATGTGTCATGCATTTTCCATGTAAGGTATAAACTTATACAGTCTATTTTATACAGCAAAGATTAAGATAATGAAGATAAGGACATATTAATTTTTATAGAATAATTTAAATAAATAATATTCAAATTAGTCATAAAATTTGTTCCCTCCAATCATCTATCTTTTTTTCACATAAGGGGTTTGCAAGTGGTACAACCATGAGAGAGAAAATCAAGATCTAAAATCTTGGTCAAAGAAATTAGCCTCAGAGGGGTTCTATCCATGATATTTTTTTATCAATTTATTCACCTCAACTTCACGAAACATTAATTTTATGTCAAATCACTCGCTATGTCTCCTTCATCCAAGTAGGCAGTAGGCAGTCAATTTTTTATGTTTTCTCTTCATCAAGTTATCATGGTAGAAAATTTGTAGTTTGTGGAGCTTCTCAAGAACATAATTAGCCTTTCCATGGTAGTCATAATTTATTTATCACACATTTTATGGTCACATGGATCTCAAGAAGAAAAAAGAGTGTAAATATGTAATCTACAAGCATATGAAGAGAGTTGTATGATCTAGGACAGAGAAAGATTTTCAAGAGTTTTTGGTTTCACGCTTGCAAGGGTTTAATTTCTGTTCATATGTCCTCTTCTCATGTTCTCAAAGTTTTATGAAGATTAGTATCTAATAATATCATCAAATTTTTCTCATTATTTATCAAGGAGACACTATTTACCAAACTTAAGGTTTCTTAACATTTGTTAACGATCTTAGAATACTCCTAGGTTTCAATTTCACCCTCTTATGTTCCTATAAAGTCCTCCAATTTTATATGTGTGGTAGAGGATATGTTAATTTTTTAATTGGACCCTAAAAATAGTCTTGACATACTCTTCATGCCCATTTTCACCTCCATATTTGTTTTATCTATCCTCATTATCCTTCACTACCATTTCTCACTATAACAAATCTTCATTTTCATCCTTATTCTCATATGTTTCCATCATCCTTCAACCATCATGATAACTTCATTGATATCCATCCCATAAATAATTTATCATAAATATTCAAAAGTGGTAGATACCATTAAGAGTATGAAGGAAGATATGGAGACCAAGATACACTACTAAAATGAGGTGAAATCATCACCTACAACTAAAAAATGTATAGTCAAGACTTTCTCATGAAGTATAAATGAAGAACAGTGTGGAAGATATCTCTTTCAAGGTTTTCTTATATTCCTATCTTATCAAGAAGAAAAATATTGAAGGAAAAGGATTATTTTTATGGTTTTTGACCTCCCTAATGCCTAATTCCAATCTTTTCCATATAAAAACACCTTGTACAATCACCTACAGTTCTATTACATAGTCATTTTGAAGGTTTGGTCATGACATCAATGTATGAGTGAAGGTTAGAAATTAATGAAGGGGTTTTGACCTAGGTTATGAATTCATTCATGACACAAGTGCAAGGATACATCCATAATAAAATATTAAATTAGCTTTTAAGACACCTATAGGCCTGTACTCAAGTAAAACCTAAAACAAAGAGTTAAGTGTCTTGGTAGTCTACTCTTAAGGCCTGTCTATGTTACTGAGAGATATTTGGTCTAAAAATTTAATTATTTAAATTATATTAACATATTAATGAGGTGTATAAATTTAAATAAAATTATAATTTCTTTAATAAGCTAAGGAAGCACAAGGATGTTGACCTACAGTCTAAACCATCAAGGACAGACATAAGCTAAAGAGTTATAACAAACTATGAAAGAGACCTTCAAGAAAATTTACATTAAGGAGGGGTATTTTAACACTAAGGTTTCATGTAAAATAATAATTTTATATTAATAACATAATGTTTATCCTCTTTTGGCATCCAATTTTACACAGTCTGTACAAGAGCCTATCTTGATGCATAGTCAATCTAAGAGTAAGAGAGAAGATCTGATTTCAAGAAGGAAGAATGATGGTATGAAGGATATACTTTTATAAATAGATTCATATTATTTTTTTATGAATGTAATTCCATGAATAATAACCAAACTCAATTCAATCTACATTCCCAAGAGAATCATTACCTATACCTAGGTAAAAGACTCTTTAAGCATGTTGATAGTCAAATATAGAGACAATAAGGTCTTGTTATATTCTTAAGGTTCAAAATGATTATTCCATTCTTGAAGAATATCATAAATGTTTTAAATAGTTTTATAAATTTATAAACTTCCAATGAAATAAATAATCAACTAAGATATCATGAAATAGTCACCTATAACTATAAAAGCACATGCTTTTCTTCAAGTTTTTAAAGATCATTAAGGCAAAGCAAAAAATGACAGATATTCATGATCAATGGTGGAGTGTCATGATCATGAAATATTAATAATATCCATAGTTATGGAATGAATTAAAAGGATTAATATTATTCTCCAAACAAGCTACAGTTAAGTTCACCTAATAAATGTCTAGCTACTATCATGGATTAACACAAGCATACCTCCCATTATGACAAAAATGAGACCATAGCCTAATGAAGGAGTTTTATATAAAATGGAAGAGAATAATTAAATTAAAATAAAGATATGAAATAATAAATATATCATTATGGGGTTTCAAACACTACTTGACAAGTCAAGGTCAACTGTAAAAGCACACTTATAGCCACACACATATCATTTCCTCTCACACAGTCACATATTATCATAATTCAATGAAAAATAACTTTTAGCTAAGGGGTGAAAATATGAAGTGAATTATTCAAGTTAATTATCAAATTTAAATTCTTAAAAACTTGATCAAATCCACTAAAGCACACCCAATTCATAAAGATGAAGGTACACATGCCTATATGTAAACGAGCAGTGTAAAGGGCCTAAAAAATTTGGCTGAGGAGAGTATGCCCAATAAAGATATAAGAGGAAGGTTTAAAGTAAATTAAATGTCATAAAATCACTAAATTATGGTTATATAGTTTATAGACACCTCTAAACCTCATCAAAACCATCTATAGTAGTCTTTATACACAGTCATAATGAGGTTCCTTTAAAAGCATAATATGGTGATAGGTTATATAAGTCTACAAGGTAACCAATAGAGGATGAGAGAAATAAAAGAGGTATTTTAATTGGATATAAAAAAAAATATTAATAATCCTTAATCACAAATCAAGGTGAAAAAGAGAAAAAACTTAGTCTTAAGAGTGGAAACACAAGCAACCTATTAGTATATTTTGGGAAAATCACCTACAGGCCACTATATGCATGATCCATACATGAAAATTGGTGGATATGATAATAATGAAATTTTATACCTACTTATAATATTTTTGGGGGAAAATTAGGAGGGTAACTATTCACTATTTTGACACAGTCAACCCTATGTCTATTGATAGTCCTAATATAAGTAGACTTCTTGAAGTGTTTTAAGACATGATAGAGGGTTTAAACCCCATTGGAGTGTTTTATAAGCATAGGAAGTTGAATTTAAATCTTTATAAACTTTTTTAGAGTATATCACACTTGAATTTCAATGAAAACCATGCCCCTAAGGGTTAAAATAGGTAGGTAGGCACCATACCCTTGAGGTACATAGTCAAAATTTTGAGCTATTTCATGGTCTAGTTATTCATTTTATGGGTATTGGGATAGTGGGGAGGGTAATTAAAATTTTTAAGGAGCAATTGGAGTGACTAAAATGCACAAATAATATCTTATAAGACCCCTCAAGCTTCTTCCTTATACACACAGTTCTTAGCAACCTCTCGAAGCACATTCTCACCATGTATAGAACTTGATGTATCTTTTGGATGGCAGATCATGATTTTCACTATTGATGAGGGGGAAATGTACTTAATTTTAATGTAAATTAGTTTCCAATTAGATTTTTGTATGATATGAATAATCATTAAGAAGCTATGGACCTCTTAAACCCTTGTAAAACCCTCATAACCACTTCATGGAGAAAAGAAGCCAAATAATGAATCTAGATGGTGTTTTTGAGCCATGAAATTATTTTTAAGGTCTTCTTAACTCCTATAATAACCTCCATGACTAATTAATTAGAATGTGTAGTATCTTTAATATACGAACTAGGCAAAATTAAAAAAATTGAGTTATAAAGAAAGATAATAAAGGGTAATTTCACAATAAAAGTATTTGATAAGCAATATGGGGTCTTGAAATTTCTTAATAACATTATACATCAATAAATAGGGGATTTTTGGATCATTTCCACAAGAATATAGGTATGTAAGTCAAGATATAAAACTATTTACATATAGGATGAAGAAGAATGGCTTGATCAAGCCCATATCAAGACTCAAGAGCATCCTATATAGATTTTTAAGGTCTAATACATTGCATAAGATACTTTTGACTTATCATAAAGTTACTATATTGAATAACTATGCACACACCTTTGTTTGTCCTTAGCATCACTAGAAAATGCCATCAAAAGGGGTAGTACAAGAAAATGTAGGGTTGTGAGGTAATTTATAATCACCATGAACATCATCATGGGAATTTAAGATAGATTTATTATATTTTTTAGCCATAGGGAAGCACTATCATTGATAATCTTGGCCAAAGAACACTAGATACTACCTATAAAGCCTATTTTCCACTCTGAGAGGAGACTTCACATGCTCACCCTAATACACACTTTTTTCATGGGAAGATAAGGACATTGGGGGAGTTATAGGGCCTAATAACCTAATGTTTTTTGGAATTGGTTTAGGTATTCAAGGGCCAAGTTTTATGAATCATCATTAATAACCTAAAGTACTCTAAAACCTTTAAAAACCCTATTACAGACCTATTTGTGAAGAATTAGAGAAATATGCATCAAAACTCATTTAAACCTCCTAACTATGATATGTTTCATCAAGTACACTCTGATAATTTCATGTCCATGACCATTAGTTGTACAAATGTTGTACGGACTTAGTAGAAAATAAGTTTTTGAGAGAAGAAACATAGAAGGAAAGGTGCAATGTAGTTTAAATAAATTACAATGATTATTAAGAAAATATTAAAACTTTTTATTCATTTTAAATCATTATATTATCATAAATATTCCTAAAATTTCCCTTGGGAGCTCATCTAAAATAGCCAGTCTACAAGAAATGAAGGAAAATTTAACCTAGTCAAGTAGTTTGACTAATGTATAGGTGTTTCTTGCCATGGATGACTCATTTCATGATATAATACATTGATTCATATCTTTAATTTATCATAATTTCAGGTTTTCAAGTTTACATTCTAGTTATAATGGTCATAAAGCACAAAGAGTTAGGCTACTAGGCCTAATTTAGCCTAGTAGACCTATTTATTCAATCAAGTAAAGAAAAATGTCATAAAAGACTATATGTGAGAGACAATGTAGATTTTTCATGCCTTTAAACTAATAAAGGTCATGAAAAATTGATCCTTTATTATAAATACATTGGTAATTTATCATTGTGATGAGTTAATTGGTCTTCACTTGATCCATTTACATGCATGACTTTTTTTGAGTTCCAATTCATGAGTTAACTCAATTCAATAGTAGTTATCTAATCAAGATGTAGTATGTAATTCTAGATAAAGATATTTGAAAAGACAAATAGTTCCCAATACCTTGTTTTAAATGCCAAAGGGATGATGTAATCATCATGCAAGACACTAGACACAAAGAGAATTACAAAGGACTATTATTTACAAATTATAACTGAAGGTTGTATTTGAGTTAATCATTAGTTAACCTCCTCTTCTCTCCTCTATGAAAAATTGTCTATATATTCTCTCTTTTGCTATATATTTAGGCCTTTAGGCCATTTTTTGAGATCCATCAGGTTGGTATATAGAAACTATACTAGAATTGTAACTTGCACCAAAAATCAATAAAGAAAGTTTGTTGTCAATTCAATCATGGTTGTAGTGTGTATCTTTGATTATCAATTTTCATATAAGAGTGATAATTATATGCTTTAATAGGTCCATTCCACACCTAATACTATTATTTCATCCTCAACAGGTAACATGAGGTGTTAAAGAATAGAAATTATGTTGAATAATGTTAGTATGTAGTGTCTTTAAAGACCTTCATTCCCACACCTTCAATTTGTAAACTTTCTATCAAACCTTTATTTGAAAAATTTATGTTTAAGATAATTCTAAAATATTATTTCTAAAAAATTGTTCCATTTTTATTTATAAGTGTGCTCAATTTTCAAATTTTATAGAGGATCATTCATTATTCAGATGCACCACCATTATAACATATATTTCCCTTTCAGTAATGTTTCTTCCCATTTTCACCCCAAAATAAAGTAGTTTTAGTAATTGATCCAAATTTTACATATTCAAAAAATCTAGCCTCACAAATTAGAGGTTTGGTATAGCTACATGTATCCCACAATCTTAGACAATTCCAATATTGTTCTAGGTATAAATCAAATCTGAGTAGTCTACATCCACATGCTGTTTATCTGGGTTGTTAATAGCTACCTCATAGGATTATATGGTGTGCATAAAACCCACATCTACATGAATTATTTTTTGATGGTCTCTTTTATTTATTAATAAAGATAAATTGAGTCACATTGGATATACCATAAAGATTAATAAGGTCCAATTCTTACATTAGTCTACTAACATCACCCTTATAGATCCATATAAGACCTAGGTTATATAGAGTAATCTCAAGGGGACACTAAGATTAGTATTATTCCCCAACTAGAAGGGGTCATATTCCTCTGATTACTATGGCCCTAACTTCATTAGTTAGTTATGATATTATTGTACTTGGAGTGTTTATGATTTACCTAAAACCACAAATAAGTGCCTTCCTTTTCTTCATCAAGGGAAGGATTACATAAGAACACATAAAGTATTTCAATATTACCATAGGACTATTAGACATAGTCCATGAGGATGTGGCATGCATGATTTTCTATTTTACAATTCAAGATGCCACTTATGATTGGTTCCTCAATATCTTAGTATATTCAATCACTTCTTAGAACTAGTATAAAAATAAGTTTTTGGCACAAATTAGACACGTCACTAGCCCATGTGTCATATCTCAACATTTTGAAAGCATGATGAGAAAACTTATTGAGATAATTATATCCTTTCATTTATTACTTAATATGTATAGCTAAGTAGATGTTAACTATAGGCCCAATGATGTTTTATCCCTTGAGATGTACAAGAATGATTTAAACTCTATGAATGTATTATTCCTATGTAGAGCATTAAAATTCACCAAAATGCCACTAGACTATGCTAAATCTATCAATATTGATAGATAGTTGAGTCCCAAATTACAAGCTTTGGCTATGCCCAATGTTAATCCAAATTTTTTGACCCTCAATCCTATTATAGATGATAATTAGAATGTCATGCCCCATAATAAAATCCAAGTATATACATAGTTACCTTTGACCCATGTTCTACCTAACTATAACCTTTGTTTTATGAATAAACTTATGTCAACACCTAGTTAATAAAGTCAAAACCAAGCCCTGGTCCCATGTAATGTTGCTACCACATAAGGTATTGATTTTGACTCTTAAAAAGTAGAATTATATTTCATTCAAAATATGGTAAAAAAGCATAGAAATGAGTTTCTAATGATGTAAAAATATTTTGGGAATAATGTAGTATAAAAAACAATAGAAATTTCAAATTTTAGAGGTATAATAGACCATTTAATAGGCTAGGTACTAAATATGAGCCATAACCTAATACGATTATTGAGATAAATATATGTGAGCCTACTTTACCTAATTGGTATAGAGTTTAAAGTAATGCAAAACATGGTGAGCTGTACTATATAGAATTTTCTATAGCCTTTGATATATTTTATAATGAGATGGGAAGGTCTGATTTTGTCCCAAATCTACCCGATTCATCTACAACTAGTGCCTCTAGTTTTACAAATAATGTAATGATGTTTAAGGTATATGAATTACCATTACTATTCAAGGATTCGAATGATATAGAGGATAATACATATTAGGTCCATGATTTATAATGGTTCTAGATAAATATTTATAACCTAAAAAATAAAGTCCAACATCCTTTTATGACATCCATTCCTCCAAACAACATTGTAGTTATTCCTTCACATCCTAAAGTTAATAAAAATCCACCTCCTCCAAAAGGGAATGATCAACAACAAGTCTTTGATTCATAAAATAAAAATTTATACAATTTAGTTGAGGATATGAAGAAAATTTAGGAAAATGTTACTCTTTATGAGCTAGATTAGAATACCAAATAAAGATAACTATTACTAAATTCATTGACCAAAAAGCCATCTTCTAATAAATCCAAAATTATACATGTTAATGTGGTCATTCATCAAGATAAACCTAAGGTATAATTTATTTTATTTACTATCAGTATGTTTGTCAAGAATGTGCATAATGTTTTGGTAGAATTAGTTGCCTTAGCTAATGTAATGCCTACAACTATTTTCACAAAATTAGATTTGAACTAAATAACTCCAAAAGAGTATTCTTACAACTAGATAAGACTATAGTCCTAGTATTTTCAAAGTTAATAAATTTTCACATGTAGCTTTCTTCGGATCTATGTGTTCAGTGTGTGTGTGTGTGTGTGTGTGTGTGTGTGTGTGTGTATTATTTTTTTTGGAATTCCTAAGGCTTATGGCCTACTTTTGAGATGTGATTGGTCTGACACTAAATGGTTACATGGCTACTCTTTTCTCAAATATGTGGCTACCATGGAAAGGGGTACCAAATCAAATCAAAATGGGAAAAGAGCCAAGATCAAGTAAATTATTATGGGATACAATGATAATAAATAAAATGTTAACTTTTCTTCATCTTATGTAGGTGTATACACATTTAATATAAAATATGAATTCCATGAATAATAATTTGAAGGCAATTCACAATTATGGACCTTTTATTTTGATGATGCTCATCCAAAAAAGGTTCATGTATAAGTATAAAATTGATCAATCTATATGGGAGGTGGTACATTAATACATTTAGGTTAAATTTCCCATGCACTAATAACCAAGCTAAGTATAAATATCTAGTTTTAGGCCTATAGTTCTCACTAAAGCAAAATTTCACATAGTTATGATACTTGTAGGTTTAGAAATAGTTATCAATTAAATTATAATAAAAAATCAATGCTAGATTTCATACATGAATAAGTATAAACATATAGCATGGGACTTTATTGAGTCATTTGAAGTGTTCAACATAAATCCATTTGAAGGGAGGACAATCAAACAAGATATTCATTAGCATCTTTAGATGCCAATTTAACAAAACTTTAGGAGTCATATGCATAAATTTTATATGGAGTCAGCCCCCTATCCCCTATCCCTAATAGCTTGCATAAGTTTTAGGTATTTTATGGTGATTAATAGATTATATAATTCTAGTAAATTTTTTACTTTTAAATCCTGGATAATTAAAGAAAAGGAGTTTGATCTCATGAAGACATATGAACTAGGAGATGATGGACACCTGTAGATGAAATACAACTAAATATCCATATGGATGGTGTCAATAAAGTAAGTGTTTGATATGGATCCTTTTTGGCTAGATATTTTATACGCTAGGAAAGATACCTAGGTAGTCATGGGATTAAATCTCATTCATTTAATGGTGAATCTCTTGTATGTTTATGTTGTTTACTCTTACCATTCACACTTTTAGTCTTTTACAATTTATACAAATTATGTGTAGGATATACACAAGTTAGCTTATTTTTGGGTGTTACTTTAATCATAAAGTTCATGAACCATAAAAAAGTGATTTTATAATAAGTATGTAGTTGATTGAAATATTATGCAAAAAAAGTTCTTAGAATGTGGAGAATGAAAAAAAATAGAATTTGTAAAAAAGAAAGAAATTGTGCTTCACAACAAGTAGTTTTTAGCAAAGCTTATTGTATCCATACAAATAGATAAACATACAAGATATGATAATTATTTAAGTAAATGATTAAGAATAATTTGAATTCATATTTAGATTTAACGATAAAACAAATTTTACCATTTTAATTCTAATACAATGCACTAATAGATCTCTTTAGACACAAAGTTCTTCAAAACCCAACTTTATTCTTATTCACTTTGAACAAAGTTCATACAAAGACATATTAAAATATAAACACAAAGTTCTAGATTGCTTAGTATTTTTGTATAATAGTTAAAATTTCTTTTAAAAAATTATCATCCCCTGTATACAAGTCTTCTCCCATATTTATACATTTTTAGATATCAAATATAATTAGGAAATAACTCCTTGAATTCCCCATATGTTGCATTAAATTTTAAAAACTATTGGGAGATGTCTTCCTTGAATTTCTCATGTGTGGCATGAAATATATGATGACATGTATCTCTTCTCAGTTTTACTATTTGGATCAAATATAACTTGTTTTCATGTTGAAATTAGCTCACTCAAGTAATCTATTCTTATAAAATGACTTCAAGTAATAACATCTAGCCAAGTTACTTGAGTCTTTCATTCGATATAACAACTTACTTTTATAAGTAATTTATCTAAGTGATATTACTTATAAATTAAATAATTAAAAAATATACTTTAAATACATTTCTGAAGTCATTTGAAGAAAATAAAAGAAGTTGAGAAGTGAAGTAATAGTAATCACTCTAATTCATGAACTTATTTTTTGTACTTTTCCCTATAGCTGATGTGTTATGACATCATAAACTGAATGGCTACATCATCTAAATTGGAAACTAATTACCTTTATATTTCAAATCTTAGTAGCTCATTTTTTAGCTTCTTATAATAACCTTTCATGCTCTCAAGATTATGTTCTAGCCTTTTAACGTGTTGATGACTTTTTATTAGCTCCTTTATTGATTTCACTGTAAATGGATTCATGGCCTCTTTAATTACTTGATTGAATTATTAAAGTAACTTTTCTTGATTCTTTTTTGGTTCTTTTAACCAAACATTCAAGAGATAGAAGATACAATCCTCTAGATCTACTTTCACATTGTATCATCTTCTTTCGGAGTCTTCATTTCTTTAATCATTGCTCCAAAAATGCTCATGCAAAAAGATAGAATGTGTTCCTCTTTTTTTACTTTTATCACTGATCCATTTGGAATAATATTTTATTCAATCAAATTCTTCTCACTTACAACATTTATCTATCAAAGTTCATCTTGTTTCAATTTATATATTCCATTTTCATTTTCAATCTCCTTCATCATTATTTTTATTTGTGCTAATTTATTCTCTATATCATCTAAATTACTTGAAACCTTAGGAAACCATTTTTGTGTAGTTTTAATCATTTTCTCTATCCACTCATCATGTTATTTGGCATTATCATTAGTTTATTCTAACAAATTTATTATTTTATGGTCAATTATATCTCCTACAAGTAATGACTATGGGGGATCAGGTCTTGTCACTTTGGCAATTATTTCACACAACTTATAAATTTGCTCTTTTAGTTTAGCTTTATCAGTCTTTTCTTAATCAATATTCTAAAAAAGAGTATTGATAATAGTCTATGTGTCTTGATTAAAACACTCTATAGTGACTTCCCCTAAGGACACCTTTGTAATTACCAAATATTCTTCAGTGATTTCACTCTTAAACTTACCCTGTGGAGGAACTGATATTTTAGTAAATTTTTGACCTAAAGGAGTAATTATCAGTTTTGAAGTCACTCTAGCACTCTTAGGCTTATTACCCTTATGATCAATACTTTTCAAAAATTTCAAGTCTATCTCTTCCAAATTTATTTCTTCTTTAAATTTAGGAGCTATTTGTAATGCCAACCATGAGGAGAAATCTATACTAGTGGAAGTAGCTGACTCTATCACCATTTTTTGCTGATTATCTCTCACCACTATCTCATGAGTAAGAAATTCTTCTATACATATAATATCTCATATATGAACAACATTAGAATATATTTCTTCATCTTTCTCTTTATTTTCCTACTTGATAGGAGTTTCATATTCTTTTTCTTCTCTAGTGGTTTTATTCTCAGGTTCAACTATTATCCTTTGTTGTGATATCTCTTAAGATGTGGTCACCTCTCTATTAGTTATTTGTTATATCTCTTTTTGGGTAGGAATAGTAGGAATGGTTGACTGATCAAAAAAATCAGGTAGAGGTGGAGTAGTAGGTGGAGAAGATTAAGGAAGAGGAGGAAGAGCATCAATCTCATTTTGAGTAAATTTATCAAGAGGTTTGATGCTAGGAGATTTTAGAGGTGGAATGAGTATGGATAGATCTACATCTTTCACTACTGAATGTATGTTTTCCACCAATAATGAAGATGAAGATATGGAAGGTGTGATAGAAATAGAAGTGATAGAAAAAGTGGTGTCTATGGAATAAAACAAAGGAGATGTAGAGGTAACTAACTAAATTGATACCTTTTCCTTTACCATAGAGTATGTTTCATTAGAATTCTTCTTGAACTTAACTTCTTCATTGGTTCTTGACTTCCTTCTCCTTGCAATGTTTTCCTTTTATGACTTACTTGGCTAATTTATATCATTATCAAATCCTTCATGTAGTATCCCTTAATAAGAAGCCATGTTGAATTCATGGTGATAACCACTAAACTCCTCTAAGTAATAGTCTTTACTTGATTCTTCTTGTAAACAATTTCTAGAAGTAGAGCATGATCTCCTCCCATTGTATGATAAAAATCTAGAGTTAGTTATCCATCATCTTCCATGTCTTTGAGAATTATAGCCAAACTAAATGAGAAAATTTGTTAAATATTCATCCTATTATTATCTCTTATTACTTTAAATTCTTCTCTATAATCAATCTATAAGTATTTTAGAGTAGGGATATGCATATATTTAAGTAAAATTATTTTTGGTGCTATGCCTTTGCAATCAAAATTTTCTATAGCCTCAAAATGTGATTGATTATAGTTATGATACATCTCTATTTATACATTTTTTACCTTATAAATGCTTTCATAATGATATTGGCCAATAAAAATAGGAAAAATAACTTAAGAACAATGTACTTTTCACTATATATCATGTAATTCCACTAGCTATCTACATAATTTCATTATAAATCATTTATCACTAGGCTACCTTGGCAATTTTAGTAGAGTCCTTGTGAAACCACCAACTCTGATGTATGTGAAATTCAAGAATTGAATACAAATATATAAAAAATGGGAAACTACCTCCCAAGCTACACCAGATACTCTCTTGGCCTTTAAAGAAACATTCAATTTACAAATGAGTTCATAAAAGAATGAATCATTTACCCTTTTAGAATGCTTGAAGTATTCAAACAAATTCAATTGAGGGTAGTATTCATATATGGGATATGTTTCCATTAACCCTTTTATAGTTAGCCTAGAAAGGCTCCATTAGATGCTACAACATATACTAAATATGAAGTCATCTTGAGATCAAGAGTTTACAATACATTACTCAGCTGATGATCAATGTTTTCACTTATCATTCTTAACCATTCAATTTGAGTAGAACTCCTATTGACATCAATAGCCCTTATGTATGCCTACATCCAAGTGGAAATTTTTTTGGCATTTTTCTCTACATTAATTCTACATAATAACTGCATGATATCATCAGCTTCTTGGACCAATTCAAACCTCACTATTTACCTTGGAATCTTTAAGGGATGTTTTTATTTCTTTAGATTATTATTCATTATCTTGATACACTGCTATTTTATTCTTCCAAAGATATTTAGATTTATTCATTGATAATTCTCTCACTTTAGATCTTACTAGGATCTTAAAAAAATAATCAAAATACTAAACATCTAATCTAACCACCACATTGCCTATAGTATCTTTTACTATTCTAGTGAGAGAATCATAATAATTAGCACATTCTATAACAAATTTAGGTAGTTGTGTAGAGCTTTGGAAAGCTACATCTTTCAAGATCCCACTATTTTTAATTTCTTACATGAGTGGTTTTTTGATTGTGGATTTAGATCTTTCCAAAAACTCACTTATGGAAACATGTCCCATGTTGGTGTCATTGATTTCTGACACTTTGGATATAATGTAAGTCTCAATGGGATAACCCTTGTATTAATACTTCATCCCTGCTTCTTTTGACTTCCCAACTCTCTTTGATTTAGTCTTTCATTTCCTACTTGGCTCTAGAATTTCTTGAAGTGAAATCTCATGAACTTCTTCAATTATAGTTACTTATTCTTATACTCTTGATATTTTTTGTGAATAACACTAGAAAGACTTGGTAAATGCTATTCAAAACTTAGTAATTATTCCTATTGGTTTTTAAAAAGGTTGAATAACTAAGTTAAGTTATTGTCTTATGTAAAAATTTTAAGCAAGCTTTGGGTATTAGGAACTTCAAGCAGTAGTGAACCTTGAAAACTCTTGGAAACTCATTCTATGTAATAGGATGTTTTAATTCTGGGAAGGTCTAGGTATTTCTCAAGTCTTGAAGATTGAAGACTCTAAGTGAGTGACAAAAATTTACAATTCTAGGTTTCTTTGGGCACGTTATTAGGGTTAGAAAACCCAACGAAGTAGAAGTAATAAATAGTCATAGCTTATGTAATGCCCCTTGGTAACTCTAGGTTATATGGGACTAGTTGTGTGGGTTTGATATTTTGAGTAAGCACCAAGTCATGAAGAATTTAGGTAGATAATCTAGGTTAATTGCCAAGTATTTATAGAAAGATTATATCTTTTGGGATTTTTTTTAAGATTTTCATATGAAATGTGTTTTTGAAGAATTTACAAGGTTTTAACAACATCATTCAATGAAAAATAACAAACAATTGTAGGCAAAATAAGAAATGACCAATTTTTTGAGATGATGCATAAAAATTAACCATGGAGAAATGAGATATTAAACCAAAATGAGATCATGAAACTGAAGGGGAAATAAAATAAATACTTTGACTACAAATGGGTTGTGAATATTTTGTGGCAAAATCATTCTAGAAGCTCAAACAATGTTGCTTGGGATTCATAGGGGTAACAACTAGGTTAGAGAATATGAAATCTAGGTGGAAAATGAGGTGGAAATTTTAATATTTATATTATCTCATGCATTAATGAAAACTAGGTGATACATGTGAGGAAAGCCATGTAAGCTTTTTGATTACTATCAAGTTTCATGAATTTCTTTGCTTAATTTGGTTTATGAAGTCAAGTAACTCTATAACCCTGATTTGGTCTAAGCTTATGATTACTTTGGACTTATGAACCTTTATTGCTTTTACTTATGATTTAAGAAAGTGAATTAATGTAGACTCATAACCCCGTATTTCTCTAATTAGTGTTTTATGGATTTAAGAATCTACTTTACTTAGCTTTAATGATTTTGAGAAGTAAATTCATTCCACAACTCTAATTTATTCTAGATGATGTAACTTGGGTTTGTGAATACAATGTACTTTATCTTTGTAAAATAATTAAAGTAACTTAGAAAACCTAAGTTGGCCTAGAGATGAGCCCAAACACTTAGTTTTTTAAATTTTTTGGAAAGATGGACAAATGAGTTTTATGATAATGACACAGATAGACATTTTCTAACCTTTTGGAGAAATTTGAAGAAATTTTGGTAACAAAAGTAATTATAGTGAAAACTACTAGAGTATAATTCTTATTTAGGGGATTGAGATTTGACGAGGATAAATGAATCACATAAGACAAAAGATAATTATTTGAATAGAGTTAACCCAAAATTTCCAAGTGTCAAATTTTGAGGACACCAATTAGATTTTAATGGGGACATCTTTATTTATAACAAAAATATTGAAACAAGGGTAAGATCCTAGTATCTCTGGTTTTGAGTCTTGTCTATTAGGTATAGAGTCATGTAAAAATCAATCATGAAAAAACTCAAAACAAACAAAAAATAAATAAAAACAACTATACAAAATAAAAATTAAGTTTTTATTTATATACATACATGTGTTACCCTACTACTCAGTTCTTATAAAGCCGAAAGTCTTGCAAATTTTAAGGCAATGGTAGTTCAATTACATCTAGGTAAGCTAGGATGAAGATATATTTTCTAGCAATCTTTTTTATTGTGAAAGTTCCTTTCCATAGTGAATAAAATTTGTCATGCATCCCTTTTGGTTCATTCTGATTATCCCATAGAAGGACTAAGTCACCAACTTAAAACTTTATTTCTTGAGCCTCTTTGTCAAAAATATTCTTTACTTTTATGTGATGATTAGTTAAAGGGTCAAAAAAATTATTATGAGCTTCTTGTAGTTAATATAAGAACATAATCCTCTTATCAAGTGAATCCTAATAAGTGGCACCTTTAATAGCCTTAGATAGTTGTAGAGAATGCAACTCTATGGTGATGGGTATTTCATAATCTATTCCATATAATAACTAAAATGGTGACATGCCAATGGCTTTCTTTGAAGTGATTTTATCAGCCCATAATGCATGAAATAGCTTCTTGTGATAGGCAAGTTGATTATTATCCACCAGATTATGAATGATAGTCATCAAGTTATTTCAACTTGATTCAACTTGGCCATTCCCTTGAGAAGAATAATTTGAAGACTAAAATAAATATATTCTATATAAATAATATAAATAAGTTAGTCCAACTAAATAAAAGTTAGATGCATTATCTATTACTATCTTGTGAGGAACACCAAATCTCACTATAATGTTTTCCTTGATAAAATCACATACAAATTTAGAAGTGTCTTTCTTGATAATAATATATTATACCCACTTTATGAAGTAATCAATGGTGTTTAAGACATAACAATGGCTGGCACTTGAAGAGGGATTCAACATGCCAATGAAATCTATGCCCCACTATTGGAATGGTTCATTGATTATGACTAGTTTTAAAGGTGATGCTTTAAACTTAGACATCCCACAAAATTTTAACATGCTTGACATTTAGAAACCCTATCCAAACTATCTTGGAAAATATTAGACCAATAGTAACTTTCTCATAGGAATTTATGTGTTGTAACTCATGCTAAAAAGTGACCTCCACAATGTTTATCATGGAACTATTACAGAAGTCTCTTTTGTTGTTCTATGTCTACACAATAGAGGAATTCACCATAAATTCTTATTTTATACAAACCATTATCCCAAATGACAAAATACTTTGACTTCATCTTGATAGTATGTTTTTACTTATGTGTTAGATGAGCTGGAAATTATCCATAAGCTAGGAAGAAACCAATCCTACTGTACCATTCATCAACAAGATCAACAAAAAGAACCATGGGCAAAATTTCATTTGATTCATATTGAAGTAAAGATACCATCATATCTTTTCATCTAGTTTACTTTATGTGACTAATTGGCACAAACCTCTTCCTCTCATTAGCTTTGCTGGTTAAATATCAAGATCAAACTCTTGAACCTTAGCTACCCAGGTGCCTTTTAGTAATCCCAACTCTTGCTAAGTTAGAATAGATTTAACTATAGTTTCAAGTATATATAATTTAGTATGTGAAGGTAAGATATAGTACCTAATATATTTACATCCTTTGACTATAGCATAGGCATGTTTTTCCATCTATGTATACTTTAGTAACTTTTTAATGAGTAGCTCATGAAAGATATCAGAGATTCAATATCTTCATCATTCTTTTTTAGAATTATGGCTGACATGGTATGTTCAAAAGAATAACAATAAAGAATGAATTCCTTATTGAAATGTGGATAAACCAGAACTAGAGCTTGAGCTATGGTTGATTTACTCTATTCAAATTCCATCTTACCTTCAACATTCCACTTGAATTATTTCTTATTCTTCATCATATCAAAAATGTGGCAAGTTAACTTGGCAAAGTTAGGAATGAACCTTCTGAGGAAGTTAACCTTACCAAATAATGAATGTACCCCATTATTAGATGTAGGAATAGATATATTGTGAATGTTTATCACCCTTTATGGATCAATATTCATTCCTTACTTTGAGATGATGTGACCAAGAATTTTCCCTTCACTCATGAAAAATATTGATTTCTTAGGATTCAAAGAGATCCCATGTTTCCTGCACTGAATGATAACCTCTTTTATATTAGCTATATGGTTACCTCTTTTCTTGGAGAATATTATCAGGTCATCAAGATATTTAACTATACTCTTGTTTTTTAGATGTGCAAATGCCAAATCCATCACTGATTGTAAAGTTACTCTAGTATTAACAAACCCAAAGGGCATCTTTTGATGGGTAACCCATGGTGTTGTGAAATTTGTATTTTATTAATCTTTTTCCACCACTTTTATATGATTATATCCTAAAAACCTATCTAACATGGCCAACATTTATGATATTGTAACTACTTGGAAGGTATGATCCATGATGGGCAACATATAGTTATCCTTCAAAGAAGCTTGATTGAGATTACATAAATTAACACACAAATGCATTTCTGCATTCTTATTTCTTACTAAGACAATGTTAGATAACCATGATAAATGATGAATGAGATAAATGATCTTATCATCAATTAGCTTTTTTATTTTAGCAAAGATAGTAACTATGATTATTAGGTTATGATGGTGAAGCTTTTATCTGAAAGGGTCTGTATATAGCCAATGTGGAATGTAATTTTGTACCTATTTTGGTTGAAAGGTCTTTAGGTATTTATAAGAACAAGAAAACACATCAATATATTTATTTAAAATCTTAATGAATACATCTTTTTCATCTTGGGAATAACACTTTCTAATTTTGACCGTATTGGGCTCTTCATCAATACCTAAATTAATTTGTTGTACTTGTGGATTAAAACTATCGCCCTACTCTTTCTTTTTCTTTAGAAACTAATGATGATTATTAAAAATTTATTCTTAAAATCTAACCCTTTATGGATTTTATTTACCTTAAATTGAATCACATCTTCATTATCATCATGTTCAGGGTTAGTATTACCTATTATTGTCTGGCATGGAATTAAACTACTTCCTTCAAAATATAGTTATTCAAAATTATCTTGTTGTTTAATTAAAGTATATATCTACTTGTCATCATTAAAGACCTACCACTGATTAACATTATCTATAAACCTTGGATGGAAAACCATCTCTACTCTATAGTCACCTTCTTGGAAAAGTGTAGACTATTGATTTGGCATGAGCATATTTATAGTAAACATAAGAGAATAAAATCTAGAAATCTAATCACGGGGGATGAAATTGATTGAAAAAGATGAAAAATTAAGTATTACACTAAGAACTTAATCATGGTGGTGCCATAGCTTATCCTTATTTACTTGGTAATGGCCATGAATTTGCATTACAATCAACTCAACATCTCCTTATGCTTTTATAAGTATCATTACTTTTTATTTTACTTTTTCTAGTCCAAAAAACATTGCTCATGCTCTACTATGTTAGTATTTTCAAATATTATTTTGTAAGAGTAAGGATATAACTTACTATCTAGTGATATCAATACAACCCTAACACCCAAACCAAGGGAACTATAGCTACCATTAAATTTTATCATCCATATTTTCTCTTTCTCTTCTTGTGTCTCTATTTTTTGCATGCCCTTACCCAATTAAAGGTAACAGACTTGATGATATGATTATTCAAAAAGAATATTTGATCTTGGATCATCTAACTTGGAGACTGTATACTTGAATTTCTTCTCAGGTTCAAGTTTTTGATTTACACCTTTGATTGGAATATGAACACAAGACTAATCCATATTAACTTCTCCCCTGAGATCTTTACATAAGTTTCTACTCAACAACATTATGTAGGAAATAGGGATATCTAATACCAATATTGTCATTTTAAGCCTCTTATCTAGAAAAGCTGCTAGAATAGCTTGATCATCTTTGACTTATCTAATCAAGAGAACTTCTGTTTATATTGAGTAACATCTTTCTATTTACTTACTTAGAGTGAGGCTAAGAGAATCGACTACTTTAACTAGTATAACATTATCAAAATACCTAGAATCTAGGATTAATTATTCAACTTGAACCCATTGATTAAGATAGATACATATAATGGATCTATTCTTTCGAATGTGGAAGCAGTTGTGGAAGAGGTAGTTATAGCATTTTTTGTAAAGAGACCTATTTAGGAGTAGTTAAGATAAATTTTGAAGCATTAGTTGTATTTTTTTACCCTTTACTTTAAACATAATTAACTAGTCTATTCAGATGATATGGATAGGACCTCAAGTATTCAATTTTTGACATTTGAATCTTAGTTTTCTTGATGTGATAAATAATTTCAAAATAAGGGATAGACAAAAACAAACTAGGATTACTTTTATAAGTATGAATAACTAGATTTTGAGGTTGAAAATAAGATGTTTCATATTTATGTTTTAGAGCAAGAGAAGTGGGTAAAGTACTATCTCTTTTGAGAATGATAACATATGACTTGGAGTCTTCTTTATCTTTCCCTTGTTCCTTGGAAGATTTTTCACCAACTTGATAAATTTGTGATCTTGTAAATATTGCAAAGGAGTGACTATGATTATCTTTAATAGTTTATTTATATTCACTTTCTAATTGATATTCAAGGTATCCTATATTTTAATCACTAGTAGGATCTAAAAAATCATCCTCATCAACAAATATTTGATCAAAATTAGTAGCCAAATGATCTTCTTCATTCATTTTAATGTGATTTTTTGGAGTATCCTCAATTACCAGTCTTTATGGAGGTCCAACAATATGAT
Organism: Torreya grandis; assembly: GCA_037957365.1. Lineage (NCBI taxonomy): Eukaryota > Viridiplantae > Streptophyta > Pinopsida > Cupressales > Taxaceae > Torreya > Torreya grandis. The sequence goes on from JARHVA010002459.1 coordinate 580,620, forward strand.
TTTGATTTTTACTATTAAAATTGCATGTAGGTACATTCTTGATAGGAGCAAAATGAGCACCTTGAGAAATTTACCTTTTAACTTGTAGTAAGTCATTAGCCAATTTATACAACAAGGGATTCATAGTGTTTTATAATGTAGTTGAAGTAAAAAAAATAGCCTTGGAAGTTGTCTTCTTAATCTTTCTATCCATAATAAGGTTATCTTCAACCTCTATAGTAATACTTTGATTTGCTATAAATCAATAAGATGTGCTCTACATAGCTGATAACTAACCTATGATAACTAAGAATTGATGAAAAAGTACTTTTGATTATCACTAGTGGGTTAAATAGCTTGAGTTATTTTGTAAAGTAGTCTATTAAATTTAGCAATGAAATCATACATGTGTTCATGTGGTTCTTTTTTAAGTTGAGTTAATTGGGTAAGTAGTATGTGTGATTATTCAACAACTTTAAACCTTTTTTTCATATTGCTCATGCATAGTTGCCCAATTAGCTATGGTATTATGAGCCAAATGGTGGAACCATTATATATCTAAATCATATAAGGTTTCAATGAAGAGTCTAACTGACACATCTTTATGCTCAATGTCAATCACTACACATGCTACAAATAAAGAAAATAAGTGCCTATTTGGACTTTGTTTTTCATCCCCTATGAACTTAGAAAAGTTCTTTCTTGACCCCTTAGGTAAGTCATGGAGAGGATTTAAATTCAATGGGTCAATCGATACCCCCCAAGGGATACAAAGTTGTGTCATTCTTATAGGAATAAAGAATTGAGGATTAATAGGTTGGATTATTTCTAAATAACCATGTTGTAACTAGTTCATAGGATTTTATATTTATTTTATAGGTCAAAGACTTAATCTTCTTGTTCTGGTTTGAGGAGCGAAGCTAAAATTAAACCATTCTTATAGTTGAAATAAATCATCAATTTGGCCTTGATCTCTTCATTCCTTAGTGAAAGGTTGATTTGTTAGATTGAATCACTTATGATTATATAAAGATTTGTTTAAGTTACTTTAGGTTTATAAACAAATACTTGGTAAGTGATTACTTGATGTGAAACAACTTAAGATAAACAAAGTGTTTCATTCCCCAACGGTGTTGCCAAAAACTATTTTTGTAGGCTAACAAAGATACCTAGGTAGTCATGGGATTAAATACCCTTCATTTTATGTTGAATCTCCTATATGCTTATGTTATCTACTCTTACTATTCACACTTTCAATCTTTTACAATTTATAGAAATTATGCATAGGATACACACAAGTTATCTTTTTTTTGGGTATTAATTTAATCATAAATTTCATGAACCATAACAAAGTGATTGTATAATAAGTAAGAAAGTGATTTAGATATTATGAAAAAAAATTTATTAGAATGTGGAGAATCAAAAGAACTATAATTCATGAAAAAAAAGATATTGTACTTCATAAAAAGAAGTTTTTAGTAGAGCTTCTTGTATCTGTACATATAGATAAACATACAAGATATGATAATTCTTTCATCAAATGATTAAGAATAATTTGAATTCATATTCAGATTTAATGATAACAAAAAGTTTACCAATTTAATCCTCATATAATTCATTGAAATATATCTTTAGATGCAAATTTATTTAGAATCCAACATTCCTTTTATTCACATTAAACAAAGTTCATACAAAAATATACATAAATCTAAACATAAAGTTTCAGATTACATAGTCTTTTTGTATAATAGTTACAATTAATTTTTAAAAATTACCATCCCCTATATATAGGAATTATCTCATATTTATACATATTCAGATATCAAATACAATTAAGAAACAACTCCTTAAATTCCCCATGTGCTATGTTAAATTCTAAAAAATGTTGGAAGATGTCTTCCTTAAATTTATCATGTGTGGTATGTAATGGATGATGACATTTTGTATTATTTGTATCAAATATAGCTTATTTTCATGTTACGCTCAAGTTTCTCACATAATCTATTTTTATAAAATGGCTTCAAGTAATAACATCTAGCCTAGTTACTTGAGTTTTTCATTCTACAAAGTAACTTAATTTTATAATTAATTTTTATAAGTGATATTACTTACAAATCAACTAATTAAAATAAAATTACTCTAAATACATTTCTCAAGTCATTTGAAGAAAACATAAGAAGTTGAGAAGTGAAGTAATAGTAATCACTCTAATTCATAAACTTCTTTTCTATACTTTTCCATGTAGTTGATGCATTGCAACATTATAAATTAAATGTTTGCATCATCTAACTTAGAAACTAATTTCCTTTCTATTTCAAATCCCAATAGCTCATTTTTTAGCTTCTTACAATAACCTTTCACCCTCCAAAGATTGGGTTCTAGCCTTTTGACATGTTCATGAATTTTTATTATTTCCTTTATTGATTTCACTAATAATGGAGTTATGGTGTCTTTAATTACTTGCTTGAATTCTTGAAGTATTTGTTCTTGAGTAATTGGTGGTTATTCTAACCAAACATTCATGAGATAGAAGATACCATCCTCTAGATCTATTTTCACATTGTGAGCATATTCTTCTAGAGTCTTCATTTCTTCAAGCATTACTCCAAAAATGTCCATGTAAAAAGATATGATGTGTTCCTCTTGTTTTTTTAATAATTAATCCTTCTAGAACAATCTTTTCTTAAATAAAAATCTTCTCACTTAAATAATTTATCTATCATAGGCTATCCTATTATAATTCAGATATTTGATTTTCATTTTCAATCTCCTTCATCATTGTTTTTATTTGTGCTAATTTATTCTCTATGTCAGCTAAATTGCTTGGAACCTCAAGAAACCATTTTTATACAATTTTTATCATTTTATCTATCTATTCATCAATTTATTTGGCCTTATCACCAGTTTATTATACCAAAGTTATCATTTGATGGTCAATTATATCTCTTAAAAGTAATGACTATTGGGGATCAAATCTTGCCACTTTGGCAATTATTTCAAATAGCTTAGAAATTTGCTCCTTTAGTTTAGATTTATCAGTCTTTTCTTCATCAATATTATACAAAAGAGTATTGATAATAGTCTATGTGTATTTATTTATAACTCTTATTGACATCAATATCCCTTAAGAAAGCATACATCCAAGTGGAAACTTTCTTGGCATTTTTCTCTCCATTTATTTTACATAATAACTGTGTGATATCATCATCTTCTTAGACCAAACTTCCAAGAAACCTTGAAGGATGTTTTGATTTATTTAGATAAGTATTATCAATTATATTTATACACTCTATTATTTTATTCTTCCATATATCTTCAAATTTATTCATTGATAAGTCTATCACTTTGTGTCTTGTTGGGATCTTCAAATAATAACCAAAATATTGAACATCTAATTTGACCACCACATTGCCTATAGTATCCTTTACTATTATAGTGAGATAATGATAATACGTAGTAAATTATAGAAAAAAATAAGGTTTTTGTGTAGAGCTTGGCGTTAGTAATTTGACCTATCAAGGCCAAATTATAAAACTTTATTAAATTTGTTTAATAACCCTTTCTAGTTGGTCAAATCAGTGAATTGTGACCTAAAATCATAGATTTTGGTCCAAAATATAAAAATTAGAGTAAGAAGGGTCATTATTTTTCCTAAATGTCCTTTAAATATGTTCAAATGCATGATGATAACCTAAGTCCAAAGTTTTAAATCTTGAAAAGGTGTTTAGAGGGAAATATAAGCCAAAAAGCCCATAAAACCCCTCACACATGCCAATTTTCATACTTAAAACATGAAAAAGGTTGCAAACATGTATTTTTGAATAATATAGCATGTTTGTCTTCCCAAATCTTCTATTTCAAGTGGTGGAGAACTTTGGTTTTCTTTTAAAAGGCCAAAATAAGATCTATTCCTTCATTTTACAATCGAAAGTATGGATTTTATACAACCAGGGTTGGGAATATCAAGGTCAAAAACTCACCAGGATGTAGTATGAATTTCATGAAAATTGATGGCCATACAAGCCCAAAACTAGTCATATATTGGCACTTTCCTACTTTTCACAAAGGAACCTACTTGAAGGTTTTCTAATGGTATAGACTATTGGATGAGAGTATAGGTCTCAATTTTAGGGAGAAGAAAGTAGACATAGAGGGATTCTTAATGGTATAAGTGGTTCTTAAATTGGGTTATCTAGGCTCACTAGTCATATAGTTTAAGGTAGGCCAATTTACATATCCTACAACCAAATATGTAACCAATTTTCTTCATTCTCTTCACCAAGGTAGAGTTTCAATAAAGTTTAGGTTGTTTCAAAGTCTTGGGAACTTTAGCTACCTATCCATGGCCTTATACATGTTTTATTAATGCATTTGTTGGTAAATAATTTCTCACAAGGTTAGTGAGTCTAATCTATAGTATAATATGCTTTCAAGGAGAACTTGTATGGTCATGGAAGAAGGGGGTAGCTTCATGTTTTTAAGAAAGTTTGTTTTTAGAGTCTTCATCAAGTTTTTCATGATTTAAAAACATAATTCTTAGAGATTATTTAAGATTAAAAATAGGAATACATGTCCATACTCAATAAAAATGCCTAAAGAGGTTTAGTTTAGTATTTTTAAGGTTTCTTTGCAAATTAAAAGGTTTTTAAAGAAAACTATGTCTCATTTTTTACTCCTTTCCCTCCTCCAATGGCCTCTAAAGTCTTGTGGTATGATGGTGATTGGTTCATTGGTTCATGTTTGCATATGGACTCTCAATTTTGACTTATCATCCTCCCTCACACTAATTTTCTAACTCATCTACATTTACCCCATATCACTACCTTACTCTATGTTTTCCACTATGTTTTGTTCTTTTCCCACTCTCCTTTCATGTCTTTTAATCATCTTTTCATCTCCCTTCATATAACACTAATATTCCACACATCTCCATCACCTATTTTCATCTCATGAGTGTCAAGGTTGATGAAAGATAAAATAAGGCATGATCAAGCAGGATAAACCAATAAAACATCATAACACAACCAATATAGAAGCCCATAAGCCTAATTTTTAGTCAAGGACATCATTATGAACAAAAGATATCAATTTCAAAGGGCCAAAGATATTTCATATGTCATATATGTAATAACCTTGCCTATTGAAATAATGGAAGTTTTCAAGAAAAAATGATGTTTTTGGAGCCCTCCTTTAGGCTAAACTTGCTCAATTCCATACACAAGTCATATATATACATAGTCAAGGTGAAAAAAATATGATTATTTTCTAAAACATGTTTGATAAAGGTTTTCAAAAGATATTAATTATGTTTGGTCATAGAAAAGTAGACCTAAAAGAGTTTTGAAGAGAGGCTAATGGCCAAATACACACAAGAAAATATCCTACAACCTACTTTGAAACTCTACAAGCTTGATGGGGGTCAAAAATCAATTGGTCAAGGTCATGACAACTTCAAAGCTTGTAAAAATGGAGTTAGGACTAGTTCTATGAAGATAATTGTTTTCACTAAGATGACTTAAGGACAACACAATAATAGTGCCTTTAAAGGCTACAATCAATTCAAATGGCTACCTAAAGCCATGAAAGCAAGCATGAGCTCATAAGGAGTTTTAAAAGGGTTAGACCTTTTTCACAAAGTTTTGCAAAGTTACTAAAGAGTTGAAATTATTAGAAAAGTATCTTAAGATCATTGTGTAGTGTGAAATAGTAATTAAAAATATCAGACAATAAATCATGGTTCCTTGTCTATACAAGGATATACAAACCTACATCTAGCCTTGGGAGCTAGAGTTCAGTCGAGAAGGTAAATTGTGCTTTGAGTGTGCATAGGAAGTTACTTCATCATCTAGACTTTCAAGGATTATATGAGTTTTTAAAAAATCATGATACCAATTATCAACTCATTGACATTTAATGCTTTGTCTATTTCCATGAGGTATCTCAAACCTTTAAACCCAATTCATACAATCTCTAAAGTATGTATAGTCAGGTATAGTGAAAGGAAAGTCTATGGAAAAGGAAAAGTTGGTGAAATAACATTGATGTATGGAGGAGAATTATTCAAAAAGGGAACATAATTATGATTATTTTAGATTCACGGTGTAGGAAATTTTCAAACATAACATCCCATAGACCTTAAGAGACCCTGCCTATAGTCACATAAGGTGACTATAGTCAACCAAGGACATAGTACTGAGGGGAAGGGTTATTTTGGTTTGAGACCTTCAAAACATGAATTGAAGGAGGTTGATAGTTTTTGAGTAAAATATTTAATGACAAGGTAGTATGGTTTTTAATTTGATGTTGAGTCCATCATGATGACCTAAGGTATAAGTAAAATCAAGCTACAACTAAGTAAGGGTTTGTTCATCAAAGGAAATTATCACGGTGTTTGAGACCCTAAATTAATACAAAGTGCATAAGATTTACAATCTAAATAAAGCGTTCAATGATCATATATTGATAGTTATTTAACTATCATGATACAACCTTTAGCACCCGCAGTCAGCTTAATGAAAGTAACCCTACAGTCAAGTGGTCTAAATGACAAAATAGTGAGATGAGCTAAGGAAACTCTAAAAGATTTTTGACCTACTTATGTTTTATTTACAGCTCCTCAAAAGGATTTATGTAAAATTTAAACTCCAATGCCATTTGTCATAAATAATCCTTGGCATCCTTTTGCCACAATCCATACAACTATGAAGACACAATTAAGTCTAGGGTAAAGGAGAGGTATGTCATAAAGAGGATGTTTCACAAGAATGAATTAGATGAGGTCAAGGGTTTCACTTGAAATACACTCTAATATAAATGCTATAGTGTATCTCATCTTATGACTAACATCTACACCTCACAAGGATGATGGTATAAGTACATTGTATTGAATATCTCAATTGAGAGGCCTAAATGACTTGTTTGGAGGTCAAAGCATTCTAGATAGAGAGGTGAAAAATGGTTTCAACCATATTGAAAATACTATTGTGATAATTGAATATGTTTTTAATCTTGGAAACCTCAATTACTCATGAAAACACGTTCAAATATGTAAAACATAGTCATGTATGTCATAGTACATTCATAGAGGGCAAATTTCAAGGAGATTTGAGGATTCTAGCATCTATAAATGGAGTTTTATATTTAAATTTAGAATTTAAGGTCATAATGAGTTTTATAATTATATAAAAAGTTTAAAGTACATTGGATGAGTGGAAGTACTCATTGTTTTGTCACAGTCATCAACATGTCTTTTTGAGGCCATCTTTGGAGCAAGTAGCATTTTGAAGTGCCACAAAGGTTTATAAGTGAAGGTGAAAGTTTGAAAATAATTGAATGTTGTTTTTACATCATAATAAGACCTTTAAAGAGTTTCAAAACTCCAAATCATATGAAAACCATGCTCATATAGGCTTTTGGAAGCAAACAGGCATATAGGCCATAAAAGACATTTTTGATTTTTTAGGTAAAAAGATGTTTTTAGAGTGTTTTGATAGCATGGTAAAAACCCAATAATGATGTTTTCAGGAATTGAGAATTAATTGAAGATTCATTTTCATCCTAGTGAAGATTTTCATTTTTTGTAGTTTTAGACACCCTTCCAAACCTCCTATTTAGATGCCCAAATCTTTCACCATGTGAGGATTTTGGACAAAAAATATTAGTATGTTTTGAGAAACCCTATGAAATTATAATTAATGCACAATTGAGGTCAGTTAAGGGGATTTTATTTAGGAACAATTATCAAGAATGTAGGTAGCCTAGAATGCAATTAAAACTCTATAGGTACATTTCCTCCATGTGATAACTTTTCATATATTTTGCATGTGAACCCAATATTTTTAGGGATGTTAAGCGGGTTAGTGAGATACAAATCAATGAAAATAGTTTGGGATTTTGATTTTTGTACTTCATGAATCATCTTTTTCAAGATTAAACTTTAAAACCCTCCCAAGCCCTCAAAAAACTAGTTTTAAAAAAATTGATTGTATTTCCACCAAATCACAATGGATCAACCTAAAACGTAAAGTACACTCAGATAAGATTATTGAAATGCCAATTGGACATATGAATATATATAGATCAAGGCAAAAATCATGTTTTTAATGGAAAAAACATGGAAAATGAAGTACAGGGTAGCTCAATGGGATCCAATCAATGAAGTTTGAATATTGAAACTTTATATTCATCCTAAAATATTTAGTTGGTCGTAAATATTCTTGGAAGTTCCCCTACCATCTCAATCAAAATGGCTAGTCTACAGGAAAATGGGATAAAGTGGGCCTAGTCAACCCTATCGATTGAATGAAAAGAATTTTCTCATCAAAATTGCATATCTTTTGATGAGAAAAAGTTGTTCTAAGTCTAATAAATTGTTTTTTTAGGTTTCATGCTGTCTTTTTTTAGGTTCCATGGAGTCCAAGTGTAAAGATAGGCTATTAGGCCTATTTGGCCTATTTGGCCTAATTGGTCAAATAGTCAAGTTTGTTTTTGGAATTATATTTATATGTAAGGATATTACATGGATTTTCCATGATATATATATGATATTAACATGGATTTTAATGCACATAATCATCCATCAAAGTCCCATTTCATGCAAGGTAGAGCTTAGTGAAGAAAAGTAGTCTTAAGCTTCAGTTGACTAATTGATAAGATCATGCATTTTCCTTTGTTTTCATATAAATGAAGGCTTTTAAATAATTTATATATCACTTAAATATTTAGTTAAGGCATCCAATTTGGCATAGATTTCATGCAAAGGAATATTGACTTGTTAAAGAGCCCAACACTCCCTTTCTAATGCCAAAGTAAAGCATCATGTAAGACAAAAAGACAAAAGGATATTGTTTCAAAGATTTTTTATCATTTATTAACCCAATTTGGACTTGAGTTGACATGTATTTCATCTCCTATTCTCTTTCAAATGATAATCTCTTGGCTATTCTATGCTTTTGCTATATATGTAGTCTTTTTAGCCATTTTTAGAATCCATCCCTCTCTTGGCAAGACCAAACTCTACCAAGATTGAGTTATGTAACTTTTTCAAATAAATAAAATCATGGTGGGAAAGTATATTTATGTTAGTTGATATTCATATGTTATAGAACTTTCTCCCTTATTAAGTCCTAATTCTTACCTAGTTACTAGTTTGGTAGATTATGTAGGTCATGTTTAGTATTTGATGTATTTTGGCTCAGCTTAAAGTGGATATAAGTGGCTAGTTATTTCATTGAATTAATAATATTCCATCATTTCCCTCAAGCTTTGATCACCAAATAAAACATCTTCATGAAATATTGATACATGGAGATATTTAGAGTTGTAGATTTAGTTTTACTTGTATAATCAATGTTTTAAGAGCTCAAATAGAGTGGATGTACCAAAAATACAAGTATATCACCAATAGTAAATTAGGATTTTAATTTTAGTTTCTTTCTCCCCCTTTTCATCCCAATAATCAGTAGTTTAGTAGTCAGTTCAAAGTGATACATTAGAGGAGCTAGCCTCACCAAAATCTAGAGTTTTGGTTTGAGTTCAGGTGTCCCACACCTTAGATCATTCCAATGTTAGTCTAGGTGTGAAGGTTCCAAATCCAAATCTATTAAAACTTCAATCAGGGTGCTGTCTAGATATCTAATAATTTTGGCATGCCTGGTGGGACACAAATTTAGATATTAGATTACAAGTTTGTAGGAAATTCATATTTAAATATAGTTTCCAATACTCTTATGGCCCTTATCTCAAGGTAAAAGATACTTTTTTTTCATAATTTCAATTATCTTCATGATTTTCTAGGCCATGATAGCTTATAGAGAAGACTTTTGTCATTCTTCTCCTTACCAACAATTTTAGTATGATCCTCATGGCTCATATTAGTCCTATCATCAACCAAATCAACCATATGATGAATATCAAAGCCTTAACAATAATATGAAAGCTCATATCAATCCTATAACCACTCTCATGAGTCCTGTTATCCTCCTAATTAGCCCAATTAAGTGCCAAATCAATCCATCTGAAGCTTCAAGAAAACTCTATTTGGATATGAGAAAGAGATGATAAGTGTGGACACCAGGAAGATTTATTGTGAGGAGATTTCCAAGTACAAAATTTAGAGCATGAGAGTAAATTTGTAGAAATCTAAAGAGGTATGTGCAACTTTCATAAGGTAAGCTCACTCAAAGTCTATTTCTAATATTTTAGACATTAGAGGTCTAACAATAAGCAATGAAGAGAAGTTGGTAGTTTATGAGAAAACCCAATGTCATCATTTGTAGTAGTATGTTCCCATAGAACTACTCTTTTCCCTTTATTATCAGCAAACTAATGTTTATCACAACCTTCAAGATTCAAACCAAACCTTGGCTAAATTTCCTACCTAGAAGTCTTTTTAAGAAAGGTCTCAGAAAGTTGAAGAAGTTTGTAATGAGAAGTCTAATTTTCAGATTGTAGAGATCATATTGAAGCCTATATCCTCAAGTTTGCATGAAGAGATCCATAGAGATCTAATTCATGATTTTAAGGCCAATCTAGCCAAGAAAATTGAGCTTGAAAATAAATATTCCTATATTCAATGGTAGCTACAAAGTCAACACCACAATAGCTTCCTTTTTTCACATCCACAGTTACCACAAGTCTGGTTCAAAAATTTTCTAAACCCAAGTTCATGACTTGGAAGTAAATTCAAGAGTCAAGCAAGAAAGAGGAACAATCAAGCATCATTCAAGATGTTAAGTTTTAGAACAAACTAGAGATCATTCATCCTCTACTCATCTCTCCTCAGAAGCCAAAATGCTTTCCTTCATTGAAAGTTATTCAAGAAAAAAGTGTAAAGAGATGAGGTGAAGGTAATCCAAGAAGAGCAGCCTTATGATCAAAATCATGTATCTATGGTAGCTTCTATGGACTTTCTCATCTTATTGAATACTTTTTAAGTATCTACCATGCCACTTTTGGGGGAAGAACCTCTTCTTTGTGAGGAAAATAAAGAAGATGCGGTCAAAGAGACACAAATTGAAGGTGACTTTAGTGATCAAGAAGAAGAAATCATAATTAGGATACCACTTGGCAAGGATAAGAATAATTTTGTATTTCATGATGCAAAAAAAGAGGAGTTGCAAGAGGTTTTTCAAGAGCTTGTAGTAGCTGATATAGATGAAGTACACATAAATATTTCTTTAGAAGGTAGCCATGAAGACAATTCACATAGATCCATTTCTGAGATGGAAAATATTCCTAAAGAAGATGATCATTGGTAGAGACTATACCATGATTTCTTGAATGAAATTGAAGAGATTAAGATGGAATATTTTGATGATGAGATAGAACAATATGTTGATGATTCTTCAGGATTCCACCAATGTTTTTGATCTTTAAGAAAATAATTTTATTTTGGAGATCCCAAATAAAGATGAGTTGGAGCTTGAGTGGATAGATGAGATGCCATTCTCTATAGAAGATGAAGATGAATCAAGTGTATTAGATGAAGAACATTCATATGACTCCATAAAAAGGTTATAAATATGTGATAAACATGTTTCAAATGGTAAGAATACTTATGAATTTCATGTCCTTTCAGTTGATCATGATGAAGAGGCCTTTTGGGATGATTTGGAGAGTTTTTGTGTGAAGTTTGATAGTCCATCTCAACCTCATATGAAGATTGAGGAATGTTATATAATACATACTATTAAAACTATTCATCAAGAATAAATTAAATAATTTCAGCCAAGTTTAAATACTCATCAAGAGTCTAAAGGCTTTGACAAATTACTACCTCAAATATACCTTAATGAAGACATCAATCCAAGTATACTAGATGAATTACCAATATAATCATTGAATGAGAATATGTAAAATCATAATCAGCCTATGAATGAGCTAGAGTTAGCATTCTTGATTA
>JARHVA010002459.1:597500-765000 GCA_037957365.1 Torreya grandis
GTTTTTACATCATAATAATACATTTAAAGAGTGTAAAAATTATAAATAATATTCAAACCATGCTCATATAGGCTTTTACAAGCAAATGGGCATATAGGCCAAAAAAGGCATTTTTAACTTTTCAGGTAAAAATATGTTTTTAAAGTGTTTTTATAGCATGGTATATACACCAAAATTATTTTTTAATGAATATATAATAAATGTAATATTAATTTTCATCTTGGTGAAGATTTTCATTTTTTGCAGTTCAAGACACCCTTCCAAGCCTCCTTTTCAGATGCTTGTATCTTTCACCACGTGATGATTTTGGATGAATGATATTATTATGTTTTGAGGACACATATTAAATTATAATTAATGAAAAAATTATTTTATTTTATGGGCTTTTATTTATGAACAATCGTTAAGAACATAGGCAACCATAATGCAAGCAAAACCCTACAAATAAATTTCTTCCATATGATAACTTTGCATTTATTTTGAATGGGAACACAATATTATAAAGGATGTGAAGGGATAATTTTGATAAAAATTAATGGAAATATTTTTGTATTTGTATATCTATACTTCATGAATCATTTTTTTAAAGAGTGAGCTTTAAAACCCTCCCAAGCCCTCAAAAAACTAGTTTTGCAAAAAGTTGATTTTATTGCCACCAAATCAACATGGATAGAACTAAAAAATTTAAAACATTAATTAAAATTATATAATATTCATTAAATTCCAATTTTACATATGAATATATATGGATCAAGGTAGAAATCATGTTTTTTTGTGGAAGAAAGCATGGCAAATGAAATACATGGTAATTCAATGGGATCCAATCAATGGAATTTGAATCCTAAGACTTTTTATTCATCCTAAAATATTTATTTTTTGAAAAATATTCTTGGAAGTATCCCTTATAGATCAATCAAAATGGCCAATCTATAGGAAAATAGGACAAAGTGGGCTTAATCAACCATGTTGATTGAATGACAAGTATTTTCTCATCAAAATCACATATCTTGTGATGAGAAAAAGTTATTATAGGTATAATACATTGTTTTTTCAGGTTTCATGGTGTATTTTTGTAAGTTACATGTAGTCCAAGTGTACAGACAAGTTATTAGGTGTATTTGGCCTAATAGGCCTAATTGGTCAAATAGTCAAGTTTGTTTTTCCCATTGGATGGATATCTAAGGATATTATATAGAGTTTCCATGGTGTATATATGATATTAATATGGATTTTAAAACACATATTTAGCCTTAAAATTCCCATTTCATGCAAGGTAGAGCTTAGTGAATAGAACTAGTCTTAAGCTTTAGTTGACTAATTGACAAGATCATGCATTTTACTTTATTTTCATATAAATTAAGGATTTTAAACACTTTAAAAATAAATTAAATCTTGAGTTAAGGCATCCAAGTTTTCATATATTTCATGAAAAGGATTATTGACTTGTCAAATGGCCCACCACTCCTTTTCCAACACCAAAGTAAAGCTTCATGCAAGACAAGAAGATAAAAGGATATTATTTTAAGGTTTTGTTATCATTTTGTAACTAAATTTGGACTTGAGTTGACATGGATTTTATCTCCTCTTCTCTTCAAAATTCTAATCTCTTATATATTTTATGCTTTATATATATATGTAGGAATTTTATCCATTTTTAGAATCCATCCCTCTCTTACCATGACCAGACTCTACCAAGTTGAGTTTCATAACCTTTTTAGATAAATAAAATGATTGTTTTAGATTACATCATGCTGGTATAGTGTATTTATGTCAATTTATTTTCATATGTGGTAGAGCTTTCTCCCTTGTCAAGTCATGATTTTTACCTAGTTACTAGTTTTTCAAATTATGCAGTTCATGTTTAGTGTTTGATGTCTTTTGTTTGAGATTATAGTGGATATAAGTAGCTATTTAGTACCTTGAATTAGGCATATTCCATCAATTCCCTCAATATTTGATCACTAGATAAAACCTCTTTATGAAATATTGATGTATAGGAGATATTTAGAGTTGTAGATTTAGTTTTACTTGTCCAATTAGTGTTTCAAGATCTGAAATAGAGTGGAATAACTATAAATACAAGTGTATCACCAATATTAAAGTAGGATTTCCATTTTAGTTTCCTTTTCCCCCTTTTCATCCCAATAATTAGTAGTTTATTAGTCATTACATAGTGATACATTAGAGAAGCTAGCCTCACCAAAATCTATAATTCTAGTTTGAGTTCCAGTGTCCCACACCTTAGATCATTCCAATTTTAGTCCAAGTGTGAAGGTTTCAGATCCAAATCTATCAAACCTTCAATTAGGGTGTTATCTAGATAGCTAACACTTGGGAAAGTTGTAGCTTGAAATATTCCATTATTTGCCATTGCTTGCATGAGTGGTGTTTTGATTGTGTCTTTAAATATTTCCAACAACTCAGTTATGGAAACATGTCCCATGTTAGTGTCATTGATTTATAACACTTTGGATGCAATGCAAGACTCAATGGGATATCCCTTGTATTCATACTTCATCCCTTCTTATTTTTAATTCCCAACTCCATTTGATTTAATATTTCCTTTCCTACTTAGATTTTGAATTTATTCAAGTGCAAGCTTAGGAACTTCTTTAATTAGATTTAATTTTAGTCCTGACATTTGTTATGACTAACACAAGAAAGACTTGGTAAATTCTCTTGAAAACTCAATAATTATTCCTATTGGTTTTATAAAATATTGAAAAACTAAGATAAGTTTTTGTCTTATGTAAAAATCCTAAGAAGTCTTTAGGTATTAGGAAAATTAATCAATATTTATCCTTGAAAAATCTAAGAAACTCATTCTAATTAATAAGGTGTTGCAATTTTTGGAAGGTCTAGGTATTTATCAAGTCTTTAGGGTTAAAGACTGCAAGTAAGTGACAAGCATTTATAATTCCTAGTTTCTTTGGGTAAGTTACTATGGTTGGAAATCAAGATGAAGTATAATTAATAAATAATTACAAATATAGGTAATAAATGCCCCTTGGGAACTCTGGGTTATATGGGACTAGTTGTTTGGGTTCATGATTCTGAGTAAGCACCAAGTCGTGAAGAGTCTAGGTAGATAATATAGGTCAATTTTCAAGTATTTGTATATAGATTATATCTTTTGGGAATTTTTTTGATATTTTCATATGCAAAGTGTTTTTGAATACTTTACAAGGTTTTAACATCATTCATGTAAAAAAAACAATTACATGCAAAATAAGAAATGACAAAAAAAAATTTGAGATGATGCATGAAAATTAAATAGGAAAAAATGAGATATAAAACCAAAATGAGATCATGAAACTAAATGGAAAATAAAATACATTCCTCAAGTGTAAATGGGTTGTGAAGATTTTGTGCCAAAATTGCTCTAGAAGCTCAAATAATATCACTCGAGATTCACAAGGGTAGCAACTAGGTTAGATAATATGAAAGACAGATGGGAAATCAGGTGGAATTTTTAATATTAATATTAACCAATGAATTAATGATAGATAAGTGAAATGTGTGAGGAAATCCACATAATATTTTTTATTTCTATTGGGTTTCATGAATTGCTTCACTTAATTTTGATTATAAAGTCAAGTAACTCCATAACCCTAATTTGGTCTAAGCTTATGAAGACTTTGGACTTGTGAACCTTTATTGATTTTACTTATTATTTAAGAAATTGAAGTAAGTTTTCTTTATAACACTAGATACCTAAGTATTTTTTGTGGGTTTATGAATCTACTTGACTTATATATTATGATTTTGAGAAGTAAAGTCATTCCATAACTCCGATTTAATCTAGATGATGAAACTCAAGTTTACGAAGATAACTTACTTCACCTTCATCAAATAAGTAAATTAACATAGAGAACTTGAGTTAGCCTATGAATGAGTGTAAACTCTTAATTTTTGGAATTTATTTGAAAGCTAGACAAATGGTTTTTATGATAATGACACAAGGAAACAATTTTTAACCTTTCGGAGCAATTTAAAGCAATTTTGGTAACAAAATCAACTATAGTGAAAACTACTAAAGTCTAAGTCTTATTCATGGGAATATGTTTTGACAAGGATAACTGACTCACATAAGACAAAATACAAAATTTTCAATAAGGGTAAACTAGAATTTTCAAGTGTCAAATATTGGGGACACCCATCCTCAAGCTAAAAGACCAAAGCAATCCAAAAAATGAATTTAATTTTTCAAAAGCAAACCTTTCAACTCATGACCATATATCACATGTCAAAATTAGACTAAATTTATCTAAATTTTAAAGGTATAATTTTAGTTATTTTTTTATTAAATATAAATATTTAATTGTCTAAACATACGAAGATCCAAAGGTATTTTTATCCTAGACTCATAACTCATGTTATACCCCTCTAGAAAGGATGTAAACTATTCAATTAATTCTAAGGATCAGTGAACCCAATTTTAGAGCATGTAATTTATAAATAATTCCATAATTTTTAGACAAAAAAAGTGTTCCCAATTATTTAATCCACTTAGGTTTCTAATTTAGTACCTATTAGGAAAAATAATGGCTAGATCAGGTTGTGCGTAGACTTTATAAACCTAAATAGAGCTTAAGAAAAGGATAATTATCCTATTAATTATTTATATGAAGTATTTAATGTGGTTAGTGGATTATAAATGATGTCCTTATTAAATATTTTCTCAGGTTATAATTAAGTACTATTCGAATCCAAAGACCAAATGAAAATTGTTGTTACCTCCAAGTACAAAATCTTTACATATAAAAGGATACCTTTTAGCCTAATAAATGTAGGTGAAACTTCACATCATGTTATGGATATTTCATTTCAAGGAATCACTAAAAAATCATCATCATCTATATGGATGGTTTGACCATGTTTTCTAAGAATAGGGAAAATCATTATGCTCACTTACAAATAATGTTTGATAGTTGTAGAACATATGGAGTATCATTAAATGAAAATAGAATGTCTTTGGAGTCATAGAAGGTAAATTTTTGGGCCATATAATTACTAAATATGTAATTTATATTGACCCAAACTTAGTTTAGACTATCTCAAAAATACCATATCCTAATACCAAAAAGAGCTTAAATCTTTCTTTGGTAAAATAAACTTTTAAGAGAATTCATTTTAGGATTTACATAAATTGTTGAGTGATTAAATGATATACTGAGACAAGATGCCAATATCAAGTGGAAATTGTAATCTAAAATTACATTTAAGGATATTAAAGCTCTATTTTTAATCAACCCTGACTTTGCCAATTATTTTATCATGTCTTTTTTTGCATCAAAACATACTATAGCAACAATACTCACATATAATTTAGATGATAATGAAAATATGATTTCCTTTATGATAAATAATTTTAAATATGTATAAATCAATTATTCCATGATAGATAAGCTAATTTATGCCATGGTTAAGCCAATTAATAAATTATAACACTACATTATACATAATAGGACTTACACTATTATCCCAAACCTAGACTTCAAAATAATGTTTGGATAAAATAAAATAGGTGAGAGAATATGAAAGTGTATGGATAATTTATAGTATTTTGAAATTGAAATTAGACCTACTAAAATGTTTAAAGGATTGTTTATTATTCAAATTATGACAAAAACAAATCTACACATCTCTATTGAAAAAATCAATGAAGCTCAAATAACTAGAGGTGATTGGTATACCTAGATCATCCATTACTTACTCATATGCACATGCCCTTATACATTAAATAAAGATAAGATACTATCACTAAGGATCATATAAACACACTAAATTATAAATAAGAAAATGACGTATTGAAAAACTATGAATGCATCGATCTAATATTTGTTTATAAAATAAGAGTTGAAGACATCTTGGATAATTCTCACCAAGAATTTGGTAGGGGAAATCCCTCACATAATACTATATCTCATAAAATTCAAAGGATGGGGTAATACTAGCCTACAATTATCATGGAAGATCAAAACCATGTAAGGACCTATAACCAATGCCAAGTATTTTTAAAAATATAAAAACACACATTTATGCCTTTACAACTTGTAATTAAAGGATACCATTTTTCATAATGGGGATTAGATTTTATCAGAGTAATTGACCCCAAATATTTAGAAAGGCACAATTTTGTATTGATAGTGACATATTATTTTTATAGATGGATTAATTTCTCAGCCACACATAATTCCATATCTCAATAAGTGGTTAATTTTATTACAAAAAATATACTATCTAGATTCATAACCCCAATTTATTTGGTATGTGACAATGGTCCAACCTTCCAATCTAAAAAGTTAACTGAGTGGGCCTACAACAATCAAAGTATTTTAAAGTTATCCTCAATGTATTATCCATAAGGGAATAGAGTTTTAGAGTCTAAAAACAATAATTTTATGGATGCCATTAATAAATTAGTATAATATAAATGAGTATAATGGCATATATTTCTAAAGTATGCACTATGGATAGACATGATAAGACATAAACATGCCCTCAAATATTCCCCATTTCTACTAGTATATGGAAAATAGCATATGTTTCCTATTACTCTAAAGATACCAACATATAAATTCATATAATATTATATGTGATAAGATGAAATAATTTATTTTAGACTTTTAGATATCATCTAGATGAAGGATGAATGACTAAAATAATTCTATAGCTTCATCAAACACCAAGAAAATGTCAAGAGGTACTATGATAAAAGAACCAAGGTTAAGGGTTTTATAATTTTATAATAAGTGATTTTATGGGATAAGTTACATGAAAATAAATGATAACATGAAAATTTCACCCCTTTATGGATTGGGCCATAATAAATTTATAAAATCATAGGTAATAATGTATTTCATCTGAAGGACCTCAAAGGTAATGATTTTGATTTTCTTGTGAATAGGTAGTTTTTGAAACACTATTTCATGGTTTATCTATCTTGAGATTATTTTTAATGAATATGATTTCAACCATATAAGTAGGATTAGGGTAGGTTTCTTTCATCCTAGACTAGATTTCCTACGTTTTGTTATTTACTTCCTTAGTTTAGATGTCCTGATTTCTTAAATTAAGTTCTTGGCTTTCCTATACTAGATTTATTTCTTTCCAAATTTATTTTCATATTTTAGTTGTAATGATTTTTATATTACATTTAGTAAAGACACATAATAATATGATCTATTCCTTATGCTGAAGGCATCAAATTTATCTTAGGAAAGGATGGAATAGACACACAATAGTATTGATTAAGGATTATTGTAGGGGTGTCTAAAATTATTTAAACAAGCTATGTGATAGGACTAAAATTAAGTTTTTGTTTGAAATAAATAATTTCACTAGGTTTGTGAAAGTTGTACTAACATTTATATGTGAATTTTAGAAAAAAAAATCACTTTCAAAAGATCAATTGCACTTATACATGATTAAGACTTGAATGAGAGATAACAAACATTGATATGGATACATTTTAATATGAATTATCTAATCAAGTTAAGTTTTAATATACATATACTTATCCAATGGTGGCTTGTAACCTTCCTTTCTTCTCTATTCCTAAAGAATAAAAAAATAAAGCAAACTTATGGAAGAGAGGTGATTCAAGTATCTCTATTGTGGATATAGACACTTGGTTGGAAGTACAATAATGCTTAGAGTGGATTCAAAGAATATTTGCTGAGGTTATAGATGTTTGGATATTAGTAGAGTAATTACTAACTTCCCTTAATTTTGTTTATCAAGTCAAAGGATCAAATGAACCTTTATTTTTATCTAAATTTTTGTTAAAACTATCATGTCAATACTGAATGAACCTCATAGAATCACACACAGATCTTAGTGGTGAAAAGGGCTAGTAGATTGTATATAAAATTTGGATTCTCTTTCAGTTATCTAGACTATTGTTTTGTTTCTTTCAAAATATAAAATTTAATCATAGCTTTCAAAATTGGAAATTATGGGTTCTCAAATAATCTATAGTATTTCCCCAGTGAGTTGCTATTTATTTTTCACTAACACACCCCATTTTGATTTTTTTTAAATAGGGGAAAACCTTACATATAACATCATTCAAATCAAATTTAAATGACACTAATAACCTTAGGACCCAAGACATTACTCATTTCATAAGTTTGTAGGTGAATTTATTCATGTTTGAGTATTTTGTTTCTTTATAAAATGTCGAAATTCAAACACAATGTTGAAATTTTTGACATCAATTTTTAATTATTTTTTAAATCAAGCTTTATTTTTCAAGGAATAAAATAAATAATCATGATTTATTTAGTTATTTGTATTATTTTATAATTTATATGTAGGTATTATGTAACTAGTTCATATCTTCTTCTAAGCTACTCTAAATTCATCTTATTATGTCAAATGGCACTATCCATAGCTTCTATAGAAAATAGTAAAGTTATGAAAAACTTAGGGACCTAGCTTATTGATATATTTATAGATATAATAATCCTAATTATCTTCAATTTAATACATATTCAACATATGAATACCCTCTAGACAATCATGAGTCATCCACTAGCATGATCTTGTTCATTCATAGATCTTTTAGCAATTATATATTTTCTAAATCTTGGTAGTTATATAAAAGAGAGATATGTTGACACATGACACAATCCCATTATTAATTATTATTTCATCACATATATATCATACATTCATCTAGTGTAGTGGATAAGTGACAAACATCTATGTTGTATAATCTTGGGAACTTGCAACCTAACAAAATGCAAAAGCATACAATCAGAGTCCAGTCAAGTGAAAAAAACCCACATGGAACAATCATATAGACTAATAAACTATTATATAAAGGTACATATTCAAAATACAAAAACCCTCCAAACAAGTGAGATCTTTCCAAAGTCATAATCTTGCTCACCCATGATTGAAATACCAAAGTACATAAGTCACAGCCCCATACCCAACAAGTAAGAGATATGATATCATATGTCTCCTTATTAATAAATAAAGTTAAAAGACAAGAAATAACACTTGGGAAGTGTATAAAATATACACTTTTCTAATTATTATGACATCATACAAAATAAATAAAATTGTACCATGTGGAAATTAGGACCACTAAATTTGACATTGTAAAATGAAAATTCAAATGAAAGAGAAATAGATGTGTAACAAAGAAAAATTCATTATCTGCTATTGATTCACGTGATTTTAAAATTCAATAAATTCAATTTTTGATCCAAACAAAAAAAATAGTATATTTGGCTCTCAACACAAAATTAAACTACACTACTTCCATATTATTATGTGAATTTGAGCTTATAAGGACTAAGAAAGAGCCCTAGATTTTAGTACATCTAGAGATACTTTATAGAATTCAAATAGAATACTCATATCATGTTCCCCATCCATATTCATATTATATTTATAGAATAAAAAAGTATATGGTTATGATATTTGATTTGGCCAATTATAACATCAATTTCTCTATTGTCTATATGTTTGGGAAAACGTTGATGAAGTCGAGCCATATAGGGCATAAGATGATTTTTACATATACAAAAGGAGATATATTTGTGTCATACTATAAATCAAAACATTATGATTGCATAAAATTTTATCAAAACTGGAGGTAATGCCTTGGATTGATTTACTACATAATTTATTTTCCAATGGTCAAATTTTAGGGAATGTAGTGTATCTTGGACACAACATGATATTTGTGGCATAAATTATTGGGAATCAGTTTGAAAAATACTACAAATTCATATTCCCTAAGATGAGTTATAACCAACTTATGGTATATGCATGTTTTTCAACCAATGCATTCTAGGATAAATTGAGATAATGGGAAAAAAACCTAGATAATTTTGTAATTAAGTTCCGTATTTCATCTATTTCCATAATCAAGTTCAAACTAGGGATAATATTAATTATGGAACTACTATAAAGAACCTATGTAGTCCCATTACATCTACCAAGGAAAGTCTTAGATAAGTTGATTGAGAAAAAAATTGCTTTTGAATTATACGATAGTGTAAACATTGGTTTTAATAAGTCTAGGTAGGTATTTATTCACAAGATCCCTTTAAGTATTGATTTACTATAATAGACAAAATTAGAACATATATATTGAATGTCTAAGACCAAGTTGCATTATGGCTTTGGAAAATATTTATTTAGGTATCAAGATTCAAGGTTGACCATCAAGAGTACTATTGAGAAGTTCAACAATAAGGTTAAAATTACATATGGGCAACAATGTTTTAAATATGACCCCATATTTTTTTACACTGAAGATGAAATTGATGTTATAATAAATTTGATAAAGGTATATATGGAAATTATATTGGAATGAAGGATCCAATATGATTTTATTATTAGTTAACAAGATGCTCAAAAGATAGATAATGAGGTGATAGATCCACCATAATTTCATAATCCTCCTCATAAAATGGAAATAAGCATATCTTTGGAGACTGATCAATAGATTAGGTATAATGTCCTCAAAATTATTCAAAGGCCTCCAAGTGTTTCATCTCCTCCACTCACTTTAGGCATGGGAACACCATAAGATACCAATAGGCCAATGGGGCCAACTCTGCTCACACATATGCCTCTCTAGATAACAATGCAATAAGTAAGTGATTCTATTCAATATACACTATCTACCATTGTAAATATGTTTCCACAAGCATATATTTATATTTTAGTTACATCTTCTCCCATATTGATTTTGGTGACATTCTCACCATTGCCTACCAATACTACCATTACTGAGTTACTATCTAAACTCACTATGCCTCCACCTTCATTTATTAATCCATCTCCATCCATAGGTCTAATTGTTAATTATGCTACCCAATACACTTACATATACATATAAGAGAATGCCTAAAACTCCCCTAGTGACTCCTCAAGTACTTATAGTCATAAAGGAATAATAAAGATCTGCAAAATACTTTGGTGTTACATTAGGTCCCCTTTAAACATAAATAGAGAAGGAATAAGAAATAATTCAGAAGTTAGAGGACTGCGTGTGATAATTATAGGAATAATCAAATAAATACGTCCAAGAGGGAAAGGAACAAAAAGAGAAATAAATAGATTTCATGTTAGCAACTACTCAAGTTGTTACAATAGTTGACACTATGATAAGTATTATTGCACTAACATCAAGAATACCAATTGTCATTCAAGGTGGCAATGTTCTTGAAACATTAATTGAGGCTTTTAATTACATTGGTATAATTTAAAAAGTTACAAATGAGACACCTTATCAGTGAATGGAATCTTATTTTATAAAAACTAACCTAGCTCCACTGATTTCTTTGGTTAGTTCTAATATTATTTCTACCACAATTATCAATTATTATTTTAATTATACTACTATTTATATTGATGTTACTTATTCATCCATTACAAAATATTTATCAAAATTGACTTCAATCCTAGTAACTCATTATTTGAATAAAAAAGGAGAATTGCATTACATGAAAAAAGAAGAATTGAGATTTCAAGCTAAAGCTAGGCACATCTTCAGGATTAATGAAAAAAATGAGAAATAATGGAACATAACAAACCTATAAATAAGAATAATCTAGCAAAAAAAGGAATAGGTTAACTTAGGAAAAGTTAAAATAAATGAGGGAAAGGAAGGAATCCCATGGGAAACAATGGATGGGAGTTATTTTTGTTTTTTATGAGATGAAAAATAGGTTTTTAATTAGATCCAACTTTTGAATGGTCATCCCTATTTAAATTATCAAGGGCTTTTTAAAATTAAATTGCTTCATGGATCCTTCTCTTCAATAGAAAGTCATCTTTGGTAATGAAATTTAACATATCCATGCAAATATGATGTTGAGTGGCTTGAGAATGTTGTGCTAAGGTGGATTTATGAATAATATTGTGAGTGAGGTCAGCACCATGCTACTTTAATCTAACCTAAATGTAATGACCAATTTTCCCACATAAACTTTACCACATGTACAAGGGATAGATTATACTCCTTTGAAACAACTCAGAATGTGAAGATGTTTTTCCTTGTGAAGCACTTTTCTAATTCTATTAAGTGGGGTAAAATTAACTTTTATATTCTTTTTCTTAATAATCCTTGCTAAAACATCAATGGTTACTTTAATGTAAGGAAAATACAATCTATCAAAAAAATATTCTTCAAGTCAATAAGGGTGAGGAGCTATATTTTCACTTTGGATTACTCTTCTAATCATGTTATCATTATAACAATTTATTTTTAAAAATGTTGAAAATTTTTCCAGTTCTTGATCAAGATGCTCAGACTCTTAAATTCTCATAGCTTGAGTAATTAGGGTATTTATAATGACATTTTTTGGAGCTAGATGGTGGTGGGAATCAACATGCAAGTATTTGTCATAATGAGTTTTATTTCAAAAGACATGGTGAGATAAATAACCATCATTTTTTATTATTATGAGGACATCTAAAAATGCAATTTGGTTATTTTATTCAATCTCCATATTAAACTTAATGAGGTTTAATATACTATTTAAAAAATCCAAAAACTTATCCAAGCTTTGTTTTTCATGAGACCAATTTGCATTAGTATCATCAACAAAACATTTCCACCATTTAGGCTTTAATAGAGTAGTGAAAAGAGCTAAGTTTTCAAAATTTTCCATATAAACATTAGCCACAATAGGTGAGATCAATGACCCCATAAAAATACCTTCAATTTATTCATATAAGATGGCATGAAAGTGAAATAGGTGGTTTTCAAACAAACCTTCACCAAATTAGAAGTTTCATCATTAGTAAGGTTTATTATAATTTTTATAGCCTCATTCATCATAACCTTAGTAATGAGAGAAATTACATCAAAACTAATCGAAATATCCTGCTTGTTAACCTTGAAATTATTCATTTCATTAACCTTATGGGTAGAATCTTTGATGAAAGAATTTGTGTTTCTTGTGAGATAATTAAATTTATGAGAGAGGAATTTCTATATATTATAGGAATGAAAGCTTATAGTACTTACAATAAGTCTCATAAGAATTCCATCTTTGTGGATATTAGGTAAACCATAGATATTCAAGACCAATCCTGAAGATGGGCCTAAATTTGGCTCGAAACATTGATTATTATTTTCTCTTATAATGAATTTCTCCATTTTTATTCAATTTATTACTACCTAATTGTGATCAAACTCATTATTTCTTTAGCACAATATTTCCACAATATGCTAAGGAAAAGGTACATTTTGAAGAGCTAGTGTCCTCCTCCTTTTTTATGCATAATATATATTAGTAAGACCATTTAGCATATTGGGTATCCTAATTTCCTAGGTCACTTCAACAAAATATTTCATTCTCTATATATAATACAACATACAAGACTATGTATATCATTAATACTCCCATTAGATAAAATTCACAAGGTAGAGGAAGGTTATTCCTTCCTTTCATGATCCATCGATTCATTATACTTACATTTCGTTTAATTCAATAAAACTTATTCAACTAGTAAATTCCCCACATTACATTTCTATAACTATGTATCAACCTATAAATCAATCTATTGTAATAATTTCTCCCAGGATCTAGAAGTTATAAAAAGAACAACCATGTAGGAAAGATTTGATCATTACTAAGCTTCCTAAGGTAAATTTACATTTTTATAGTCATAGAGATATAGTGAGGAAGGTCAATAGGAAAAGTGTGATGTATAAAGGTGAATATATGGAATTAGAACAAAGGGAGGATATATTATCCCTAATAAAAAAAGGAATACTCACTTATGAGATTTAGATGAATATAGAGAGGATACCTATATCTTTATAGATGTAATTAAATGAGTCTTTAAGTATCTGTTTATAATTTATGATCAATCAAATAATAATTTTAGATAAAAAAATGTTAGCTAAGATCTAAGGGATTTATCGATAATGTGCAAGTGCAACCAAAACATTGTATAATATAATTAGCTCAATAAGAAATGCAAAATTTGAATCATGCCCTTAATGGTAAAGTGTGCCTAAGCCTTAAAAAAATATGAAGAATATGGAATCTAAGATTAAATTTATATGCAAGGCTAAAATAAATAATACTTATACACATTTGAATATACATTTGGCACAAGATGCCACACTAGCCTAGAATCACATAGCCAAAAAATGGATAGATTAATGGAGTGGCATAAGGAGATTCAGACCATACTAAAACTTTTTTAGTAATGAGAAATGGGTAGTGTATAATTTAAAGGACACAAGATTCATAGGAATTTACACACCTCTTAAATAATAAGCCATAAGGCAAATTTTTGGGAACCTACTCTAGGAAGTTGCTTATAGTTTCCAAGTTTAAATTTAAGGTTCTATAGATAAGACCAATAAAAAAATATATTATATGATATTTTTTGTAAAATACAAGGTGTAAAATATAGATAATCTCAATGTAATGTTCAAAGACTCTATGATAATTAATAAAAAACTGATGGCTAAGCTTCCCCAATTATTTAGAACATCCATCATTGATTATGAAATAAACAAAACAGATTTTGACTTGAGTTATGATTTATATAATAAATTATAATCACTAAAGTAATCAAATATTTCAGTGGCTACATCATTTATCCCTTCCTATAAACTAACTACTTAGACATAGTTTTTTATATATACAATGGTTTAAACATCAAAGGGGCTTTCTTTTGTCACACTTTCATTCATAGTGCCACTAGTGCTGATGTTCACTAGAGCTATAATTCAAGTGGAAACAATTACAATGATGACATTAAATTTAGTTTCAAATATAATTATAATGACCAGGTTTCTAACATGAAATATTAATCTTCAAACAATGCCACATCATCATTGTAGATATATTTTTCATAGTTTCATGTCTAAATTATTATTTGAATTATTTATAATTGGGCTATTTTTATATTTAAGAGTTATTTTTGATGGAGTATTATTTAAATTAGTACATTGTAAACATAAATGGGATGCATAAATTTTATATATCATAATATGATATAAATTGTAAATTTTGACTTCATTTGAAGGCTGAGGCATCCCCATCCCAAGGCTATTTATACTTGTACCCTCCTCATTCCAAAGGTAGGATATTCTTTGCAATTAAGGGACTTAATAAATTTTTAGGATT
The DNA here is from genome assembly GCA_037957365.1 of Torreya grandis. Taxonomy (NCBI): domain Eukaryota; kingdom Viridiplantae; phylum Streptophyta; class Pinopsida; order Cupressales; family Taxaceae; genus Torreya; species Torreya grandis. The sequence goes on from JARHVA010002459.1 coordinate 612,626, forward strand.
TTATACAAGTTTGTCTTGATGTGTTTGTATCTTCTAAATATCCTATATCATTGGATAAGTTTCATCATATTGGTATTTTAGTTATTTTAGTTGTGTATAAGTGGTTTTAATACAATTAATTAAATTATGATATTATCTAGTTTGAATTCTCTTTATTTATTAATCATAATATCCCTTTGACAAATTATATGTGATATCAATCTAGTATTGTCAATACCATTTGATTATGAACATTAAATTTATTGTATATATTTCCTTTTACTCCTAATTGTGTTAGTGTGTTTTGTGTATTGACAGGCATAATTTTTCAATCAATTCTCTAACCCATAACATACGGATTAGTTTTGAAGGTTTTCATCCATATTTTAGTCACAAACCTTCTATTTTTCCCTAATTTTACCTCCTTTTATTATTTTTTATCAAATCCAATCTATATTAGAATCCATCCACCCACCTAGATAGTTTTTTTGGTTTATTTAAACTCTATCTCATCTAGACCATCTGAGATAACAACCACTTTAGTCACTATTATTACACCATGTGGTTATTTATAAAATTAAATACCCTTCAACTCATACCTTGTAGTGAAGTTTTTCACCTATCCTAAAACATTATAAGTTACCACATATGATTTTGTGATGTACATAAAACCCACATCAATAGAACCTTGAAATAAAATTTAGGTTATAAGATATTGCATTCAAGAATACATTTGAATTTAAATTATTGAAATAATTTTTTGATTTGCTAAGGGAATGTTATAAATATGAAAATCACTAAGAATATCATGATACTTAGATTTTATAATTTAATTCCTAATTATGATTATGTTCTAAAAGTTGAAATCATGGATAAACATGTCTTTGGTTGAGTAATTAATTTTCTACCTACTCTAGATTGGTTATGCAAGATTGGGTCACTATCACCTATCAATAACAACCTACTAGTTAAAATTTACCTATGTGAAAGTATGAATAGTGAATGTATCATCATCTATAAATATCTTTTTTTATCTGTGTTTGTGATCCCAAACCCCGATGACACATGCAAAGATATAAATCAACCTCCTTTACCTTGAAACTTTAGATGTGATTTTTAGGGATATAAACCTATTAAAATGGGGGAGTTGTAATGAATTTAGTTAACCCCAATCACCCCTATATAATTATTAGCTACAACCTATGTATATAATACTCCAAGGACTTAGATCAATCCACATGTAGTTCTCCCACCTAGTTTGATAATGTAATTGTGATATTTCAATATGCGTATGTAACTAATGATTAGATTTGTTACTTGAAAATGTTCAATTACACCTAGCTTTTGAAATATCTATACTTATCTTATGATTTATCCTAGTGATAGGTATATAAATTAGGAAGAATATGGCATATTTTCTTGATGTGAAATATTGTATTTATTTATTAAAAATAAGTGTTAGATCCATTTTGAATGAAACCCTAATTTATTTATATATTGATGCATTTGAATAATTCATCATTACACTGATACACTAATATGTTAGGGTAACCCTATGAATGGGTTCTATTTTAGGAAATAATCATAATTAGGAGTTGGATGATTATGACTAGTGCAGGTAATTATTAGTTAGTGATTACAACCATCACTATTGTAACTAATCCATATACTAGTCAGTTATTCTAAATTTTGATATATTTTTGTGTAGGATATCTAGTATGTTTGAAATAAATATTGAGGCTATTATAGGTGTATAATAGTAGAATAAAAGGGTTGACTCCTAAAATAAAATAAAAGTGTGAGAATATGGTTAATTAGTAACTTGTTTTGATGCCTAATTCATATTTGTAAATGTGTGTCAAACTTATAATTTTCAAGTACTAAAGACCATATTTTATTATCTAAAAATTCTCCCCTTTTATTCTAGTAATGAAATTACTAGAGTAAAAGGATAAAATATACTTGAGTGTCTAAAACAAACTTTTCTTTTCAGTGATATGGCTCTAAATTTAAAGCTTTGATCCATGAAAACCTAAAACTAATGTGTAGTTAATTTCCAAATGTGAAACAAAAAATTTTAAAATTGAAAGAGTAAGGGTTATATTACACTTGTTTATTCATTAAAAACCATATCGCTTTCATATATTGTTGGAGATGATGATTTCTCATTGAATAAGTTGAGAGGTGGGGGATTATGCCCTAAAATTGTGTAACAATGTAAGACTTGATTTGGGAATAAAATATACCCAAACCTCATTAATGTGGGAAAAATTACATAATGTGCTACCCCAAATAAATATGGAGGTGATACACACACATACACACACACACACACACACACACACACACAGAGAGAGAGAGAGAGAGAGAGAGAGAGAGAGAGAGAGAGAGAGAGAGAGAGAGAGAGAGAGAGAGAGAGAGAGAGAGAGAGAGAGAGAGAGAGAGAGAGAGAGAGAGAGAGAGAGAGAGAGAGAGAGATATGGCTAGGTTAAACTAAAAAAGAAAACAATACACAATTAACATAGACAACATATCAAGCAAGGTTATCTCAAAATTGAATCAACCATTATATATGGATTATATATTCAAATTCAATGTTTCATTATAGTTCAGTCAATTTTGATTTATTGAAAAAAATAAATCATGATTACAATATAACTAAAAATATTCATGGCCCCATCATATATGTATGTTTTGATTATGTATTTTCACTCAATATATAATATAATGCATGATAAAAATAATAATAATTGACCATGTCCACATTCACAACATGATCATAAATATAATAAGTTTGAGGTAAATGGCATCCAATTTTATAATAAACTATAACTATGGTGTTTCATGTATGTGTGTGTAAACTAGTATCATGCCCCATGAATCTTGAAGATTAAATTGATAACCTATATTACATATGTATATGAACATGAAAGTCTAAAATTTTATTCTTATAAACTAATGTGCATGTTCTCATGCATATGCATTCAAGTGTGTATAAAGTGATTTCATATGAATAATATATACCTCTATAATCTATATTAATGTGACAATATATGTTATTTATATGACCCAATATGATATCTAAACCATGTGATTTTCTAACATCCATGAAACATGTACTTTTATTTTATACTTATTGAGGCTTATGTCTCCAATACAAGCTCACTATAATTGCCCCATTTTAAGATGAGGAGTGTATCTTGTATGTCATTCATCTAAAAATAAGAATAAATTATATCATTTCATGTATAAGTATAACATCATGTAATATCATTTGATCATGTAGGGAGTATGTAATTATAGTAATGTGTGTATCAGTCAAGGTATGCATTTAACATATGGAATGTAGGGCATGATAGTGTCATGTATAGATAGGTATATTAATGAATCATTACAAATAAAACTATAAGTTATGGTTCATGATATAGATCATACCACCCTCAATGTTATCAATCTCAATAAACATAAGTGTTAGCTATCACACATAGGCCAAAAGGGCTAAATACAATGGACATAAGATGTCACAAAAATTAAGGCTAAAGGAAAAATGCATGAGGACATAAAAAATATCACAAAAAGGGGAATAAAATGTGTCACATCAAGAAAGGTGAAGGGAAACACATAATAGTCACACACAAAGTAATCTATCATGAAAAATATTAGCATCATCATTGGAGTACAAAATAAGGGACTAGACTATAAAATGCATATGTATCAATTTCACATCACAATAAAATGGTATATCATGTACCAATAATAAATGGGTAACTAAAAATTCATGCCTAAGTAATATAGGTTTATCAATATGGTACAAAGTCATGGAAACATATAGTTTCTATAATAGTGAAAATTTAAGATAAGATGACCCTAATATGGCCATTGAGTAGAGGAAAAACAAACATTTGTATGTCCACATGTAACTTGTATGTCCTAAATATTACTTAGATACCATGAAATACATGTATGTATGTAAATAATATGTCATCAAGCTATGATAAATAAAATATATCAAAATGTAATGTAGCCATCATGTCATCACCTTGTCCTAATTTTGGATTTTTTAAGTATTTGAATGTTATTACATTTTTTGATTAATTTATTTATTTGTAGTTATATTTTGTTGAAATTTTAAAATCAATTCCAATTTTAAATGGTTTGAAAATATAATAATGAGAGGAATCTAAACAATCTTTTACATGTTTGAAGGCGTAATGTGCACTAGTTGTAATAACATGGTCATATGGAATAATTGAGAGCAATAACTATGCCCGCATTGTAATCATGTCCCAAAGATGTGTGGGTTGGAGAGAGATGTGGAATAATAAATGAAAATCATGATTTCATAACTTATAAGTTTCTATCCATCCATGTATGTGTAATTTTAGGTATAATTATATTTTTTTCAGATGATCCAATATTGTATATTTATTTTATATGATACTTATTAAATATATATATATATATATATATATATATATATATATATATTAAGGATTCATTGTCTCATAAATGAGAATGACCAAGAAATATTTTTTAGTTTCATTCTCTTCAATGTAATAGTACCAACAATCTATTATGTCTTAGTTTACCATAGGTGACCATGAGGGAAAATATAGTCTTTTTTATAGAGTACACATGTAGGGGCTATTGTGAAAGATAGAGAAATATAGGATCACTATTTTTGAATATTCAAATTGAGATAAAAATGTAAAATTACAAATTAAAATAAAAATAAAAATAATGGATAAAATAATGGTCAGTATGAGGGTGTATGTATGAAATATAAGGATAACCTAGGATAGTCAAACTAATAATCATGAAACATTATGTACAATGATATATATTTACACTAGATAATAAAACTCATATAGAGGTTTTGAATCTAGTGGTAATAATGGCTCTTTATATATATAATATTTATTTGATGATTTTTTATAAATTATTCTAAATTTAAATATTTAATCTGAGTGTTTTTTATAAGATTTTATTCATTGGTAATATGTCTTAGTTGCTTACGGATAGATTCCTTGTTTGTAATGAACGTGATGTGTTCATATTTTTGGGTGTTATCCATTTGTGACTATAGTTATACTAAATTTGTCACAATTTGAACATTATTTATATCAATGAGATCTTATATTGTGTGCTTATATTAAACATTTTTTCATGTAATGCCATGTAATATGATGATACTCACAATTAGCTATGCCATAATAGTTCATTAGTATCTATATACTTAGTTCAAGCTATTGTGGAGGTATAGTTATGATAGTATTATATCCTGATAACTTACTTAAAAACACATGATGAGATGATGGTAATCATGGGAACTTACTCTTTACTGTAAATGTCAAGTTATTTTTTTTGGTGTGTCATGTGATTATTTGGTTTGTCCTTTTTTCCCCCTATGTACCAATGTAGGTAATGAGGGATAATGGTATTTGAAAGGGTCCTCATTTTACTAACATGTATATAGATGTAACCCATGTGTAAATGTAACACACATATGTAATCAAAATAGTATTTCATTCATAATATGTATCCATGGTTCACCCACTAATAGGTTGTAGTGTATATCATGAAGCATGACTTTGAATTAGAAAATTACCTTATTTAGTCCCAATATTATTTCCATGGAAACTTTTTTAACTTTTTTGGGTTATGGAGTTTAAGCCCAAATTTATTAAAGGTGTGAGTTTAGTAAATTAGGGCAGAAATATGTAATAAATACAACCACTAGTTTGTAATAAAATTGACTTAGTTTGACCTTTCTAAAAATAACAATAAATAATGTAAACAATTAATTAGAATGAAATTGACTAAGATGTAATATCTAGAGGTTGAAAACTAGGATAAGAGCTATTCTGTGTATTGTAGTTAGGAACCATGTATCAAACCCCTTACTAGACAATAGTGCCTTTGTAAAGTATCACAAAGTGGTGTTAGTGTCTCTATTTTGGCACTAGTATCCTCTATGCAAAACTAGCCCATGATTTTAGATGCACCTATGTCTAGGTCTACCAAGCCTATTCTTATGTACACTAATTTTGGTTCTTGATAGGTTATATGTTTTGGCTAATTTTATATGCAAACCCTAAACATCCATGTTACTAGTGCATCTATTTGGTACAAGTAGCAAAGTGTGCTATAGTGTGATAGGTTGTGCATCCTTAACACTCCATTATGATGAGATTTTCCTATGTACCAATAATCTGAAGAGGGAGAAATATCGATGTAGTTCTCCCCACATAAGTGTTAGTATAAATGTTGGTTTCAGAGATTTGAATGTTCTTGAGATTGGAAATCTAAATAATCTGAGATTAAGAATATTTTATATGGTTATATGCATAATTAGGGAAGAATAAAGATTGATAACCTTGATTGTTAACAGTTTTTTTTGAGTTTTTTATGTACTTTGCCTATGATGTATATCTAGTGGATAAAAGGATAAAATTAATGTATATATATAATTTTAGTGCTTGTGTAAGTATTAAAAGATGTCTAGGTTGACCTTGGGTGGTTTCTCATTTGAAAAGATATTTTTTGAAGACAAAAGAAGGGAAAAGGATAATAATACCCAAACTAGGACATTAGTTTCATTGGGTGCTATGACCAAATTATGGAACTAGTGTTTAGGTGGCATATCCTAGAAAACTCAAGACTAGGATGTTAATTTTAGGGTTTAATATTGCTTTATAGATGTTTAGGGATGTTTGTGGACCACACAAAGTTTGGATAAGTGTTTAAATATGCCCTAAGATAGGTATATGGATAATTTAGGGATGGGTGGTCTCAAGTATCACTCTTAGCACTCAGGTGTCATTTTTATATGATTACATTCCCCACCCCTTTATGATAGAAATGTAATAAATTTAAATGACTAGGATACAGGAAATATAAGTGTAACTAGACATACCTAAGAGGTGAATCCCATGAATATAGATTAGAGTATGTGAAACATGTTTCATTATGTGTCATATAAATGAAATGTGTATGGAGCAATCATTACTTAAGAGATATCAATATCAAAATACAAAACTGAGTATAGGGATAAGAGAGAGGAAATGAACTAATACACCTCATTATGTACATAAACCAATGCATAAACCTCATGAAAATCATGTGTGTGCATGTAGATAGCGATTAATTAGTAAATAACTTGGACTAAGTTAATGGATTTCTCAGTCCCAATGTATGGGTGTGTCAGGAAATCAATCTAGTTTTGACTCCATCATCGCCAACCCCTTCTTGGTGGATCATGACATATGAATATATTAGATTATACTAATGGTTTTTCCAACCCTCTCATGTATCTGGCTTAGTAAATAAAGTAGACTATGAATCCATCATTACTTACCCATGTGTAGTATATGCATCGAAAACTAAAATTGTGTAATGTAACTGAAGATGTGTAACTATAATTTAAATTGTTTATGTTAGACCTATGGACACTAAAGAATATTATGTGGATTTGGGCCACTCAATAATGCCATCCAATGTAGATGGATTAAGTAATGAATATGATTTGTAACTTGAAACATGGTGTTTGAAGTATACAATAAAGAGAATGACATGGATTTTGTCATTCCATCTAATTAACCAGTATACAAGTGAGAATATAGAAATAACGTAATGTGCACATGCCCCTAAATTTGATATCTAAGTATATGGATTCTATATTGAGTTTAAAAAAATCATTTTTGAGCATTTAAATTAAAATAGGAATGATCATGTCATGTATGATTCCCCCAATATGAGAAAATGTGTATGAATCTAAGCTAAACTAAGCCAAAATTGGTAATACATAACTAAAAATATGAAAATGTAGGTTGTACCTATTGTACCTTTCTATCCAATATATATTTTCTTGAAACTAAGACTAATAGATAATATTGAAATATCTTGGATAGTAGTGTCATGTGGCCTTAGTGCCCCAATTCAGTGCTAATGTTAATTTGTTTATATTTATGTGTAATAGAAATTGATATTTATGTCATTGATTCCCACTAATTTTCCTAAAATTTATTTTTTTATTATGTGCATATGTATTCAAAACTATACTCTGGGTGCATTTGGATAACTTGATCATTGTGGCAAGCCTTTGTGAATTCTCCCTCATTTGAGGGGAGGTTTTCTAATTATGAAACCATTATCCTTAAAATCAAAAAACTCTATAAAATGTGTGTTATTAGGAGCCTATATGATATTTTTTTTAAAAATAAATATAATGTACATAAATAACATTTTAATGTAAGTTAATTTGAGCATAAGTTTGTAGTGTATGATGCATGTTAGATCTAACATTCACAAGGATGCCAATATAGATATAAAAATGTATATGAAAAAAAAACTTGAGTGATAATTGAGTAGATACCTTGGGGGATGGGGAATGATGTTCATCATGACATCCAAGTAAGAATTGGAGATGCATGAGGTCCCTCATGACATCTAAAACTAGAGTGTGTAATAGGTAGGAAACAAGTGTCATAGCCATGATGCATACAAGAAAGTAGATAGATTTAACTATTTTGGGAATATTGGTGTATTATTCCTAATTTAGTTAAAGGGTTTGAGTAGTAAAATTAGTAAATAAATATGATACTAATTTTTATAAATTTTATTGCAATTTAACCTTTATAGAAATATTAATAATGGATAGAAAATAAGACTTAGCTAAAAAAGTATTGAGACGATTGAGACAGAGTTTGGAATTGACTGTGTGGGACTAGGATACTATTGAAAATTAGGATCCAAATTTCATTTTATGAATGGATAAGAGCACCAAAATAGGAAACTAGTGGCACCAATGTTGTATTACACTTCTCCCACTATTATCCATGAGACCTAAACTTTTGGGTTTTGTTCACTATGCCTATGTGACCTTCCCTATGAAGTTTAAACTATTGAATAATCATGGATCTCCATATAGAGTAGATGTTTTTATTCAAAACATAGATTACTTTATAATTTAACTAACTTTGAGAAACAAGGGGGGTTAGTCTGTGTAAGATGTACTAAACATGTATTCATACCCCTTGTGTGGGCATGTTACCTACATACCAATACTCTAAAGAGGGATCAAACCATATGTAGTTCTCCCACTTGATGTGATTTGTGAAATAGTGTGTATAGAGATGAAAAATAATAAATTTTAGGTGCTTGAGGTGGCTAGGTACTGGTGTAAATATTTGGATAAGATTTTAAGTGTATTGGATACTTTAATGTAGAGAATAGGGAAGATTACCTGAGTAGTATAGCTTATATTCTTACTTACATTATGATATTTTCCAACCCTTTCCAAATTATCTTTGAATGGGATTTTTTAGGGATATATTAGTCATGGGTTGAATGTGTTCACATTAGGCCAACAATGTAAGGATGGGAAACTAGAAGGAAGTGACCATTAGGGCTAAAAATATACTTGGATAGAAGCATTGAAAGTTGACAGTAGTGGCACCAATGCTATTATCCTAGTTGGGTGGTATTGTCTTTAGCTAATAGGGCCTAGGGGGGATGGATTTGTCATGGAGAGAGTAGTCTAGTAAAGCTGTGATTACGTTTAGAAGGCTATGGATGACTAGGAATTAGTGAAAAGATGCCTATGAGGGTCATGAAAGTAGGCAAGAAGGACCTATGGGTTGGGTGTCATTAGCTACACTCTAGTTACCAATTTTCACATTTTATATGACTAAATTCCCCCCCCCTTTATTATAGTGATGCAAAAAAGTGAAATACTAGGATAAAGGAAAAAATAGAAAGCATGCTTGAACTTACCAGTAAGAGTTAGGCTCATGAAGTTGTGTGATGATGGGTGTATAAAGAGAGAGCAAAATATGAAGTGTGAATCTACAAGAGAAAATAAAGAGTATATCAATTCTTACTAGATACACTATATCTAATATAAGGACATACGGGTAAGAGAAAGAGGAAGATAAAGGAATGAATACACTTCACTAGGTATGCAAACTAATATAAAACCTATTGTGTTGTTAAGTGATGTTAGATGTGTGTTGAACCAAGAATAATATTGCAAATGGATCTAAGTGATCTATTTCCTAGAAGTGGCTCAAGAATAGAAATGTTATCCTTTTAGCTCCATTATCACCCACTAAGTGAATCTAGGTGGTCATACATGTGTTGGTTGATGTTTGGACAGTGTGTCTAGATCCTCTATATAGGTGGCTCAAAAATACAAAGGCTAGTCAGTCCTTTGAATCCATCATTGCCCCATGAAATTAAGATATGAATTGATACCAATATGAATTGTGTGGCATATTAGATGGCTCTTGAAGCCCATGAATGTACTATGATCTAACATTGTTGGCATGGATAGTTGAATGTATGCTAGAAACTAGGCCGCTCCAAAAGATGGAGATTAGGATTGTATGAAATCCACTCCAAAATTGGTGCAATAGGATTATATTAAAACCACTCTAAAATGATTTAAATCAACTATATATGGAATAAATCATGCAATTACTAATAATTCATAGGTAATGTTGAACTTAGAAAGAAAACAAAATAAATGTGTTGCACACATTTCCCCCAATCACTGGTGTTTGAAACATGGATTCTAATCTATAAGATATATCAACTACATTATCTAAAACTATAAGTGAGATCCATCATTCCACACATGATGCCTCATATATATAGATTCTTTGAGTAAAATTGTACTTAAAAATACTAATTACAAACTAGTCTGACTATGCAAAACTATAGTTAAACCTACTTTTTGCATGCTTATAAAAAGTCTAGTTTTTTTTTATTTGGATAGGAGTGTCAAAAATGGACACTAGTGGTATTGGTGTTATATTAAAATCTTGGTGCTATTATCCTAGGCTAAATATGATGATTTTTGTAACATTTTCACTATCTACTTGGTCTGTTCTATCTGGTTTGATGTCTAGTTATTATTTTGGGTGTTTTGAATGATACCTTTTTTACCATTAGGAGCTTTGATCTCTATGACAAAACCCATGTTTATTTCCCTCTCTTCTAAGGGTAGGAATGAAGACCCTAAAATGACTTCCCTAAGAATAAAGAGCCCTACAAGTGTGTTATGCTAAAAAGATACATGATATAGTAATGAGAATTGATAAGATATCTCAATCTATAACATGGTTTGTAATGAGAGATTTTTAGATCAATAGGAGTATACCTAGATAGATATAACCATGTAATATCATTAGCAATGTAATGAATAAGAACTAGAAGCCTGGTTAATTGTTAGTTGTTATTTGTTAAGGAGGGATAGAGTATGATGTCCATCATGGCATCCAAGAAAGCAAGATAATGCATGATGTGGATCATGGAAGTACAAACAATGAGAAACAAACAAAAAAACATGCACATAAGGAAATAAGAAAGAATCATACAATGGTCACCAAGGGGCCAAGAAAATAAGCATACAAGGCATATTAAAATGCCACATACACATACAATTGGAACAAGTAAGGTTGGCATGAAATCAATAATCACATATAAGATTACAAAGAAAAATACGTTAGAAAATGTCCTAAGACACACATAAAAGTATAAGCAAACGACATTGGAAAATATCCTAAGGCACATACAGGAGACAAACATGAACTAAGGAATGAAATCACATCTATTTATGTAAAGCAAGAAAGGAAAGCATGTAAAAATGGGAAATACAATCACATCTAACTAATCAAAGCAAGAAGTAAAGGTATGCAAGGCATGTAGTACAATACTAGATATATGCTAAGAAATACACAAGTGTTATATACTAATGAGATGTTGATAGAGTAATCTATGTATGTGAGTAAATAATGTACATCATCATGATAACTAGAGTGTGTGGTATAGGAATGGCATAACATGGATAGTGTAGTCATGTAGAAGATGTCCCCAGTGGGTTTGTATATCAATGTGTATCTCGAATGTAGAAGTAAGATGCCCCATCAATGGGTAGACTGAATCAAATAAGGATTTAGATATCACTGTACACACTCAAATAAGATCAATTGAAGCATTTTAATGTACATAAATTGACAAAAAATATCATATAACAACACATGTAATTCTAGCATGATAATAAAAATGTAAAGCATGGATGATGCATACAATTGAAATATTTTTGGCATTTTTTTAATTATTTGCATGTTTTTGTATTTTGAAATATTTGAATGTTTTTGGATATTTGATATTTTGATTTTTTTTTTAATTTTTGATATTTTGAGCTATGTACAATCAATCAAAGGAAGACTACATACAAGAGATTTGAAGAGAAGCTATGTACAAGTAAGCTGGGAAGGAATGATACTAACTATGAGTCTCATGGGAGACTCCCTATCATGGTGTCTTATATCAAGGAGAGGAATCATGTGTGATCATGAAGCATGATGGAGGTGTTGAGACTATGGATTTAAAATATATATATATGCTATAAATGATTTTAAATCTCTAAAGTAAAATCTAACTATGGGATCTCCCTATAACTTTGATAATTAGATTAAATTGTAGGGCTCTTAGGGACCCATCCGGTAGTAGGAAAATCTCTCTGGACATGTGCTCTATGAGTAGATGTATGAGATCTTAATGGTAATATCTTGAGTGTGAACACTATAGTTGGAAGCTATCTAGAATCTTAAAATTGTAGAGATGTATGGACTCTCTGTGATAGTTATGAATGACTTAATTGTGTCTAAATTGAAACTAGAGAAGGCAAAACTAAAAATAGTGGCTATGAAATAGTAGATGGCTCTAAAGTGGGGAGTGCTAACTCATATGGAACTCCACCTACTATAACAACCTGATTATCATGAATGAATTTCACATACCTATGAACTATAAAAGTTACTACTCAAAGATTTTGAATCCATGGTCAACCAAGTAGCATATCAAAAGCTCCTACACTAGGAACTATAGTAAATAGTGTGGCCATGTGTATTGGACCAACTTCTAGAGGAAGTATAATCTCACCTATTAAAATTTGTATATGCCCACTAAACCCACTAATAAATATATTCATTAAGGTAATATACTACTTTGAATATCCCAAATCTTGAGATAATGTCATAGTACACTTGTTCACACTAGATCCATTATCTATGAGAAAACTATGAATGGGATGATTATTAATGTAAGATCTGATAAACAGTGCATGATAATCTAAATCATGATCGATGATCTCCTGCTCTAAGAAGAAAATGGAAGGTCTGGCTAACACTCTAAAATTGTATACATCAATCATGTTACTTAAAGGATATGTCTCAACTAAAGGTGAATTGTATGTATCTAGTTGTAGATGTGCATGATATGCATGGTGAACCCCTGATGTGTCTCTTGTCTCTTATTTATAATTTTTTAGAGAGGAATCTTAGAATATTTTCAAAGCTTTATCATGTGTTTTCTTTGCCTAATGAGGTTTAACTAAAGTTCCAAGATCAATATTATTTCCATCTATCAAATCTTTTATCTTGTGTCTCAAACGATGCATCTATTTGGTCTATGGCCTGGTGCCCTGTTCAACTCACAAAATGCATGATAATCATATCCCCATGGAAGAGGCTTTGTTGGGTCAACTTCTTGAATATGAGGGAGAGATATGATATTACATTTTAATAGTTATTATAAAACTTTGGCTAGAGAAACTGGTCGATTAGTAAAGGTTCATCAAGGAGTTACTGATAAAACTACATATTAAGAGGACTCAAAATCCACATTAACTATCGGTTTATTCTAACTCTTACTATCATTGACCTTGAATCTGTATGAGACTTTGTTGTTACTATTGTTTTTTATTTTTGAGATAATTATGTACTTGAGTTTGTTGATTGAAATTAGTTTGACTTCTCTTTATTTTAGTATGTGACATAATTTGGTGAAGGAAGAGAATCTTTTGAACATAATTGTTCAATGGAAAGTTGGTAGAAGACTCTATTTGAAGATATCTTGTAACTCTTGATTGGCCATGGGGCTAGTCATTTTAGCAAAAATAGTCTTCTATCCAAGAACATAATCTATGAGATGCTCAATTGATCTTTGTTTTTATTGTATAATTTGGGCATATGAAACCTGATCACCAATGTTAATTTTGAAATAAACTAGGAACATGTTGACTAAAATATTGAATGCATTAATCGATCGATTTGGTAGACTATAGAACCATTGTAAATCATAATACTTTAGGTTCTGTGGAAATTTATTGGTAAGTAGCTTGTCATTTGGTACGTATTCCAAGCATGTTGCATGAAAATCTCTCAAATTTGTCTCTAGATAACCCTTGCCATCATATAGAGTAAGCTTGGGTTGAACAAAACCTTGTGGTAAGGGTGTAGAAGTAATATGATGTGCCAATGGTGTATACAATAGAGTAAAGGAATCCAAAGCTTGTGTAGGTCTAGAGACAACTTGTTCAAGATGTAGCACCTTGAATTGAATAGATTTTATCTCTTGCACAAGGGCTGCCATATCAATAAAAAAAGATGTACTAGTTGTAACTGGTAGCATAGAGGTAGGTTAGGATATTATAGGGGGTTGTTGAGACATAGTTACCCCTATAGTGTCATTTACAATAGATTGCTTAGAAGGAACTGAAGACTCATCTTGTTCAGCCTTTTTTATTTCCATGATAAATTTTAAAATAAGAGTAAGATCTCATGGTTAGTCCCTGGGTCTTTTCTCAAATTTTAGGATCAAATATTTGTTGAAGACAACTTCATTATTAATAATTGATGGAAGTTGATAAATAGTATAATGTGGTGGATCATGAACATCAGTGTTTGTATCATCATTATTATTATCATACTACTCATCATTGAAATTATCCTCATTTAAATTAGTGTAATATAGATGTGTAAGATCTATGTAGGAGTCTAAGCTAGTTGTTTATCCATGGTATATGGTTGAGTTAAAATAATCTAGGTGAATTCAAGAAGGTTTCCACTAAGTCTTGCACTTCATCTTGAAGGAAGAGATGGAAGGAGCTTTGGTGGGATAAGGAAAACAACTTGGATAATAGTAGACAAGATTAAATAGATATAATCTAAACAAGGAACTAAAATATGTATAAAAAGGATATGAAACTCACATACATGTAAGGTGATACTACAAGAAGAAATGGGATGTAATATATGTAGCTAGGGTTTGAAAGATGAGTATTTTGAAAAATGACTATGAAATTTTGAAATTTAAAGTGCCTTTTTGAGATAGGTATGCAAGTAAAAAAATCAAAAATTTATTAAAATATTGGTGATTTAAAGAGACCTAATAGATACAATTAGGGTTTTGATTTTTTGATTTTTATTTTTTTTAAATTACTATTAAATTTTGAAATTTAAATTGATTTTTTGATTTTAATATGCTATTAAAAAATCAAAAAAATACTAAGAAAATACCGAGACCTAGTATGGACAACTAGGGTTTGAAAGAAAACTATTTTTAAAATTTATTACAAAATTTTAAAATTTAATGCTAATTTTTTATTTTATTATGTAGGTAAAAAATTAAAAAAAATATAATAAAAATTAGTATGAAATTTACCCTAAGGTTTTTACAATTTTTATGTGCAAACGAAGTAAGTCAGGTTCACTAAATGATTTAACTATTTTGGGAATATTGGTGTATTATTCCTAATTTAGTTAAAGGTTCTAAGTAGTAAAATTAGTAAATAAATATTCAATAATTAAGCTACCAATTTGTATAAATTTTATTGTGATTTTAACCTTTCTAAAAATAGTAATAAAGGATATAAAATAAGACTTAATTGGAAACTAACTAAGATGGATGAGACAAAGTCTAGAATTCATTGTGCAAGACTGGGATACTATCATAAATTAGTATTTGGACTTTATTTTATGATTGGACAAGAGAACCAAAATAAGACACTATTGGCATTGATGTTTTAATCCACTTCTATCATTGTTGTTTAAGAGACCTAATCTTTCTAGGTTTTATTTGATGTGTCTGTGTGACCCTGCCAGTAAAGATTTGAATGTTGAATTTCCATGAAACTCCATAAAAAGAATATTTTGTCTTCAAACCCTATACTCCTTTTTACTTTAACCAAATTTAAGAAAAAGGGTGGGTTAGTGTATGTAATATGCACTGAATGTGTATCCACACCACTTGTGTGGGCACACTACTTACATAAAAATACTCTAAAGAGGGATCAAGCTATATGTAGTTCTCCCACTTGATGTACTTTGTGCAATAGTGTGTATGAATACAAAAAATACTAAACTAGATGTGCTTGAGGTGGTTAGGGACTAGTGTAAGGATTTTGATAAGCTTGTAAGTGTATTGGCTAGTTGTATGTAGATAATAGGGAAGATCACCTATATAGTCTTTCTTGTATTATTGATTGCTTTATGATATTTTCCAACCCTTTCAAAATGATCTTTGAATGGGATTTTATAAGGATCTATTGGTCATGGGTTGAATGTGCTGACATTAGGCTAATAAGGAGAAGGATGGGGAACTAGAAGGAACTAACTATTGGGGATAAAAATGCACTTGGAAAGGAGTATTAAAAGTAGATAGTAGTGGCACCAACATTATTGTCTAGGTTGGGAACTATTTTCCTTAGTTGTTAGGGCCTAGGGGGATGGATTTGTCATGGAGTGAGTAGTCTATTTGAGCTAGGATTAGGTCTACAAGGTTGAAAATGACTAGGAATCATTGAAATTATGCATATGAGTGTCATGAAATTGAGTAAGAGGGACCTATGGGTTGGGTGTCATTATCCATACTCAAGTTACTTATTTTCCCATTTTATATGACTACATAGACATACAACACACACGAGGCTTGAAAAGTAACCCAAGGGGCCATAATACAAGGGATATGGGCACATGCAACTAAATTAGAAATAAAATCATAAAAGGACATGTTTAAATACCCACACATGAAAACAACTAGTAAGTTATCTTAGATCTACATGGAAATACATGTTCAAATGTCCACATAAATAATCACAAAGGCACATACAAGGACATGGGCACATGTCCAAAGCATACATATAATGAAAATAAGTGGAATAGAGCCATAGAGAAATGACATAGTCAAGTACCTTCAAATATAAGAAGCATAAAGACACAATCAAGTTTAAACTAGGAAAGATAAAAATGAAAGTATGCATGAGAAAGTGGTAAAAATTTGTATAAGAGATAAGATGCACATAAGTTGAGTCTAAATTTTTAGTAGCTAGGAAAAAATATGATCAGGTGTAGGATTATTAATATCAAGATATATCAATGTTAAATCTATGATGTAGAGTTTAGAAATATGTAACTTGGAAATCAAAATTATGTCTAAGATTCCCCAAAATGGATGAATGTATCAAATGAAGAACCTATATATTTATGCATATGACTTTAGTGGGTAGATATTATCAAATTTGGATTTGTATAGTGGACCTAGGTCCTATAAGTATCTATAAACACTTGACAAGAACATGTGAAGCATGTATGTATGATAAAAACTTACTATACAAAGATAGATAGAATATGTAGTGTATGGCAAATATAAGAGATGTAAACATGGAAATTCATTCAATTTATAATATATGTTTTATAATTAAATATTTTATTTTTTTGTGTTTTAACATATTATATTATTTTTTAATTGTTTGGATATAAGCTATGTATAATAAATAGGAAAATGAAACTAAGGAGTAAGAGTGAATGAGATTATGTACAAGTAGGAAGGAATATACTAACTGATGAGTCTCATGGGAGACTGACTATCAATGTGTCCTATGTCAAATCAAGGAAAAAATATCATGAATTTTATGTGAAAAGGTAATTGAGGTCCCATAACCTATTATATTGAGTTATCTATAGTTGAAACTACATATGGAGTGGTGCTAGGAATATATGAAGCAGACCTAGGTATCCAGTGAACTATAGTAATCTTAGGGATCCATATAGTAAAAGATGTTATATATGGCATGGGTGACCTATGTTGAGAAGCCTAATAACTCCATAATATTTATCTCAAAAGGAAATGGGTAGAGGGATGCCCAATATAATTTTTAACATATATTTGATGTAGGGGTATCTTTAATAATGATCTCCATGGGAGAGTATGCATATATGATAACACTTTAGGACTAGACCTCACTTATACTAGTGGGTCCATCAAAATATATGGTGTAATTATGGTAACTTTACTTGTAACTATAATTGGTAAGTGTGGTGTGATTTCTTATGGGATAGGTAAATAATACTAATATGAAATACCCTCAACTATGATCGCTTGATTAACATGTATATATTTGAGGAATATTTACACATTGGATAGAATGAATCATAGTTTTTATATCCATATCCTACCCAATAACATGTTAAATGTGCCTACACTAGGTACTACAAAGAATCTATTAGCCACATGTGTTCGTCTAACCTATAGTGGAAGTAAAATCTCCCTAATGGAGATTTGAACATGGCCACTAAAACCATGAATAACTATGTCGGTCATAAAAATGTCCTACTCTAAATAACCGAAATATCATATAATTGTGATATTTCACATGTTAATACTAAATCCATTTTTAACCATAACACTTTGAATAGGATCATTATTAATGTAGGCTCATACAAAAAAACAATATAAATCTAAATCATCATCAAAAATATCTTACTCTAAGAAAGTGATGAGTGGTCTACTTGGTAATGTAGTATGATACATACCAATGATATTATTTAGGGGGTATGCATCCTATATAGTAGTGTGATATAATGTCATTGGTGGATGTGCTTGATACATATAGTGAAAACTTGAAGTTCCCCCTACCTCATTAATTATATGCTTTCAAAATGGATCCAAAAATATTTTCAATGTCTTCGATTTAATTTATTAAAATTTGGGTACCTCTATGGGTGTGACCACATCAATTATGTTAGCCTCTATTAAATCTTGTACCTTACACTTCAAGATGATGCATCTATTTGTAGTATGGTCTGATGCCATGTGATAGTCACAAAATACATTAGAATTATAAATATTTGGAAGATGACATGTCCTATCAACCTCTTTTATGGGAGGGAGAGTTATAATATTAAACTATATGAGATACTTTAAAACTTGTATTGGTGATTCTAGAAGGTTGGTGAAAACTCTTTATGGAGGAGTTGATAAAGCCAAGCAAGGAGGTGGTTCTAATGTTATATTAACTATGGCCTTTTGATCACCCCTATTTTTAGTGTCCCTTAATTTATATGTAGGTTTATGATAAATCTTAGTAGTTGATTGTAATCCACTTGTATAGTTTAATTTACCCATAGAGAGAATCTTGAATTCCCTTTCTTTCACTCTATGGCATAAATCTATGAATGTTGGAAACTTCTTGAAAAAGATAGCTTCATGCAATGTTGCTAGTAAAATATATTTGAATATGTCTTAGACCTCTCTATTTTCCATTGGGATAATAATATTTCCAATATCATTTTAAATCTTAAGACATATTCTATAATAGGTTCATTGAATTTTTTGTTTAGTTTTGCTACTTGAGCATATGAGATTTTATCATTGGTGTTAATTGAAAAGTGTGATAAATCCACATCTACCAATAGATTGACTATGGTGATATAATGATTTAAAATATCATAAAATCATTGTAATAATATACTTTTAGACTACATGGGAATAACTTAGTAAGGAACTAATCACTGGATACTTAGTCCAAACATACTACATGTAAATCTCATAGATTGTTGACTAGGTCACTCTTACTATCATATAAATTAAGATTAGGTGTCATGAATCTAGATGGAAAAGGAGTTGTTTCTATGTGATGTGCCAAAGGTGTATGTAAAATAACATGATAATCCAAGGCATGTGATGGCCTAATATCTCCCTACTCAAGATGTAACACCTTAGTTTATAGATATTGAATCTCATGCATAAGGGATTGTACATTTGGATAGGAGAAAATAGCCATATGAGGTGTATTTTCTATTAAATGATGTTGTGCAAGCTGAGTTTTTTGAAAATTATTTGTAACAATAATGTTATTTAGGGGAGTATAAGATTGACCATTATTTGATTTGTTCTTTATTTCTATTATGGCTCATAGAATATGTGCATTATCATGGGGTTATTCTCGAAGTATATCTCTGAATATCTATAGAATCTCATCATTGTTGACTATAAGATTTTCATTATTAAGTGTGGGAGACTGTTCTAATTCCCATCTTGTGTATCATCTTTATCTTGATTTTATTGCTCATTTTCAGATGAATTATCATTAAACTCCACATAATCAAGGTGTAAAATATCAATGATGGGAGTTGTAATTGGCCCTATATCTATGGTATAATATTGAATGGAAGGAATATGAGTATGTTCAATAGGATTATTGTTAAGCCTAACACTTCTTCTTAAGGGAAGAGAGATAAATTTTTTAGATGGAATAAAGTAAACAAAGTACAAGAGGGATACTAAAATATAATGTATGAGATCTAAAAATCTTAACATAGCTAGTGAGAATAGGAATAAGAAGGATACAAACCCTAGTAACATCTAGGTTTAGGGTTTGAGTAGTATTCGAAGTAAGTTAGGTTCAACAAATGTGTTAAATTTTTAAGGTTATGGAGTTTAAGCCCTAGGTTGTTAAAGTTCTGAGTATAGTAAATTAGGGTATAAATATGTAATAAATATAGTAACTAATTTTTAATATAATTACTTAGTTTGACCTTTTTAAAAATAGAAATAAATAATATATATAATTACTAAACTATAAATTAGCTAAGATGATAATTTTGGAAGCTAAAGAATAGGATAGGAGTTATTTTAAGTTTCATAGATAGGGTCCAAGTGTGAAAACCCTTACTAGATAGTAGTACCCTAACACCATGTTGTGTTAGTGTCCATATTTTGGTTCTAGTGTCCTACGTGTAGAACTATTTTGAGCATATGGGTGTACCTATGTCTAGGTCTTCCAAGCCAATTCTTGTGTGTATGAGTTTTGGTTCCTTATAAGTGATCTATTTTGACTAATTTTATATGCAAATCCTAAACCTCTATGTTGTTAGGGCATGTAGTTGGCACAAGTATCAAATTTTGTTGTAAGTGGGGTATGATAGACATAATAAACACCCTGTTATGATGAGATTTACCTACATACCAATACTCTGAAGAGGGATCAATCTTGAATTAGTTATCCCTACCTGATTATTGGTACAAGTGCAAGTTAAGATAGTATGAATGTTGTTTTGAATGCCTTGAAGGCTCTTGAGATTGTAAATCTAAGTAATTTAATCTTAAGAATGTCTTATATCATTGTATGTAGGAGTGGGGTATAATAAGGATTGATAACTTTGATTGTGTTTAACTTGTTTTGAAATTTTTTCTATTATTTACATTTGATTTAAATTTTATTGATTGATAAAGGTATAAAATTCATGTGTATATACTATTATAGTGCTTGTGGGGGTCTTAAAATAGGTTTAGTCTATCCCTAGGTTGTCACTCATTTGAAAATATATCCATTGGAGATAAAAATAATGGAAAGGACAATATCACCCAAACTAGGATATTAACGCCATGGGACACTATAGTCCAAATTATGGAAGTAGTGTCCAAGTGATAGAACTTGAGGCACTAGGGGATAGGAAGTTAAAATGAGTGTATGGAACTTATTTAAGGATGTTTATGGATGTGTGTGGCTTTCAAAAAGGATGTATAAGTGTCTAAATAGGCCCTAAGATAGGTTTAGGGATAATATAGGGATGGGTGGTCCCAAGTAACACTCTTAGCACTCAAGTGTCATTTTTAGATGATTAATTGTGTAAAGTGGTGGTCATAGTCATTGATATGATTTAGAAATTATGTGATCCTCTATATGTAATTATTTCATATCAATTTCTAATGCATGCAAAAATGATATGTTGTAATGTTTTCAAATTTATTTAAGATTCATAATATACATTTGATGATTATTCATGATATTACAACCTTAATAAATAGTCCTTTTTTGTACTTCACACCTTATTTATTTTGTAACTCTTTTTTAGTGGACACATCCTTAATAAATTAATATTATAGATAATTGGATATGTCTGTATCAGAATTTTTAATGATCATCTTTTGTTGATATTTTATATAACTGAAAAAATTTCATCCTTTATAATTAGATGTTTCGATGGGGTTAATAGTTTCTTATCCATGTTTCCCAAATCCTTGTCATATATATCCCCATTTTTAAAAATATTTCAATCCAAAACCATATCTCATCAAATCATTTTGACTAACATTTTCATTACCAATTATTTAAATAGTTAGTGTTAAGTCTTTGATATCTTTTTAAAAAGATTATATATGTATTTTCAAAATCATGTTTTATGTAGTGTTTTTCAAATCTTAGATATAATTGGAATTTTACTTATCTTTTGAGATAGTAGTAACATTGACCTTTTTGGAGGGAAAATATCTATCACCATCTTTGAGATAAAATTTTAAGAATAATAGAAGAATCCATAAGAGAATGAGCAGGGTTTTAAAGTTTTTAGTCATATCAATCATATAAAACCTTCCAATACTAAAAATTAGGGTAATACTTAAGGTCAAAATGATAATGAGGGGAATGGTATAAAATGAGACACTATTTGACATTTGAAACCCTAGAAAGATAAAAATCAAAGGGAAAACTAGGGTTTTATAGTGTTTAAATGTATACAAGTTCACCAATATTTTTTACCATAAATTAGATTAATTGGGGAGATTAATATAATTAATCTCCCAACTTTGAAATATAATTTAGAGGAAAATATATTGCTTTCAAATATACATTTGAATTTAAATGATAAAAAATAAAAAAATTGATTTGATAAGGGCATATGCTAAATATGGAAATTACTAAAGATATCATGATACTTATCATTTTTTATTTATTATTTAACTATGAATATGTTATGTAAGCTTAAATTAGGGGTAAACATACATGTGGTTATTTTTTTCATGAACCAAACTATTTCATGCACTAGGTTAGTTTTGTAGGATTAGGTTAGTATCATTAGTCATTGTTAACCTACTAGTTAGAATTAAGATATACAGAAGTGCAACACAATGAACATAAAGTCACATATGACTATATTTTATTTATCCATGTTGGTGATCATGTACCTAATGAATCACATAGATCTAAAATTTATCCTCATTTTCCTTAGAACCCTATAAGTGTTTATGAGGTCTAAAAACCTATAAAAATGTGATAAGTGTAATGTGATGAGCTGACACCAATCACTCATTTCTAGTGATTGGTAGTTACCTATGTATAAATTACTCTAATAAGGGAAACAAATACACACATATATATCTCACATAGTGTGGTTGTGTATTTTTTTATCATTCTATATGTGTATGTAACTAGTGATTTTATTTAGTACTTGATGATGATTTATTTTATCTAGATTTTTAACACTACACACTTAGATAATAACTAATCCTACCGATAGCTATGAAAATTAAGAATATTTTGGTAAATTTTCTTAGTGTGAAAGTGTATAGATGTGACACAGATAAGTGTCATATTCATTTTCAATGATACCATGATTTGTTTATATATGGATCCATTTGAATAATTCCTCATGGCAATAATATGATAGGATTATTGGTAAAACCTAAGGATGTGTTTGATTTTAGGAAGTAGTCATTTCAAAGAGCAAGATGACTCCAAGTAGTGAGGGTCATTATCATCAGGTGGTAATGTATGTAACTTTCAAAATGACCCATGTAATAGTGGACTAATTTGAGATATATAAACAATAGTTCAAAGTTAAATCTTAATTACATTAATATAAATCATTAATCCAAACTATAGTTAACCATATTTTCTATTCTAAGATCAAATTTTAGAAATTACATGTTGTAATAATAGTTAATAGATGAAATTTGAAAATTAATTTGTGAAAAATTTGTGAAAGAACCTATGGATAATGATTATTCAAATTATATCTTAGACTGAGATGGTCTTCAGAGGTATCAAATCATAATTTATGTCCCTAATTATAGTAAGTGAAAAGATAAATGTTGGAATAAGTTTATATTTCACCTCATGTTAATCCTCTAGGTGTCCCAAAAATGACTCATGAACTCAAATGATTCTATTTTTATCTTACATTAAATACAGACTCATTTATTTTGTATAAAAATTATTTGAATGCTAATATGTTAAAGATGATCATTGTTATCTAGGTAGTTTTAATTACCTTCATTTTATACCAAAATATAAATGGATTATAATTTACATTGATTTCATATTAGGGCTACCTAATTATTAATATCGACATGTTATTTTATGGTGATTGATATGTTCATCAAAGTTATAAATTTTATTGCTAAAAATATTACTAATGATGCCTCTATTTTCTCTTAGAGATATGGGAAGGAAGTATTTATCTTTTAGGGACTTCATAAGGTGATAATGTTTTTTTTAGATAAAATATTTACTTCAAGGTTTTGGTAGACATTGACTACTAATCTTAGAACATTTTTAGGTTGTAGTTTTACATACCACCTAAAAATATATGGTAAAATTATAAATTTGAATAAAGTAATTGAAGTTATCATGAGAATGCATGTTATGGATCAAAAAACTAGTTGATAATATTATCCTAACTTAGTTGATTTTTATTACAATAATTATTATCAATATATGATTAAATGGTTTTGTTTGAAGCTTTTAAGGATGAAAATTATAAAATCCCATTAGATAGTAAGGTTTAAATTATATATCTACTATAGGACATAAATATATATTATTATGACATGAAAATTGATCTTATTCATCAAAATATGAAATTTATCTCTAATAAAGAGATGAAAACTATGAATAGAGGGGGGAAAAAGTAGAAAAATTGAGTTGTGGGATAAATCTTTCATAAGAGTTTTACCTCATAAAAGTTCTATCAAGACTGGAAAATCTTCCAAACTAACTTCATGATTTTCCAATCCATGTGAAATTATTGAAATATCAGCTTTGTTGGTTATCATCTCACTCTTCTCATTATATTTATAGTATCCATGATGTGTTTCAAATAGATTTATTGAGAAAACATGTATTTGATCCATCTAATATCTTGGATATGAAAAATATTTTGTTAATGGAAGAAGATAAAATTAATATGGACCTAGTGAATATCCTATCCCATCATAGAGTTAAGCTATGAAATCAAGATATTTAGTAGGTGTTGGTCCAATGGGATAAACTCAATGAGTTAAGTGCCACCTAGGAATATGAAAATAGTTTTTGAAAGGACTATCCTCACGTATCTATGTAGGCACTAAAATAAAACATTCCTTAAGATGGTGTAGATGTCATATCCCAATCATGGCATTTGAATAATCTTTTTTCAAACACCTTTGTAATGATACTATCATTTTTTTGAGTTTTAATTGTTATTTCAATATGATTTTATACCTTATTACTCATATTTGATGAGTTGTTTTTAACATGGATTTAATGCTTTATTTTATCCAATTGATTACTTTTACCTATATATTTATTGCAACATTTTATATTAATATTTTTGTTTTGGTATTGTTGATGTCATATTTATTATTTTAGGTTGTATTATTTGATAGGATGAGATAGGATTGCCAACAAAGGAATTTGAAAATAGGAAAAAGTTATGATATATAGGTACATATATGTACATAGAACCATGATATGGATATAACCATAGTTGATTTTAATGTTTGTGTCTAATGTAATAAACTTGTATTGTGCACATAAATGTAGGTTTTATTTTCTTATACTATGGCTATTGTGTTTTTTAATTGATTAGTTTGGTTGATTGTACTAGAATGACACAACTTGTACTTTTTATATGAATGAATATACTATGAATTTGGCATCATAAATATGTTCTCCACTTGATATAATTAGTAATTAGAAAATATAATAGAGGAAATATTTAACAAAATTTATTTATTAATGTATACTTAATTTTTAAACATATTCTTAGTGTGTAATTTCTAGAGTAGGCTAGTTATAAACATTGGTTTAATGTTAAACATCGATTAGTGCTAAGGTATTATTACTTGTTTGTATAAATTACACTTTATCATATAAAGGAATTTTGGTGATTAGGTTTAAAAGGGAAGATTAGTTATGATTTTACCCTAATTTGGTATTAGAATACCAAATAGGATAAAAAATGTGTATAATTAAAATGAGTAGATGTGGTATTCAAGCATAAATATGAATGCAAAATACTAAAAGAGATTATATTTTTTTGATAAATGGTATATGTTAAAATAGTAAGAATAAAAATGGATAAGTCCTTATATTTTATAGTTGAATATAAAACTATATTTTTAATCTATAAGTGAATATTATATAAAAGTAGATCTAGATTCATCCAAATCAAGAACTATATTTATGTCTATGTAGGGTCATTTTCATCAATCTGGGTTAGTATCACCAATAGATACTTACCTAAGTTGGTTATTGATGACATATGCATAAATGAGGGAATATTAACCTATAATAACTTCATCTATCTTTGCATATGAAATATTGAAACTTGATGATGTATGCAACTCCAAAATTACTATGTTTCACCTTGAAACCCTAGGTTTTTTGTTAGGTCTAGAGACCTACAAAAAGTATGGAAATGTAATGGGTTGAGATGACCCTAATATTCCCATTTTTATGATTTAATAATACCTACATATATATTGGTCTAAGGATAGAAATCAAGCCACCCATAGTTATCCCACATGGTGTTATTGTGAATTTGTGTTCCTTCACTATATATATGCAACTATTGATCATGTTTAATTTGACTTGGTTTTAGTGTGCTTTAGAATTGAGTTATGAATGATCCTAATGATAGATTCACACTTTTGAAATAATATTTAGAATTTTATAAATAATGACTATTTTAGATAATATAGACTTATTAGTAGTCCAAATTTTTAAAAACTATTAGAAATAAATTGGACTATATCAAGATTAAATTGGAGTGTATTGAGATTAAGTTGGACTTATTACAAATAAATCACATTTGTCTAATGTATTTGAGATAATTCCAAATCATTTAAAAATATAATAAATAATTATTTGTTGAAAACTATCATAAATAAATTAGACTTCATCAAGAATTACTTGGACTTATTACAAGTAAATGACATCTATAGTATCTATTTGTAATAAGTCCAAATTATGCAACCATTAAAATTGATTCATAGAACATGAATTTATAGATAATAAGAGTTGGTGGTTTATTTATTAAGGAGAAATAATTCATAAATTAATTGGGGAATCAAGTGATATATGATTTAAAACACTTGGGATGATTGTGTTTCCATGTGTCATCAGTTGATTGGATCATGAACTATTGTTTAATATAATTTGGGTGAAATCCTCATAACCTTCAAAGTTTATATCATATTTATGTACATGCCATGTGTTGATCATGAGTTTTATTTTATTATATTATTAATATAATCTCCCACATAGTTAATTTATCAAGATTGTGATGCATGTTGTTATCTTAGGTGCTCACATTATTTGGGACTTTTGTTTAGACTGGTCATTCTTCCACATAATCAAGTTGTTGAGATTGTGTCATGTGGCACAATATCTAGTGATTGTATGAAGTTTAATTTGAAAAATTGAAAAGCTGAATAACATTTATTGATACACAAATGTCAAAGAGCAAATCTTGATGCACAAGTGGGACATTCTAAGGTATCAACCTTGAAGACCTTTTTGCATACACAAGAATGCCAAAGTGTATTTTATAAAACATAAAAGCCAAAGTGTAAATTATAAAATGTGAAAATTACAAAGACCATTTTGAAAGATGTAAAATGTGAAGTTTAATTTAAAAAACTAAAAATATGAAGAGGTTTTCATGATTTTCAAAATACAATCTAGCTATTTGGAATATGTAAAAAATGAAAACCATTTGAATCACAAAAATGTGAAGTAGACATTCCAACAATATAATGCTATTAAATAGATTCACGATTACCAAAATACTAAATTGTTATGGTATAAAATATAAAACTTAAATGCTGAAGTGTATTTTCCAAGACCCAAAATGTGAAGTGCCACTGGAAATAAATATAAATAAATGAAACAATAAAAAATTATACATTCTCAAAAAATAGACTAAATTTTTATAATAAACATTCATAATTCTCATTCTAAAATTAAATAAACACCATTTAAAATTTCTCAATCCTTTTGTCACTATTTTTGTTAGTTCCTAGTGGGATGTTGCATTTAAATAGTCTATTATAATTCTCATCAAAAATTAGTAAGAACAAGTGTATGAACTCTCCAATTTTATTTGGTTTCCAAGCATAGATGATACCATATATGAGTATGGATGGTAAATATAAGTCAGTTGGGTTTGGTTTCCATTTCTTGTCTAAGCAGCCTACATAAATTTATGCTTCTTTTGCATCTTTTTCCTTGCATGAACTAGGATGAGCCAAGATACATTGACCCTTCATTCTATATCCCCATCTTTTTTTAGTATCTTAATATTAATTTTAGCTCTAGAAACCCATATTATATAGTCCACTCCTAGAGAATGGTCAGGTCTGACAAATAACATATCTCTAATTTGCACATCTTGAGCTAGATTAAATGTAATTTTTGTTCTTTTCCTTCTTGGACCATCATATGTATCTATAGATGCCACTCCAAAAACAAGGGTCCTATCATGAACCATTTTGTGAATATCTATATGTACGTCTATGGCATGATGTGTTCCATGCCAAAAATATCTTGTGCACTCAACTTCAAAAGGGAACATGTCTTTTTTCATTATGTCATCACTGTTTTAGAAGTAATATGCTAGATCCTTCCACTTACTATTTTTTGTCAAAATAAATTCATTAAATTGATCTATATACTTATTCAAGTTATATTTAATTTATTTTTCACTCTTTTTATACTTTTGTCTGAGTCTTTTGAAATAATGGAATCTTGAGACATTTCTCTATTTTTCAAATATTTGAAATATATTTTTTTCAGATTACCTTTTGGAACATTTGGCTCACCATTTTCTTTTGTTACCCATAATGTAATTAAGGGTGACCAATTTATATCTCTTATATATATTTTTCAACACATAATGGCTTGACCTTTTTCCATGCATATAGTAAATTATTGACCTTTTGTCAAGCCTACTATTTCATTTTTTCCCTTTAGCTGGTAACTATTAACATACTCCTTGAAATCCACTACCTCTTCCATCAAATAACGCCTGAAGTTTCTTGTATTTTCACACATCCTATAAGTGTCCATCATCTATACCATACTCCATACATATTTCATATTTATACATTCAAACAAGTTTCCAAATGTGCCATCGATGTCCTCATGTGTATGTCCTGTAAGGAGAAATCTGACCTTGACATCAAGGAAAACACCTTTGTAGATAAGGAGAGATAAATATTGAAACACATACCTATATAAAAAACCATGATTTTGTGAATTTATAAATGTAAAATTAGTCTCATATAACTTTTGACATTTTTAAAATATAATTATGGATAGAAGTATATGTTCTTATTTCCCCCACAATAATTGTCTAGTTAAAGGTATAGCTTGGAAGGAAGTTTCTTGAAGGCACAAATTTATTGTGCTTCTTCTCTATATATATTGCATTTATGGTAGTAGTTATAAGACAAAAGTTCATCATATAATGGATATTTATAAGATCTAGGTTTATATATTAAAGATCCATAAGTATCTGGCATTGTTGTTTCCATATCCCTAAATCACTTGTTTAATGATGTGATAATAAAGTTAGGCCCTCCAAGAACATATGGAAAAAAAATGCCCATATCCTTCTACACCATAACCATGTGTTATAATCCCTACCATTAACAACTCTAATATTCTTTCAGTAACTACTTTGCTTTTTATCACTATCCTTGACACAAATGTTTTTGACATTCTATCTTGTCATGAATGACATTGAGGCATTATTCAAGGTATTTATCTGACATTCATTTATGTGTGTAATACATTTGTCTTATAAAAATAATTTTATTTTATTTCATCATGAAATCTTGATCGATACTCTCTTCTTGATCTCTAGAGAGGGATCAAAATCATTTCCATTGAGTCAACAATATACATGTTTTTCACCTAGCAAAGTCATCAAACATGGCAATGGTCACATCATGAAAATTATTTCTCAAATGTTATTGAATTTTGGATGGGATACTGGCTCATATTTCATATCTTCTAGTTGTGAATTAATGTGGCACATCATAAATTCTTGAGTGAAACATGCTAGAAGATGTTGAACATTTTCTCATGAGCTATCTATATCTACCTGACATGTTAGTCATAGAGAAACATTTATAAAATCATTAAACAATTGGTCCAACAAATATTTAGCTTTCATTATCTTGTATTGTGGATTTTGTCAAAATTTACTTACATGGAATGCATTTCATTCCCCATTTCTGTGATAATTTTGAATGTCAAAAAATATACTTCTCTTCAAACTATATATTTTAAGCCAAGCTTACAAATAGATCTCTATACCCTAAAAATAAATGCTAGTTTTATTTTATTTTTTATTAAACAAACCATCAAAGTGGCATCCAAGACATGTTTCCTCTTATATGTTGTGGTGGAATCAAGCAGCTTCATATTTTTATATTTTAAAATCTAAAATAACAATCCTAACTAAAAATAACTAGTTCCATTTACTATTTCTTTGTTTTCTTTTCACACTTGAGTTTCTAGGTCTCTATAAAACCTGGGGTTTGTCTTATAATGTTCTTGACTTGTGGTTTTAGGTCCTGATTAAACCTGTTTTTGATACTGATCAATAGTAGGTGTTAGGTTTGTCTCACCTGAGGGCGTTATTGTTATATCCTTCTTCCTTTATTTCAAGGTTTTGGGGCCCCTTCAAAACCTATTTTTACCATAATCTAAAACAATCCTAACTAAAAACTTTTCTTTGTGAAACATTTATCCACATACATTATTTAAATCTCACTATGTACGATTTCATCAAACTTCACTTGGATGAGTGAAGTATTTGGTTGATTTATTTTTTGAACCAAGTATTTATAAGCATGATTTAATTTTTTTGGATACCTTTGTACTAGGAATATTAGGCAAGGAGTTACTGCATTATCCACTATGTCCTAGACATTTCTAATTTATTTTTGCTTTGGTGTCATGTATGGTAAATTAAATACTCTACAAGTCTCAGTGTTCACTATTTCTTTAGAATTCCATCTTATGATAGATATTTTAGTTACATATGTACTAAAATTTTAACAATGTTGTATAACTTGCATTATGTAAATTCCCAATTCATTTTCTAACATTGGGATAGGAATGTAAGCAAAAATTTTCCCTATTTGTGAAAATTCAACATAACCAAAAGTTATTTTTTCATCATTTGCAAGAGTTGTACATTTATGAAACAAATGTACCCTTTTATCAAGAAATTTTTTATTATGCTTTGAAATGTGTTAGGATCATCGATATATCAAACAAATGAATCCAAGAAATGCTTTTATTTTTGTAATGGTTGTATATGAAGAATTAAACTCAAATTATTTTATCTTTGTTCCATGTCATTGTCTATATAAAATTTGTCTATGACATGCTGCATCATTCTTGTGATCCATATAGTAAAAATATCAACTACATCCCCATAATTATCCACAAAATCTATAGGAAATGGAAGTAGTAGAGTCATATCAAAAGCTTTAGTCATATTAAAACTTACACATTAAATAGGCATTTCATCATTGTGGAATGTGAAAGTGAGATTTATGGGTTCCATAGGTTCAATGTCTAGAACTACCACTTTGTGTATTCTTCCTTCACCAATGACCTTACCATTTTTTATGAGAGAAACATAGTCTCCCCAATGGAAAGCCATTGATGTATGATTTTTTAGCCTAGAGATTTACAAAATACATGATGAGAGTTGTTAATCAGGTTATTTATAAAATTAGTCTAATTTATACCTGTATGTAGGAGATAAAGCTATATTTATACCGGAACATAAGCATAGAGATATGTTAAAACCAAAAAAAATTAAAAAGGTAATGTATAATTTTTTTTAATGATATAGTTTATGTCAATCCAAAAAAATAATAGATTTTAATATCATATATTTCATACTTAAATTATTACTTCATCCTACTGTGAAGGTATCTCCTATAAGATACATTTCAAACATGCATAAGATCAGAATAGTCACATAGAGAAAAATAGCTTATTAAGTTAATATTCAACCATGTATTTTATTACAATACAAAATGACAATGAGAAATGGGGGTCTTGAGAAAAATTATGGAAAACAATTAGCTTCTTATATTTTTGGATCTTGTATTTGATTGGAACGTCTATTGTGGACCCAAAAGTTTGAAGGTATCTCTTAGGATATACCTTTAAAACATGTGTATGGGTATCTTGAACGTTTGAAGGGCCTTGTAATACATTCAAGGGTACCTACAACATTAAGCTTAAGACTTTATTTTTCATAGTCAGGGACACATAGTAAAACCTATGAACCTATGTCATTTCAACATGAATCCCCCAAAAAAATTCATTTGCCTTATGAACCTACCCTTTATCCTTTCTAAAATGATCACTTTTATCCTAGATCCCTTTACCTGACTAACCTATCCTTTAGCCTTTTTGTTGTGGCCATGTTGGCCAGATAGAATTATCCTTCACCCTTTTTGAATTTCCCTTTGAATTTTTGAAATGGACCTTACCTTACCCTAATGAACCCTTTGAGACTTTTATCCTAGACCATTATATCCTATGAAGTAGACCATTTGGCCATTTTTTCCCATTAAGTAGACCCTTAAAACTTTCTTACACTTACCCTTCAGGATAATTGGCATGGCCCTTTACCCTCTAGAACCTACCCTTCAAATTTTTAAAAGTGCCCTTCAGCCTTTTTACAAAGAACCTTCAAGCTTTTTTTCATCACCACTTTACCCTTTGAGACATTGTCTTAGGCCTTTATCCTATGAAGTAGACCCTTGGGGAATTTTTTCATAGGTACTTTTTCCTATAAATTAGATCCTTCAAAATATTTCATGATGAAAACAACCATTCATAATTTTTGAAATGACACTTTAGGATAATTTCGTCAAACATTTTTCTTGAAATAATTTTCTTAATGATATCACCAAATGACATGCTTTTTGTTACAGGTCTTTTGTAAAAGATCAGTCCCTAACATTCACCTAAATACTTTACTACCAAGAAAAATATTATCCTATTTCCATACATAGCCAAAATAATGTTAAAGTGTCTTCTAATGATATATGTTGAAGACCCTCACCAACTTGAACTAATAAAGTTTGAATTATATAGGATTATAAAATCAAGGTGAACATTGGTCATTTATGTTACAAAAAATACTATTCAATGCAAAGTCCTATATATGTGATATGAAATCATTGGAAGACTTCATTTCTTTTAATAAAACTTGCATTCAAAGTCTCTTACTATCCTATAGTGAAAAATATCCCTAGCTACTATCTCAAATAACATTGTGAGTAAATTAGTGATTAAGCTAGAGCTGAGTGGATCACATAGTATACATAGCACCTAGAAGGAAATTACAAACAACACAGAGTGTATACTGCAATGGCATCTTCATCCAAGACATTTAGGGGAGAAAATATACCATAACCATACCTAATCAAGGAATCTATAGATTTTATAGATATAGTGTTTGATGCTACCATATTTGAGAAAAGGTACACCAACTATTCAAATCTATGGGATGTAATGGAATCAATGGATATATTTTCATTGGAAGATGAGATGACAATCATAGATAGGCTATTTTTTAAATAATTATTGAATTTCAAATGCCAAAGGTTACATTTTACTATTTCCAAGTTAGAGGTGATGTCATGCATCAACCTCTTATAGGATTTTTTCTTCTCAAGAAAGATAGCCTGGGATGCCTCTTGAATTATTTTAAAAATAACATAGTGGTCTCGCACATTTCAAGAGCCATCTTATAAAGATATATATCTTTGAACATACCCATTGTATACTAAAACAAACATACATTATGGCCATTCAGTGCAAAGAGTTCAATTGAGAAGACATTATCTTCATGGTTACTCCTAGGCCATACCATTACATGGAAAGAGAAGAAGCCAAAGGGGCCTATTTCCATAGAAAAGTTTAAAATGGTGATTTGCATCAGCATGGCTCTATTAAATCAAATCTACAATATATTGAGTATTTATTTTATTAATTTAGACTAAGTTCCATTACATCACATGATGCTCACCCATGATGTTGCATATGCCATGGGAGAGATAATCAACTTTCACATAAGGAAGAAAATAATTCACAAAGACAAGCATCCCATTCCTTTAGGAAATTTATATATGATGTCATATTTTTTAAATGTTGTTATGGGAATCTTTTATAGAGATATTGAGGAATTATGGAGCCCAACCATGCAATAAATAAAGAATTAAATTTGTGATCATTACTAGTTTATTCACATATATGCCTACACCAAAAACATGGTGAGGATAGCCAAAGATGTTTATCCATGGTTTTGGCAATCCATTCATGGCTCACCCATGCCCATAATTGGAAAAAAATATCATAAAAACCTTGGAAGGTAATTGGGATTGTTTCCTCTATCTAAACTTCATAGTTATAATAATGACATGTTGGAAAGAGCAAGGATTATTGGATTTTAAGATGATCCTTCAATCATAGTAAAATAATTGGATAAAAATAAGGCTCTATACAAAGTACGGGAGCATTCTAACTTATAAAAAGGATAGTTTGAGGAATAATCTAAGGACCAAGTAGGTCCTTCATCTCATGCCCTCCCTTTAAAATTGAAGCTGAAGACTATGAAGAAAGAGTCTAGGTTGTCTGAATCTAGAATAAGCAAGGTAGGACAAAAATGGGACCCCATTATCTTGGATTCTGATAAGGAAGAGAGAACACAAGAATAACCAACTATTAGCACCATTCAAGAAACTAATGTTATGCCCCAGACCTATATTGCCACATTTGTTAGGATAAGAACACAAGAGGCAATGACATCAAATCAACAAGGCTTCCCTACATAGTTGAAGAATTCTCATGTTTATATGAGGAAGCCTAGGACCCAAATAAGGCTTTCCATAGTTGAATAATTATAAGGCTTGCCTACTACACCTTCATATTCAGAACCAATAGAGGGAAAGGTTGTGATAATTATGGACATTAGGATGATTCTAATGAAGAAGATGTTGTGGAAACAACTAAGGCTATAAGCCTTCAAGTAGAGCCTACATCACTAAGTTCCTCAGGTACTCAACCTTTCATGAGTATTCCTTTATATTGTGTGCCTAGTTTTGGATGTGTTTCTATTTCTTCTATGTTTAGGATACCCTAGGTGGAAGTGCCTACTTCTACCTCATTTATCCCTTTACCCCTACCACATTCACATAGCTCCTTCTTATCACCCTTGAGGTGGACCTTGAGGTGGAAAAATATGTTGCTACCACCACCATGGTCATTCTATAATCCACTTCCATCCCACTCACCATACCTACCTCCTCTATCCCTTTTAGCACCTCCACCATTAGATCCTTAAAGAATAAGGTGTCTAGAAAGGTACAAACTACATTATCCACTCAGAAATTTCATGTCCAATCCACTAAAAGTTCCCTTACTTTACCATCCACCAACTCCATAGAGGAAACCATTGTGATAATTTCTAGTAAGGGAAGGAAGCCTAAGCCTTAATTTATTACATTCCATCCACTCCTTCAATTTAGAAGAGTGGATTGGTCCAAGATTATTTTTCCTTCTTGCCCAATGCCCTTGTCAAAGCTTAGAAGAAACATCAAGTTTAGGAGGAGGTAGAGAAATAGGTTATGGTTACAAGCTCAGACGTGTCTCAATTGGATATTCAACCATGGGTGATGGACTTGAGAAGCAAGGTGACCCAAATGGCTAGCTTTAAGATCATTGAGCCTCCCTCTATCTCCACTCTATTTGACCCCACATATGGTAGTATATAGAGATTTAATAAGAGGAAGATGGAGGATGACAAGGGCACATAAATAATTTTGGAGGAAAGACACAAAGTATTCTCCCTCAGTAAGAGGTATACTAGACAACTCGAATAGTCTCCTTACATTAAAAATATTGTTGACCTAGCCTATGCCCATAAGGATTATATAGTATTTATCCATGAAGGAATAGATATGGCTTGACATGAACTTGAAGTTGAATTTCAGGAATTTGAGGCCAACATGGAATAGTTAAGGGAAAAAGTGAATATTATGCATGTCCTTATAGGCATAGAAGCTAAGGTGCAAGAAGTAGCTTCTTGATGCTATAAATCTTTAGAGGTAATGGAATTCATGAAGAATAAAATGCCCCCTCACATAAATAATTCCAACCAATTATATAATTCATTGAGATATGATAGTGTTAAGTTGAAAATACTAGTTGCATATATAGGAAACTCTTTATATAGTCTTCTAGATTTAATGATAATACTAGAGGCATCCAATTCCTTAAAATTAGTTATCATAAGAAACGAGGAAACATGAGAATGGTTATAAGTAGTTTAGGATTTAATCCCCAAATATAAGGTTCATGAAAGCCAAATACTCCAAATTTTACTTGATTTGAAGTTTTCAAAGGTGAAGGATGCCATAGGAAAATTAATCAATAGGATCATTTTTGATAAACTCATTCAAGAAGCAAGGGATGACTTCAAGTAGAGTTTTCAAGGCTTAGTACTAGAATATGTAGAATATGAGTTAAGTACAACCAAAAATAAAGTCATAGAGGTCAAGATTTTTAATAATAAGTTTTAGATGACTAAGGAATAGCATTCAAGACTCCTTGTACAAATTAAGATGATACATCAACCACCATTGTTGAACTTGAACATCATACGGTAGAAATATGATGTGGCATATAAATTTAATTTAGATAATGAGGCCAAGAAGAAGAAAATTTTTGGTGGTGCATCAACATTTGTAACTTCTATAACTACCACCTCAACTACCACACCAACCAATATAAATTTAAATATCCAAATGACACTTCATTAGCTTGAGCTATAATGTGTTAGTGATTTATTTGATGTAGTTTTGTGTGTGTGTGTGTGTTATAACTACCTCAGATACTTCACTAGTTTGATCCATAATATCCTAAATAAGCTGTGTAATAGTTGATCTTAAATGAATAACCTTTGTTTGAGTACTATTAATTTCCTACATCAGTGCAGGGTTATATAGGGATGAGTTGTAATTTGTACTAATTAGACATAAATGATACATGATAAAAAAATTATAGATGTGGGAGGTATGGGTGCATGTGTTTAACCTCTACGAAGGATGAGGTTTGTTAATCCCTTCATGTAATTCCCTATAACTCATCCCCTATGATTGGAATTTTCTTTCAAAGTATCTCCTAGGGGATTACCTTAAAGGTCCTTATAGTACTTTCAAAGGGTCTCCTCATAGATACCTTAAACATACATGAAATTGGAATTTTCTTTATAGGTACTTCATAATTGATACCTTCAACATACACATGATTGGAATTTTTATTTCAATACATATCTTAAGAGATACATTGAACATGCACATGATTGGTATTTTCTTATGAGATATCTCATAGTAGATACCTTAAACATGCACATGATGGGCATTTTATTTCAAGGTATCTCCTAGGAGATAACTTGAAGGGCCTTGGAATACTTTACATATTTATTTCAAATGTACTTGTAATGGATTTGATATAACCATGAAACCTTTTTATTTGACAAGATCCCTGATACACATGATTAGAATTTTCTTTTGAGGTATCTCCTAAGATATACCTTGAACATACACATGTTTGGAATTTTATTTCAAGGTATCTCCTAGAAGATACCTGAAAATGCCTTAGAATACCTTCCATTTTTATTCTAAATGTCCTTCCAAAGGATTTGATATAACCATGAAATTTTTTTATTTTTTAGGACCACTGATGCACACTATTAGAATTTTATTTTGAGATATCTCCTAGGAGATACCTTGAACATGCACACAATTGCAATTTTATTTCAAGGTATCTCCTAGAATATACCTCAAAGGTCCTTAGAATATCTTCCATTTTTATTTTAAATTTCCTTGAAAAGTATTTGATATAACCATGCCAACTTTTTATTTGGTAATAAACCTGATGCACACTATTAGAATTTTCTTTTGAGATATCTCTTAGGAGATACCTTGAACATGAAAATGATTGAAATTTTATTTCAAGGTATATATTAGGATATACATCAAATGGCCTTGGAATACCTTCCATTTTTAGTTCTATGAGATCATCATAACAAGGTTTGGCACTCTTCCTATTATTATTTTAGATAATACTATTAATTTTATGGGTGCTAGGATAACTGATTGGGCAAATGGAAATGGAATATTCTTGAGTAATTCATCAAACTATTACCCTCAAGGTAATAATTTGGTTTAATATACTAATAATAACTTTATTATAATCATAAAAATAAAATTAGAGTATAACCAAAGATCTTGGCACACCCAATTGAAGATAACCTTTTAGGCCGATAGGATAACTCCCAAGAGGTCAATACAAAATTTTCCTTTTGTGCTTGTCTATGTAAGGGAAGATAGGTTTTCTATCTCTCAGTATATTCCTACCTTAGATTTAGAACATTAAATATATTTTCTTGAGAACACACCAATGGAAGTGAGATTGATATAATTAATGGAGTTGCAAAAAACTAGAGGTAAATCTCATTAGGCCATTGAGCATTACCAAGTACTAATGAAGAGATATATTAACAAGATGGAAACTCCCAGATGATCAAACAATCTTAAAATGGGATGAATATAGAGAAAAAATAGGTAGGCATACCAAATTTGATGCCCTATGGAGTGGACCATATGTCATCACTAAGTTCAAGCAAATAAATTCCTTTTCTCTATCAAGAATAAATGGAGAAAAATTGCCTATCCCTATGAATGGGATACATTTAAAACCATGATATTGAGAACTTAAGATATGTTTTGTAAATATTAGGTTAGGTGTGTGTTTCATTTCTTTTCATTATGAGTCTAAATAAGTGATCTTGAAGCACAAGTGTGTCTTTACTTAGTTTCTTGACTTATGTGTTGCTTATTCTTTATTTTTTCTATTTTTGATGCATTGTAGAGGAAATTTTTATGTCAATATTATATTACTTTTGATTCCATAGCCCAATAGATAGGATTAGGTAGCTAGTCATGGCACATCAAGAATGTAACCCTAGGTAAATTGCCAAACATGTTGACCATTTTTCCCCATAGGCCAAAATCGATCAACCTCATATAGTCAAAATCTTATATAAGATATTTTTATAATGCCATAAGGTATATTTTAGTTCATTACTTGTATCATTTGGTATCTTATGGGTCATTTAGAGTCATACATGTAAATGGGTAGTTTTTAAAGGTGTTGAGTTGTTGTAAGAACAAGTTTATAAAATCCTAAGTTTGCATTTAGAGTTATCTCAGATAAATTATTCCACACATTATTCACAATAAAAGTACAAGGCATAATTCCCTTGAAGAAATTGTTCCACTTTATTTCACTAAGTGTTGGAATTATTTCAAAAAAATTGTTTTGATTTTTTGGTATAGAATCAATAATTATTTAAGATATTTTGTCCAAAACAAAAGGCTTGAAGAAACAAATTATTGTAGAAATTTTGTCCATTGTAAAGGCTAAAGGTTATTTCAATCAGATAAAAGTACAAAAAAATTTCTTGAAGGATCATTCATTGACAAAGTGGACCAAACAAAAATCTTGAAAGGTATTTTCAAGCAAAGTATCCTATAGAATTTTCCTAAAGGTTCATTTTTTGGGAAATTATCTCAAGATAAAGTCTCAAAGGGTCATTTATTCAATAAAGGGTCTGATACAAATTTACCAAATGGTTATTTCATTTGGGAAAGTGTTGTAGATAATGTCTTAAAGGGAAATTGCTTTGGGAAAGTGGTCCAAAATAAAATTCCTGAAGGGTCGCAAATGTTGTTTGAAAGAAAAAATACCAAAGTCAAAAATTATGACAAAAGGTAGAAGGGGGACAATTTTCTCAAAGGCAATTTTTTTTTGAATAATTTGTTTTGAGGTAAAAGACTAAGTAAAAATTCTTTCAGTGAAAGTGGCCAAGAAATAATCATGAAGGCATGAAATATTTTAGACATTTTGTCCATAATAAATTGTCCAAGGCAAAGAGCAAATTTAATTCTTTCAAGCAATTGTCCCATGATAATTTCCTCAGAAATTTTATTTGATGTAAAAGAGCTACAAATAAATTCCTTTAGACAAAGTGGTTGAGACATAAAGCCTACAATAAATGTCCAGTAAAAGGTTTGAAAGAAATAGCCTAGGGAATTTATGATCCATATATTGTTGGTTGCACACATCAATTGATATGTACAAAAACATTGAATTTAAGCTATGTCAAATGATCGTTAAATTTTGAATATCCTAGTGATGATCATGTATAAATTAAATATGTTCATGTAAACATCAAATAGATTTTTTTTTCTATAAAATAGTAGATACAAGAAAATCCAATGGTTCATATTCATCCATAAAAAAAATCTAATGAAGAGCAATGATTAAGGAGTTAATCGGCTTATCCAAATCAATGGCTTGAATTTAATTACAAATTCAATATCAATAGCATGTGAGTAAGTCAAGGAGTTATCTAACCTTGAGTGCAAAGGCATGATTTAAAAGCGGAACAAGTGCATGTATCTTGGTAGATGATCTACATATCATGTTTGTTCTCATTAGGTAGATCAATAGAATGAGATGAGTCAAGAGATCAATGATCTGAGCCAGGTTTTAATGACCAACCAAATGAAGGTGAGCCAAAGTGACTTATATAAAGGTAAACAAAGCAATTTTTACAATGCAAGTTAAATAAAAGGCATGGAGCCAAGTTTGAGCATGGTTTAGTTTAGATTAGAGCTAATGTTTCAAATAGTGGTATTGAGGTAAACACATATATTTCAACATCTTCATCTTTAGGACCAACTACATGAAAGGGACACTTCTCTCTAATTTTACACATCATAGTGAAATAATGAAGAGTAGTTAGCACTAGGATAAAGTTATAACATATTGATCTAATTGTTCTAACTACATTGATGTTAGAACCAAACTCAAAATAAAATAATCCCATTATTGCAACTGTTAGGGAAGATTGAAGAGGGAATAATGAAATTTTGAAACCATTTAAACTAACCCAAATCAATCAAAAGGTATGAATGAGCCTAATTTGTAGAAGTAGTTGTAGCTACGGTGAGGTGTCTCATAGCAGATACATCGAAGGACCTTGGAATACATTCCATGTTGATTGTAAAGGTCCTTAAAAGGGATTAGATATAACCATGATAAATTTTCATTTGGCAAGAACACTTATGCACACTATTAGAATTTTCTTTTTAGATATCTCAGATACCATGAACATGCACATGATTGGAATTTTATTTCAAGGTATATCCTAGGAAATATCTCAAAGGGCCTTGGAATAATTTACATTTTTGAAGTATTTATCCAAGAAACATTAATCTATTTTACAAATAAGTGAAAAAATTAAAATAATAATAAGAACAAACTACCTTTCCAATACAATCCAATATTGAGACAAATATTTTTTAAGTGGGAAAACTAAATGAATTGGTGAAAAAACCCATGTCATATATTAAGAGACTTTCCAAAAAAATTATTCACATATACAAGGAGATAAGAGAAAAAAATAGAAGATTTAGAGAGAGCATAAGTTTCCTAGATGAAGAAAAAGAAGAGAGAATAAGCTCTTTTATTGAGATAGAATAATAATGGGAGGTATAAAAGGCCCATTAATGACCTTAAAAGTCTCCTAAATGTGTGTTCCACATGTGGCCTAATCCCTTAAAAAATAGGGAGGTGTGTGCTAAGTATAGGAAGGGAGGTTACATACAAGTAACTCCTCCTAAATCCTAGGTTGACCAAAGAGGTGAGTAACACCTCATGGAATCTAGATTTATGGGAATTTATAATTTTAATAAATATAAATTTCTCATAAAATAAAAGTGAATTCTAATAAACAAAATTATCCTAAATAAAGGGTAATACTAGCACTCTCCATTAAACTTTATTTAAGGGTTTACAAACAAACAAGAATGGAAGAAACATTACTAACTCTCCCCCTTGATGAGAACTTTATTCAATCATAACTTATTACAAAAGCAGACAAAATTGTCTTTACATAGAGGCTTAGTGAATATATCAACCATTTTTTCTTCAATATCATAGAAAGAGAGAAGAATTTGATTGTCTTTATGAAGTTTGCACTAAAAGTGATGAATCTCAATGTGCTTGGACCTTGCATGAAAAATATTTTTTTTTACTAAGTTAACTATACTTTGATTATCACATAATATCAGAGTATCCAACTTTTATGAGTGGCCCAAATCTGAAAGAAGTCTTCTAAGCTAAATAATTTCCTTTGTAACATGATTACAAGTTTTATATTCAGCTTCTATGGGAGATAGAGATATATATTTTTATTTTTACTATTCCATGAAATAGTGTCAAAACACAAGGAGAAGCAATAATCACTAGTGGATCTATGATCATTTGGATCACTAGCCCAATCAAAATATGAATAACCTTCCAAATAAAAATTTATATTCAAGGTATACTTGATGTCATAGGTTAGAGTACCTTTAATATAATAAATAATTCTTTTAGTAGCATTAAAATAAGTATCTTGAGGTTTAGACATAAAATTAGAAACC
Source organism: Torreya grandis (assembly GCA_037957365.1). Taxonomy (NCBI): domain Eukaryota; kingdom Viridiplantae; phylum Streptophyta; class Pinopsida; order Cupressales; family Taxaceae; genus Torreya; species Torreya grandis. Next base: position 655,373 of record JARHVA010002459.1, read on the forward strand.
AATCCAATAGAAAAGGTAAAATTAAGACAAGTATGAATAAGATAATTTAAGCTACCAACTAATTATCTATATAAATTTGGATCAACATTTTCTATTTCCATGTCATTAAGAAATTTAACACCAATTTCATGAGTATCAATGAGTTCACAATCTAACATGTTAAATAAAGATAATAAATCATATGCATATTTAGATTGAGAAATAGAGATTCTATCCTTTTCTTTCCATACATGAATGTCTAAAAAAAATGTAAAAGACCCAAATCTGTCATTTGAAAGGAATTCTTCACAGCATTTTTAGTGAAAGAAAACATTGAAATATTACTACCAGTTAGGATTAAGTAAACAAAATAATGATAACTATGTCATTAAGAGTATTTTTGACAAAGAGGTTAGGATCATTAGAAATATAAGTAAAGCCTTAATCTATAAAAAAATTATAAATTTTAGAGTACCATTCTCTAGGAGATTATTTTAAACCATAAATAGATATGTTTAACTTGCATACAAGATGTTCATTACCTTTATTTATAAAACTAGGAGGTTGAGACATGTAAATTTATTCATGTAAGTCAGCATTTAAGAAATCATTTTTAACATCCATTTGATAAATAGGATAATGTATATGAATAAATAAAGCTAAAATAACTTTAATAGTGGATATTTTAGCAACAAGAACAAAGGTTTCATTATGATCAATTCCTTCAATTTGAGAAAAACCTCTAGAAATAAGTCTAGCTTTATGTTTTTCAATTTGATTGTCACAATTGAACTTAGTTTTAAACAACCATTTACAACTTACCAAATTATGCCCTTTAGGTAAAATAATTAAGTCCCAAGTGTTATTAGAAATAAAAGAATTGTATTCATCATGCATAGCTTTTTCCCAATGAGGGTGACCTTGAGCTTGTTTTAATGTTTGAGGATCATTATTTTGCATAAGTTTAGACATCAAATCATAATTTCAAAATTATTGTCTAGTTATACAAGTATCATTAAAATCAACATTAATTCCTATCTTTTACAATAGTCTTGGCCCATTTAGGCATAAATTTTAGCAGAGCAAGAATAGAAGGAGGAGGAACAAAATCATTATGCAATGAATCATTATGATCATTACTAGATTCAAAAGGAAAATAAGTAGAAACAATATCAAGAGAATATGAATTGGAAGCACAATCAAGCACACCATTTTTAGCAATATTAACATCCCTTTTAATCTTGATTTTGTTAATTTAGGATCATAAACCCTATAGGATCTAGATGGTTCATCATAGCCAATAAAGAAAAAGGTGTCTTATTTAGAATATAAATTTTGATGATTTTCAGTGGGAATATGAACAAATGCATCACAATAAAAAAACATGTAAATATTTTAATTTAGGTTTTATACCAGTCTAAGCTTCTTCAAGGGTAATATTTAAAACAACTTTAGTAGGAGTCCTACTAATGAGATAAACATCACAATACATGGCTTCAACCCAAAATTTATAATGTATATTTTTATCATGCAACATACACCTAGCCATTTCAGTGATAGTCTGATAGGATCATTCAACAACACCATTTTTCTTAGGTGTGTAGGAAATAGTTTTCTCATGATTCATTTCATGTTGCTTAAAATATGCAATAAAATCATTGTTAACATATTTGATACCATTATCAGTGCATAATATATGAAAATAATAATGAAATTATTTTTTAACAAAGGTATGAAAGTCAATAAAAGTGTCTAAAACTTGATCTTTAGTTTTTAAGAAATAAATCCAAACTCACCTAGTGCAATCATCGAAAAATGTTAAAGCATACTTAGCACCATTAATGGAAGGATTTTACGTAGGGCCTAAAATATCACTATGAACTAAATGAAAATTTTTATTAGCATTCCAAGAGTGACTTTTAGGAAAATATTCTCTATAAATTTTACCAGACATACAACCATTACAACTATAAGTAGTGAAAGAAATGTTAGGCAAACATTGCATCATATTGAGTTTGTTCATGAAAGCAATACTTTGGTAATTTATATGTCCCAATATTTAATTCCTCAAGTTAGTATCATTATAAAAAATAAAATCATGAGAAGATGAATTAGAAGAGAATCCAGTGAATTTGAACAAATTATCATTATCTAAAAAGGTAGTAGCAACTACTTGAAAATCATGCTTCGTATATTCAACATAAAAAGTATCATTAATAAATTATAGTTTATAGTCATATTTTAATAATTTATGTATGGAAAGTAAATTCAATTTAAAATTAGAAACATGCAAGACATCATGCAATTCACCATAAGGGATTTTAACATTTCTTATGGCTTCAACATTGCAATAACCATGATTTTGAAGACTTAAATGATTGTTAGAAATATTTGGTTTTAAAGAAGTAAACAATTGATAATTAGATGTCATAAGTTGAGTAGCACCAAAATCAACAACCATTCAATAGAATAAGCATTCAAAGCATAAGTAAAAGTAGCTCTAGTATTAGACTTTTGTTTTTATTGAGTCTTATTGTTACTAGTGATAGAATTGTCTTTGACATTAAGATTTCTATTTTTGATTTCACATTTTTTTAAGCAATGATATTCATCATGAGTGTTTTTGTCATAATAATTACACTCTAAATTTTTATTAGGTTTAGAGTTAGATTTTTTATCTTTCCTATATTTGTATTATTGGACTTAGCATGTTTTTTGCCATTCTTATGTTGGTGTTTAGAAATAAATCATGTTCATTAGTCTTAAGGCTACCAAATTAAATTAAATTTTGTTCTTATTGATGCAACAAATTAAACAATAATTCAAAAGTAAACATAGTAGATAGAGTAAGAAAATTTAGTTGGGAATGAATATTAGTGATAAACTATAGAAAAGGTCAAGGAAAATATTTCTTTCAATAATATGAATCGAATTCAAATCAGAAAGTTTAATGCCTAAACCAAAAAGTTGAGAATGTAAAAACTGAAATTTAATCAAGAAATCATCCATAGATTTGAAATCATTATATTTTAAATCAGACAATTGATCTTTAATTTGAATTTTATGAGATTCGTATACAACATCATAAAAAAATTTAAGTTTAGACCAAGTAGTGGAGGCAAGAGAACAACCATCAATATGGATATGCAATTTAGGGGTCATAGTCATGCCAATAAATCCTAAGGCTTCATAATTGTTGGCTTTCCATTTTTCTTGAATTTTTGTATAGGAAATCTTAGTGTTTGGTTGAGGATCCATGACATATACTACATGAACCAAATTTTTGAATGTGTAAATGTATTGTATATGTGACTTTCATAAATGTAATTGGTTGATGTGAGTTTAAATTCGAACAATAATTTAGTAATTTTTCCTCAAAATCTCACCTAAGAACTAAAAAGTGAATAGATAAAAAAATCACTAAAACATGAAGGGCGTAGGAGGGGAAAACTAATGACTATACTAGAATGCAAAGAAATAGCTTAGCAAAAAAGAGCAAAATTGAATTATGAAAACAAAAGTTTTTTTAAATTGGTGAAATGTTCTAAATTTAAATCATAAATAAAAGAGGTCCACTAAAATGTTTTTTTTTAAATTTAACCAAATTAAAAAAGGTTTTATTTTAAATGTTGAAAAAGTCTTTTTTTTTAAATGAGAATGAATATATTTTTTTTATAACTTTATAATAAACACATGTAGAATGTTTTTAAAAAGACGAGAGAAAAAAATAATATATTTTTTAAAAATTTTCTTAGATTATTTTAATGTAATTATTTTATGTTTAAAAAAAATAAAAGATCTTTCATAAATATGAAAGCTAGCTAGAAATTAAAGATAAGATTTAAAATTAAATAAATTAGAAAGTCAAAATGCCTAAAATTTAGAAAAAATCTTGTTTTTTTAAAAAAAATTGCATGAGAAGGTCATAAGAAAAAATATACCTATAGAAATTTGAAATTATTTTACCATATACAGCCACCAAGTATGATCTAAGAGTAAAGAGGAAGACTAGATCAGACCAAAGGCACCCAACTAGGAAGAAAGATAGGAGAAAAAATTCAAAGAACAAAATTTTCACACTTATTAAAGGGTTGTACGGCTTGGTATATACACCATACATATTCATAAAGCTAACTATAAGGATAGAAAGAAAAAGGAGAAACAAAATAAAAGTTACAGAGAGGTAGGTAATGCCTTAGTATGAGGGTTAGTGGCTAGAAGAAGAGAATGGATCTTAGCTAGAGGAAGATTAAGGGAAGATAGTTGGAAATAAAACTTGCAAAAAAAAAATTCCTAGAAAAAAAGTAGGAGCAAAATTGAATAATTTTTTATTTAATTTTTTAAATGAGTAGAGAACATAAATATAAATGCATATTTATTTTATCTTTATTTTTACTAAAAAAATCTTGATATTCCATTTTTTTTAAATGGTTAACAGAATATATATATATATATATATATAATGAGAAAGAAAAGTTATTTCTATTACTTTCCCTCTACAAAAAAAATGTAGAGTTAAAAAAATGGTAGATAAAAAAACACAGATAAATTTTAATGCTAAAAAAAATGATTTACCTGTTAGATAATGTGCCTAAAAAAATCCTGCAAAAAGAAGTTAGGAGCCATAATTTTTTTTAAAATGAGAAGGAAAACTGAATTAGATGAAAATGCAATGGGGGAGCCATTGCAAAAAAATTCTGAAATCCTTTCTACAACCTACACACTCTCAAAAAAGTCAATAAAAAATAAACTTGGCTTTGATACCATGAAGGATTCATCCAAGAAACATTCATCAATTTGAAAAATAAGTGCATAAATTAAATGAAACAATAAGAACAAATTACCTCTCCAATACAAGCCAATATTGAGACAAAGAATTTTGAAGTGGGAAAACTACCTGAATCATTGAAAAAACCCACATGATATATTAAGAGACTTGAAAAAAAATATTCTTCACATGTACAAGGAGATAAGATCACAAAATAGAAGAATTATAGAGAGCATAAGTTTCCTAGATGAAGAAAAAGAAGATAGGAGAAGCTCTTTTAAAGAGCTAAAGGAATAATGGGAGTTATAAAAGACCCCATTAATGACCTTACAAGTCTCCTAAATATGTGTGCTACTTCTGACCTAATCCTTTAAAAACTAAGGAGGTGTGTGCCAAGTGTAAGGAGTGAGGTTACATATAGGTAACTCCTCCTAAATCCTATATTGATCAAAGGGGTGAGTGCCACCTCATGGAATTTAGATTTACAAAAAATTATAATTCTCATAAATACAAATTCCTCACAAAATAAAAGGGAACTTAGGATAAATAAAATTATCCTAAACAAAGGGTAATACTAATAATTTTTAATTCAAAGTTCCTTTCAAGGGATTAGATATAACCATGACAAATTTTTATTTGGCAAGAACACTTATGCACACTATTGGAATTTTCTTTTGAGATATCTCCTAGGAGATACCTTGAACATGCACACAATTGGAATTTTATTTCAAGGTATATCCTAGGAGATACCTTGAAGGGCCTTGGAATAAATTCCATGTAGATTGAAAAGGTCCTTGTAAGGTATTTTATATAATCATGACAACATTTTATTTGGAAAAAACCCTAATGCACACTATTAGAATTTTATTTTGAGATATCTCTTAGGAGATACCTTGAACATGAACATGATTTGAATTTTATTTGAAGTTATCTCCTAAGAGATACCTATAAGGGCCTTATAATACCTTCCATGCTGATTGTAAAGGTCCTTTCAAATTATTTTATATAACCATGATAAATTTTTATTTGGCAAGAGCCCTGATGCACACTATTGGAAATTTCTTTTGAGATATCTCCTAGGAGATACCTTGAACATGCACATGATTAGAATTTTATTTCAATTTATCTCCTAGGAGATACCTTGAAGGGCCTTAGAATACCTTTCATGTTTTTATTAAAGTTCCTTGTAAGATATTTGATATAACCATGACAACATTTTATTTGGCAAGAACAATGATGCACACTATTAGAATTTTATGTCGAGATATCTCCTATGAGATACCTTAAACATGCACATGATTAGAATTTTTTTTCAAGGTATCTCTTAGGAGATACCTTGAAGGTCCTTATAATACCTTCTATTTTGGTTGAAATGTCCTTACAAAGGATTTGATATAACTATGACAACTTTTTATTTGGAAAGAACCCTTATGCACACTATTGGAATTTTCTTTCCTAAGAGATACCTTAAACATGCACATGATTAGAATTTTATTTCAAGGTGTCTCCTAGGATATACTTATATGGGACTTGGAGTAACTTCCTTGTTTATTTTAAAGGTCTTTTTAATGGATTTGATATAACCATGGCACCTTTTTAATTGGCAAGAACCATGATGCCAACTCTAATTGCCTGTGAGAATGATGCATGGCACTCCCACAACCAAATAAAATTATATGGACCCACACAATATATCACCATGAATATAAAGATACCACATGGCACAATACAAAAAATTCATCACACTAAACTATATTTTGAGAGCCCCTGAGAATAATCAGAAGGTGCCACATGTCAAACGGTTACAAAATTTAGATTTAAAACTAAAATTAATGGTAATCAAAGGCAAATAAGCATTAAATTATAATTTTAATGAAATTGAATGAAAAAATAAATATCTCAAAGATAGTCCCCCACAAGACTCCTTAAAATCTTGGTAGAACTAAAATCATAAAGTGGCAGGACATTGTAGTAGATGTAAGGCATAGAAACTCATACGTAATGCCTAAGGATTATTTAAATGCATGGTACCCAAAAATGTCATTTCAAGGTACTTATTAAAACTCAAAAATATGTGGATGTGGAATATAACTACCAAGAAGATGTACACATATGTATTTATAGGGATGCAATGAATGATGAGGTAGTCCTCAGAAATGTTGTAAGGAATAATATCAAGATGGAAATGAGGCTTAATAGGGAGAAGAATAAAGAAGATATTATGAATCCCTAGCTCTCACCAACTCATGGGAGAATTTTCAATACCAACTATGAAGAAACACAATATGAAGATGAAGAATACAATGTTCCTCTCATTAGGAACAGGCCATGCAGACCTCCACTACAGGCTACTCTAAGTGTACAAAGCCTACCTCTAAGCTTCAGGTAAGGGGAAGCTAGTAGCCAACTTGGCCCCTCTCAAGTTCCTACACTTGCCTCTACATATAATAAGGAATATACCACATAAATATTGGATCAAATGGATCTAAATGTCATTGACCTTGAGGAATCTCAATAAGGAAATGAGTTCTTAGTGGAGGAACTATAGACATTGGCTGGCAGGAATATAGATAAAGTTTACACAAGGAATAAGTTTCCTATAAATACCATGAGAAGATAATTAAATTAAACTTATATATAGTGATGAATAAGAGGAAAAAATAAGAATACAATAAGCTAGAGGGTCATGAAACTTAATAAAGCAGTGCCTTACACTTATATTTTAGTGACTTGGTTGTATTTAGGTGCCTTTTGTGGGCCAACATAAACTTGTATTAGGAATTAATTAAGCCTATAAATAGGGGTTTACCTCTCATTTTTAAATAGAAAATAGTTTTTACCAAAATTAATACAAGGAGGCAAAGAATTCAAGATTTTGTTTGTAGTGTTTTTTTCTATGTGTTCTATGATTTTTGATTCTCATTCCTTTAGATGGCCAATAGTTTATTTTATTCAAGATAATTTGGTAATAACACACATTATATTCATATATTAGCTTGAGTTAAACATTAGGTTGATGAATTTGATAGTATAGTTTCTCTATTTTCTTCTCATTTACAATCGAATGTGCCATGCAATTTAATGTGAGTGAGTAATTTTCATGCAAAGCATATTATTAAACATATGTATTTACCTCCTTTGAAGCTTAAATTGTATTTATTTAGTTTTGAGAATTACACTAGAATTAGTAGATGTTAATTTTATGTGTTTTTACTCAAAATTTAGTAGATTTTTTTTATCTTTGATCATCTTGAGCACAATCTCTTTCCTTCCCTACCCTACTCACTCTTAGATTCACACATGAATCACTTTAGCTTAGTTCATGCTGTAAATATCCATTGTTCATTTATATTTTGGGCAACAATTGTAAAATATTTAAACAATTTTACAAAGATTATCAAGAATAAGTGTCACTAAATAAATATATCTTGTCCCTAAAATATGGTTTGATAGTAGACTTTCAAAGTGGTGATCACTTATTTTCTATTTATGATATTTCTAGTAATAGTTGTATAAAAAACTCAAGCCTCAAGTCTTATAGGACTTAAAATTGAGTTTCTTACTTTCTCCTTATTCCCTAGTGATATAGGGAGCATAATAAGTACATCAACAAGATATAAAGTAGCCTTTAAGAAATAAATCAAATGTCCTTGAGACACCTATAGGCTTGATTTCAAGTCAAAATATGCTAGAGTCATGGATCTAATAGTCTTAAGACCTTTTATAGGCTTGTGCAGGTTATTTAGACCATCAAATGAATGAAATATTAAGATGAATAATCTCAATATAGATCTCAATAATGATACATTCAAGGTTTAATTAGGGCTAAAGAAACACAAATGTACATCTATAGCTAGCTTCAAGAGCATTGATATAGTCAAGTGAGTGAATTATGCTTAATGGAGACTTCAAGGGTATAGATTTTCAAGTAGGGTAATGAGATTATTAAGAGATCATCATACATAGATCAATTCATGGGTACTTTGTGTATTGTCAAAACTCTCAAAGCATCTTTATACCCTATCATAGTCTGTACAAAGGACATCACATCATACACAGTGGTCTATATAGGAGATGTTTGTTTTCATAATGAAATAATGGTGAACATGTGAAGAAGATAATAGTCTAAAATTAATGCCTTAAGTTGTGGACTTTTAAAGAGATGTTAAGGAGCCAAACTTAGTTGAATATTAAATTCCTTGAAATTTTCACCTACATCTGCTTAAAGGGCTCAAAAAATATGTTGACAATCAAGACATTGGAGCAATAAGGTCTTGCATATTTTCAAATTTCATAGGGTCTTGGTATGTTTGAATAATCATTTTATTTTCTTCATTACTATTTTCATCTCAACATCTAATAGGTTTATTAGTTGATCTTAAATTCACATATTTAGAGGAACTAACCTCACAACTAGAGTTATGGTCTATATACAAGCATCTCAAAACCTTAGATCATTCCAATGTTAGTCCATATATGAGTCTAATCTGATTAGTCTAATTTCAATTGGGTGTTATCTGGGTTTCTAACAAAAATCAAAGGAGATATGTTGGTCTTTGTTATTTCAAAGGAACATTATTTTATAGCCTACCTTACTCCCTCCTTTTGAACTTTTTAAACATGAATCTCTTTAAAATAATGCTTATTGTGTATATCTATTTTTTTATTTAAGAGTTTGGGCCTATATTGGCAAATACAAAGCAATTTAAATCATTAAAAACTTAGGTATATTATGTCACTACCATATTCCTCTTGTCCCTACAGCTAGGTCTACTTGTATAGTAGAAGGTAGTAGGTTGTAATCATATAATCTCTCCAATAAAACTAAGTGAAGCCCTAAGGTGTCACCACCATATTTCTATTATCCCTATAATCTAAGAAATGTTATTATATTGTTTACATTACATCTTTGACATAAACACACATCAATAGTCTAAAAGGACCTGAGGAGGAATGTGAATATTATCAACCTACTATATCCTATCATGCACTATTAGGTATTAGTACTCTTGAAATTATTAAGGTGGTTGGTTTCCTTAATAAATAGTAGTTGATTGTATTTATTTACTTTGAGAGTACACAAAAATTCATCAATAGTAAGTTGGCTACTCAATTGAACTATTCCATTTACCCATCTCCAAAATTTAAAATACTAATTATTGGTGGGGGTATATTAAATTTTTATAGTAAATGCCATATTATAAATCTATGGGAGACTATCTATTATATTATCTTATGTTTTCTATTATCATGAATGGGGATAACATTTTTTCAGATGGTAATGGCTCAACATTTTGTGCACAATTGAGATGAATTTTGAGTAACTATTCATGCTCATTTATTTATAAGGATTAAAATTTGAACTACATGGTTTATTGGATAAATATATGAAATTGGTTAGTTTTCACTAGATGATTAAGATGATCAAAAAATGTGTAAACTAGTTATTGTTCAACTATTTTTCATAGAATTTAAACCAAATATGGAGTCTACCCATATTAAATTATAACTAGTGGAGTCTACCCATTTTAGTCTTATGAACCCACTTATATCATTTGACCTATTTTCCTTTTGTAAGTTCAATTAACTCCCAAGTCTAATTTCTCTCTATGGTAGAAAAAATAGAATGTGTAGGCCCAGGTGGGCAACAACCAATAAGACTATGTAAAACAAATTTTTGGGACTATGGGGATAGTCTAGACCAAACAATAGTGTTTGAAATGCTATAAATAAACATTAAAGAAGAGATAAAATATGTAAGGGTAGAGTTATATCAATAAAACATAGAATTTTCATATATTAAATTCACCTAAAATACTATTACAACTTGTTTATAATACATAAACTTATACAACTACAACTATTCAAAAGACTCAAAATATAAAAAAAATAATTTTATATGCTTCAAATTTTCCATGTTGGGCTTCAAAATACTTAGCATTTGATTTTAAAATAGCAAACTTATACAAGTACAGCTGTTCACAAGACTCACAATAGTAGAATTTCCATTTTCCATGATTCAAATTTTCCATGTCAAGCTTCAAATTTTCCATGTTAGTCTTCAAATTTTCTATGATAGGCTTCAAATTTTCCATGCTAGGATTCAAAATCCAATTTTAATCATAAAAATTTTTAGAATCCAATTTTACAATAGCATAAACTCTAGCTCCATAATGATGTCATGACTGTTATCACAATTTCTTTAAAATTAAGACTCTTTTGTATGTGAAAAAATATACTTCCTAAAAGAGTAGTTATTGAATATAAAATACAATAAATAAAAAAAATAAACTCACTATTAATCCCATAGAGTTAAGGTTAATTTCATAAAAAATAACCCTACCATTATGGTAGGGTGATCTTCATGTGTATTTTGATATTGATCCCTGAATAAGCAAAATTTAGTTCAAAGTTTTAGATTAAGGTAAAAGCAGGTTTTGAAGGGACCCCGAAACCCTATACAACAAACATATAGATAACCTTAAAGCCCATAGAAGTTCAAAACACCAAAATAGGTACAAACCAAACCAGGTAAAACAAGAACCTGAAAATAGTAGAAAAGACCTAAAGTTTCTGCTGACACTACACAGATCGCACCGTCAAAAACCAGGAACAACATCCTTCAACCTTCAAAAAATAATTAATTACCTTTTACACCAATGAAGGTTCATATCTAGAGGGGGGGACCAAAGGCTTAGACTTCTTCCTCTTCACAGTGGTCCATCCATCCTCTACCTTAGCCACCTCTGTCATCCATGCCTCAGGTACCGGTGGTTCATTAAGCCCAATGGATACAGATGACTCATCAATATCCTTATGAACACCAACCAAAATCTGGCACCTAGGTTAATCCTCCAAAATAAGGGGAGAAGCCAAAGCCTCCACGACCACTGGCTTTGAAAGATCATTAATCATAGTCACCACAGGACCATCTAAGGAGTCTTTTACCTGCGGCTCCTCCTCAATCATCGGCTCGGAGTGAATGTTTTCTTCATTTTCAGAAACAACCAGGTCTTCCATAGGTTGATTAGCTATATAGTGTTCTGAGGAAGCATTGGCCCACCAAGAATGTGGTCTTTTGGACTTTGTAGTCCTTGTCAAACAACGAGCGGCCAAATGACCCGTCTAGTGACATCTTCTACACCGAAAAGGTACACCCTCAAAATCCAACACTTGTGACCAAGTTCCCCTTGGGGAATCCAAGAAAATCACCTCTGGTAGACCTTTTGAAACATCCATTTCAACCATAAATCGAGCATAGGTCGAATGGTAACCTAACAAAGTATTTTTATCCACAAACAAATAGTCTCCTAATGCATTCCCGATAGTTTCAAAGACCGGTTCATGCCAAAGATGTATTGGTAGATTTGGTAACCGAACCCATATCAGAACCTTATTAAAGGATTCCGTTAGCGGATTAAAATCCTTATGCCACTGCTTGGCCATGAGAGGATATTTGCCCTGCCAAAGAAAATCACTGTTACTCAATATTATCCTCCTGTCCTCAGGGCTTTGGAAGACAACAATAAAGAATCCTTTTACGCAGGGGAAGATTTCAACACTGTCATCAATAAGTGGCACCCAGTTCTTGGATATCCATCCATGTAGATCAACCAGCGAGGGCCAAAAACCTTGAAAACAAAAAATTGCAGCTTGAGATGAAAAAACTTCTATCCTTTCAAGGATTCCTTCAACTGTTTCCAAGTCTAGATTTACCTTAATGGGTTTTAGAGCACTTACTGGTAATGCAGGGGGTGGCCCAGATAATGCATGAGGTACAACATCATGTAGATTCACTTTGAATGCAGCCACATCTGCAAAAGATCTTCCCCCTACTTCATACCCTAGTTCAGTTGCGTTGGCAGAACATCCAGCCGAAAACCTTCCTTCACCCGCAGGAATAATCTCTTTAGGGTACAAAACCCTCTCCTTGCATGCTGGTTTAGAGCCTATTACAAATTTGGGGGCCGAAGCTGATTCGGCCACTCGACAGTCATTTCCCACTTTCAAATTCTTAGTTTGCGCGTGCATTGGGAGCGGCATTGGGAGCGGCATTAAATTTAGTTCAAAGTTAATTGTCATTTTATTTGATGTTTTGGAATCTACAATTGGATAATAAAACTAATGTCAAAACATGTTAAAAATTCTATAGTATATTTATATGTAAAAAAATAGGTCACTCCTAAATGATGACATTCTAATCAAGAACGAACTCTTTATTAAATTCTAAAACATACTATCATTGACACTTTAGCATAATATGAATAATTTGAATGTCACCATTTTAATCTTTATCACATTAATATAAAATGATCTTGATAATATTAAGTTCTCAAATAGTACCATATTAATCTCACATTAATTTAACATGCTTAGAGAGTACTTAAACAAAGATTTATTTCTTATGATGTGACTACTTGATATTTTTTCCACCAATGAGGCTACTCAAATATGATTTTGACATCTAACAAGAACATAAAATATATTAATTATCCTAAAGTGTTAACTTCTATGAACATGTAAATGATGTCAAGTGAATCTCACCATATCTAATTTAATCTCACACATTAAACATATATGTTTAATTACTAATCAATGTTATAATTACTCTATTTAAATTATCTAGTCCTTAATATCAACATATTCAAAATGGAAAGAGTATTTAGACATCAATGGGTCCTTTCTAGGTTACAAATTGGTCCTTTTGGTAGGTCTGGGTGATTATTTAAAAAATTTAAATTTAAAACTATTAAATTTATTAGTTATGAAGATTATTTGATTATAATTATTAAGAAATGTCAGCTTGAATCATCCTAACATTCATCATTTGTGTCCCTATTAGTTTTCAAAACATAAGAAAACAAATAACAATTAATAGTAGTAAGTACTAAATAACCCTAGTAATCTCCATCATTTCATTATTTCAGCCATCATTTTATATTATCTTATGTTTTCTATTTCATGGTTAGGGCTAACATTTTTTTTTGGATTGTAATGGCTCATGACTTTATGCACAATTGAGATGAATTTTGATTAACTATTCATTCCCATTAATTTATAAGGAAGGAAATTTGGACTACATGTTTTATTGGCTAAATCTACGTAATAGGTTAGTTTTCACTAGATGATGAAGATGATCAAAAAAGGTGCAAAGTAATTATTGTGTGACTATTTTCCATAGAATTTAAACCAAAAAAGGAGCCTAACCATATTGAATTAGAAATGGTGAATTATACTCATTTTTGTCTTGTACACCCACTTTACTCCTTTGACCTATTTTTATTTTGTATCGAGCTTTAAAACAAGACTCACTACTACCTAGGCCAACCTAGGGCCTCCATGATATTGATACACATTCTTAAAAATTGTACTATTTTTTATTAAAAATTTATTGAAGTATATATAGTTAGAGTATTTTTAATTATATTTATTGTATTATTTTATAAAATTTTAGTGTTACAATTTGAAAACCTTATTTTCTTGAAAAATAGTCATGTGTGTGCTCTTTCAGCAAAAGGCTTACTAACATCATAGTTGGGAACACTCTAGTAGGGTAAAAAATATTAAAATAATATGAATCTTAGTGATTTCATAACATAAAGTGATAAATAATTAATGAAAGAGCCAAGTCAACATAAATAAATCACACATTTTAGATAGAATAAAAAATATATTGAACACTATTAAGATTAAATACCTAAATATAAGGATCTATAAAAATGAAAATATAAAATATGATCAATGCTTTGGATACTCTAAATCCTACTCTATTCTAATCTATGATCACTCTATAGTTTATGTTCATAAAAAACTAAGAATATGTAGGAATAGGAATATATCTAGTTAGACATGTTCGACACTTTTTGTTCCTCTTAAAAATGTGTGAAAATTATACAAACCTTATTTTTGAAAGTAAATTTTAATTTCAAATTCATTAGGGAATCGAGCCTATTTATGAATGTAAATGCCCCTTGAGAGTAGTCAAGTCAAATTAAATGTGTGTGACAAGTATTGAAAATTCAAAACTTGACCAAAGAGTTAAATCTTAAGCATGTTCTTTCGATCTATGGTCTATGTGAGCCTAACACAGTTGATTGAATGATGCATTAAATATTGAATTATCAAAGGTTATATGGATATCAATGGGGGTGACAAGTGTCACTATCATGGGAGCCTCGTATATAGATCAAATAATTCATGGGAGCCTAGTACAAAGAGTACATAAGCACTAGGTAGTTGCCATGTGGCACACACAGGAAATAAGATGAATTTATGAATGACAAGTGACAAGCTTAGTAGAGAAATGAGTGGATGTGTTTAAAATTCATGCTCATGTGCCTATCAATTATGTTTGCATGGACATAAAATCCATTCCTTTCTCTTCTAAATAAACCTATCCATCAACTTTTTTTTAACCATAGCTATATAATATGCCAAGTCTTTACTTTAAATTCATGAATTTACATCGTATACATAGTCTTGATAGGTCTTCTAGGCAGACTCACCTTGAATATACAACTTATCCTTACCTTCATCTAGTTTTCTTAACTGATGAAACCTTTATCCCTGTCTTCCTTTATTTGAACTTGCCTTTAATGTCAATCATCATTATCAACATACACAATCTAATAACTCAGATCTTATTTAATTAACTAGGTTTCAACATAGAATTGTAATAATAAGAAATAGAGACTAAGAATGTACATTTTTTCTTTCTCCTAGATAGTGTATACCATGAAATCACATTCAACACTTCTCAAACATTTTCTTGGACATTCTGATATAAATTTTGAGATCACTCAAGTTATAGAAACTTTTGTTCTTAAATATTAGATAGAGGTTCACACAGATTAGTATTGGTCATGAGTACTTAAAAATAGATATTTTGATTCATATTAATAAAAACACCTATGTGGGCTCTATTTTCAAGTGATATAGAATGTCATGTTGGTCTGTATAAGGCTGATTTGGGTATCAACTTCCTGCATAGACAAAACGAGTCATTTTATACACTCTAAGATCTATTCCAAAAATTCAATATTGGTGTAGATTTCTTAGTTGTCCATAGAATATGCATCTTAGGAATACAATTACCATAATTTCTAAGATTAGAATGAAGTTTTGTGTCAAGATAAAACTACAATATCCATAGGTTTGAACTTTGTAACATAGTCAATGAAATTACGTCAAGATTATAAATAAATAAACAAATGTTCCTTCAACCTATTACTATAAACCCATACATAATATCATACCTCTATTCATGACTATAAATGATTGTATTATTTTTATTCACTATGAGAAGCTAGTAATGGTGAAAATAATTCATTAAATTAATAATAAATAGTTTTATCTTATCTTCATTTTAGTCTCTTAATTCTCATATGAATGAAATCACATTATTCATCATTATAATATACTCTAACATTCTTCATGAGATCTTCAAAGTCTTTGAATTCACAATATCCTTCCTTTTATTGATAGGTTTTAAAAATTAACATACAATCTAATTGCATACATATATAGGCCTAGGACTTTTATTCACTTCCAATAATTTTGTATCATGTTTATCAATATCCTTGATAATTAATTGAGAATCCAACCTATTAATTATGTTGGATTGTCACTTCTTAATATTATCAACCTATTGTATCAAGCATACATAAAAAAATATTATGATATATATTATATGTCAATTAAATTTACTTAATAAGTAATATAATTTATGTGTGTGTGTGTGGGGTGCGGGGGGGGGGGGGGGGGTAAGAGGGGTTATGTGAAGTGAAAGAGTGTAAATCGATAATTAAGCCTACTAGTTACTTCAAATCCTTGATAATGTCAAAATAAGTTCATATAAAATAATTATGGGCATAAACCTATCAAGATCTGAATCACCATAAAATACTTTAGTCTATGATGGCTTGCATTATTTGTGTAAAGAGATAGCTCTTATCACAATCACTACATCAAAATTGCAACTCCCTTGGTTTTAATCAGGGGGCACCTATATTTTCTAGATAAGGAGCATAATTTTGGGTGATCATGTTTTTTATTGGTGAGTTTAATGGAGAAATTGCTTTTTATTACAATGGTGCTAAAAAAATTAGAAGTGACCAAGAAAAATTTTGGGTTTAGAAATATGATAAAAAATTTAAGTGGACATATATGTTTGAAAGACACCATATATTCCAATGTGAATGCCTTATATTATACCACCACCACTTTTTTATCTTAATAATTAACAATTAATAATGTTATATCTTTAGAAAATGTGGAGGAAACTCCAATTATTATGCAAGATCCTAATAATTATTTCTAAATCATTGTCATTAGTTCCAAAGTTCCATGATGATAATTTTACTTCTATTTCAATATTTGAACTTCTATAATTTCATTTTACTATGGTATTGTAGTGGATTATTGAATATTTTCTAATTCTGATGTTCCCCTAGATGTGACCCAAAACCTATGGTAAGAGACCTATCAAGTGTAATTTGTTGTGATGAGTCTGTTGCTATTTTATTGGAATTAAACTCCCTAAATTATACAAATCTACATTTAGATACAATCTATAAATGGAAAGTCTATATATAGAAATACTATATATAAATTTAAGTGTTATTAGTTATATTTTTTATGCCTTAACATAACCAGAATTTAGATAAGCACACAAAATCCTTTCCTAAGAGGTCTTTGAGTTACTAGGTATGAATTTGTGTCACTTATTTTAATTACCATTTTGGGGTCAAATTCATCTCCAAATATTAGTTTGTATGTTCAATAAATATGACTCATTAATTATCTCAAAGGTATTCTTAGGGGGCTGCATTAAAAAGCAAAGAGTCAAATCCCTATTATGCAATTTCCTTATGTTACATATTCAAAAAATGTGGGTGAAACTCCACTTATTATGCAAGAGACTATTATTTATAAATCATTAGCACAATATCTACATCAAAATTATAACTCTCTTGGTTTAGATCAGGGGCATTTGTATTCACTAGATAAGAAGCTCAGTTCTAGGTGATCAGGTTTTGTCTTGGTGATTGCAATGGAGAAATTAATTTTGTTAAAATGGCACTAAAAAAATTAGAAGTGACCAAGAAGAATTTTGGGTTTAGAAATATGATAAAATTTTCAAAGGGACATATATGTTCAAAAGACACCATCTTTTCCAATGTGTATACCTACTATTATACCACTAGGTCCACTTATTTCTCCTAATAATTAATAATCTTACATCTTTAAAAAATGTGGAAGAAACTCCACTTATTATGAAAGAGCCTATTATTTCTAAATCATTAGCACAATCTATATGTCAAATTATAACTCCTTTAGTTTCAATTAAGGTCATCTGTATTCATTGGATAACAAGCATAGTTGTATGTGATCAGGTTTTCTCTTGGTGACTAAAATGGATAAATTACTTTTATTACAATGACGCTAAGAAATTAGAAATGATCAAGAAGAATTTTGGGTTTAGAAATCTGATAAAAATTTGAAGAGGACATATATGTTCAAAATACACATCTATTCCAATGTGTATGCCTAATATTATACTACCACCACTTGTTTCTCCTAATAATTATTAATGTTACATCTTTGAAAAATGTGGATGAAACTCCACTTATTATGCAAGAGCCTAATAATTATTTTTAAATCATTACCATCAGTGCCAAATTTCCATGATGATAATTTTACTTATATTTACATATTTTAACTTATATAATTTTCATTGTATTATGGTCTTGTAGTGGATTATTGTAAATTTTTGTAATTTTGATGATCCCCTAGATGTTATCCAAAACCCATGGTAGGAGACCCATCAAGTGTAATTTGTTGCGACGAGTCTATTGTTATTTTATTGGAATGAAATTCCCTAAATTATATAAATCTACATTTAGATACAATCTATAAATGAAACATAGATATATAGAAATACTATCTATAGTAAGTGTTTTGATGTAGACTGCTTATGCCCTCACATAACCATAATTTAGATAAACACATAAAATCCTTTCCCAAGAGGTCTTTGAGTTACTAGGTATAATTTTGTCACTTATTTTAATTACCATTTTGGGGTCAAATTCATCTCCAAATATTAGTTTGTAATTTCAAGAAAGATGACTCACCCTCAAAGGTATTTGAATTGGTGAATTAAATTATTTGAAAGGTATTCTTGGCGGGGATAAAAATTAAGGAGTTTTATTTAGTTAGTTTTGGTCCATTTTATTGTTTTCTTATTGTTTTTGGGTTCCCCATTGGTCCAAAAGTGATTTAGGAATTAATCAAAGTCCTTTTATACAAGTAGTACCTTATTCATTCAAGTCATCATGAGCATGCTTGGTCAATAGCTAGGTACCATGACCAATAGGTTGGTCAAGCCAACTAAGTCACAAAATGTGTGTCATTTTGTCCTACATACTAAGCTTTGCTTACACCTAGAGAGAAGATTATCAGGGTACCAATTGAATAAATATCAAATGGCTTAGATTCAAGATCAACAATACAAATGGAGGGGTTCAAATAGGTTTTATGGTGTATAAATAGTTTTAAGAACAAGTCCAGAAGAGCTTGCAAACAAAAAAGCTAAGTGTAAAACCTTTATTTTGATAAGTCCTTACTTGGAAAAAGTTTTGGGTTTTTATTTGTCTAAGTAAATTCTTTTGAACATTTTGTCTATAACAAAGGAGCTAAGTGAAATTGTGTCAAGAAAATTGTCCAAGACAATTTTCCAAAAAACCTAATTCTTTTAGACATTTTATCTGAGGCAAAAGTTAATTATGTTTTCTTTCAGGGAAAATGTTTCCAAAATTTGGCTAAGTTTTGGTGATATTTTTGGGAAAATTGTCCAAGGAAAATATCCCATAGAATTATCTATTTTGGGAAAAATTTCCTTGACAATTTTCTTGAAGACCTAATTATTTTAGGAAAATTATTCACATCAAAAGACTAAATCAAAGTCTGAAAGGAAAATTCTTTTAGACATTTTATCTGTAGCATAAGTTCCAAAGGAAGATTTATTTCAGTTATTTTATTTGCAAAAAAAGCTAAGTGCAAATTGTTTCAAACATTTTGTTGGAGACATAAGCCCATAAAATAATTCTCTTGGGGAAGTTGTTTTGCACAAAACCTAAAACAAAAAGTATAAGGTATAATTCTCTTGAATAAACTATGTCAAAGGTAAAATCCCAAAGTCATTTATGTCAAACAAATTATAAGATACAAAAATATTGAGATAAAAGGTCCATAGGAAAAGGACAAGACAAAAGGTCTATTGGAAAAGGTCTAAAACAAAAATTCTAAAATAATTGTTTGTTGTGTGGAAAATCCATGTGAAGTATATGGAGATGTTTGTGCAAGTGTAAAATTTAGGCCAGATCAAGTAACTATTGAAGTTTAAATATCTCAATGACTATCATGCAGATGTCAAATACATTCACATGAACATCAATGATAGGAGTGCATACATCAAAATTAGCGCTCATGAAATAGTTGTTTAGTTTTAGATAGTGGGTCCCAATATATCTAATAGTTGGTATTTTATTGTGTAATTAAGATCAATGGCATGCAAACAAGTCAAAGATTCAGTAGACCCTGAGTGCAAATTTTTAAGTGACAAGTGGAGCAAGCACATGAGTCCTAATAAAGGATATAAAAATTATGTTCATTCACACTAAGTATATCAACAGAGTGAGATGAGTCAAAATATTAATGATCTAAGTCAATTTTTGATGGCTAATCAAATGAAGGTGAGCTCAGGTGACTTAAATGAAGATCAACAACTTTTTTTTAATGACGTAAGGTAAATAAAAAGAATGGATCCAAGTTCAAGCATGGTCTAGTTTGAATTAGATCCAATGTTTTAAAGGATACCACCAAGATAGACACATAGACTTCAATGGCTTCATCACTAGAACCAACTACATGAAAGTGACCCTTCTCTCCACTCTTGCATGCCATGATATACTAGTAAAGAGTAGTTAGTGTCATGACAAAAACCTAAAAAATTGATCCAATTGTTGTAACTACATTAATGACAAAATTTAGATTAAAACAAATTTATCCTATTATTGCAACCATAAAGAAGATCAGTGAAGGAATAATGTAATAGTGTAATTGATTAAAGTGACTTGGTTCAATAAGGAAGCTTGAAATAACATAAATTTAGAGGCAGTTGTAAATATAATTCAAATGGAGTTGTGGTCATTTTTATTCCCTTATTTAGTGCCAAAATCCCTCTTTCTTTCTCCCCTTTCTTATATAAATATGGCCTTTGAGCTATTATTGAAGATCCCTCACACTAGTATGACTAGACTCTACTAAAAAAAATATTCTACACCTCTTAGAGTAATGAATAAATTATTTTGTAGTTGCTTACTAATCTATGTTTAGTGTTTTGTACTTTTTTGGTGTGAAAAAGTGGTTTTAATCTTCCCTTTACATGTTGACGTTTAACCTAAGTACTAATAAACTCTCCTTCCAGGTCATTTAACATGTCTTAAAGTTGATATCTCAGGTATAAAGTGGATTATTGACTATAAGAGCTTTCAATCAAGCCTTACCTTTATCATCCTCTAGCCTAAGTCCATCAAATTGACCTCTAGGTGAAGCATTTTTGCTTGGAAACTATTGTAATCACTATATTAGTCATGTTCATAATCCATTAGTGTGCTAATGATTTCAATATTAAGAGTGGATCTTTGAACATTCGATGCATCACCATATGTTAAGACATGTTTTATTTTATGTAATCTCTTAACTCTTTTCACCCCAAATTATTTAGGTCTTATAAAGAAAGGTCCAAACTATCATATCTGAGGAACTAGCCTAATAAAAAACCCTAGAGGTTTGATTTAGACATAGACATCCCACAACCTTAGATCATTCCCATGTTAATCTAGGTATGAGTTAGAATTGATCAATCTAACCTCTATTGGGTGATATCTAGACTGAAAACATTTGGTGTAGTGAGCTTGTATGCTCTATAACCATAGTTAATAATAACTACTAGGGGCCTAGCTAGTTTGTTTGGAACTTTCCTTTTTTCTTGGTTTCAACATTTACATGTTTCTAATTCTCTTTTAGCACTAGGTCACCAAGCTCAAATTCATGATGTTTAATGTGCATATTATATTAGAATTTTAATTAGTTATGATATGCCTATAAATTATTCAATGTGGTCAAAAATTTACCATCAAGTAGTCTATCTCATACAAGTGAGCCACTCTGTATTCTTTATCATTGATGATGTGCTACAACAAAATTTAGAGAGAAGGCAACTCAACCTCAATAAGAAAAATGGATTCACTTCTATAAATAAGTGAATAAGGTGTATATCTTATTAGAATATGGAATGTGGTATGGTATGCCTATAAGGAATTAAATAGATGTAAGTGTCAGTTATTACCAACATCATTGATAATATTCTTTAGAATATTAACATTTGTTCTATTAGAAGCCCTATCTTGATAATTACCTTAGAGATAGTAGGTGGTAGAGAAATGTTATTTGATATGGTAATGATAATAAAGTGATTTAACATCTTTATTATCTAATGATATACTATTATTATATATAATGTTAGAGGGGATGTCATAATAGTAGATGAAATGGTTGAATATGAACTTGGAGATATTTTTACCAGTGACATAAGTGAGGGGAATGGATTCCACCCACTTAGTTGAAGTATTTGGTTGTAGTTAAGATGTTTTTATGGCCATATAAAGATTTTTAATTGATATTCATAATGATTTTGAGTCCTCATGTTGATAAATACCATGGTATCATCAATGGTTTGAGTGTCTTAATTGGAGCATGAATCATATTGGCATTCTTCTGAAACTTGATACACTTCTTTACATATACAGATGCATCTAATTCTATCATTTGTTAGTAATAACTAGTATGTAATAAATTTTTGGCTAATATTTCCCTACTAATGTGGGTTCCACACACTCCTTCATGGACTTCCCTTACCGCTATCTAGATTATACCAAAGGTAAACAATGAAGAAGAGTTCCATAATAGCTTCTATAATATAAGGTTAGTCTAAGTAGGGTATAATGAGAGGCTTTATGGGAGAAATATTTTTGTTTTTATAAATGATAAATAATGAGGCATGGTTTGGTCTTGAATATAGGCATATATATTTGAGTACCTAGAAGATGTGGGACCAACAATGTCACAAACCATCTTGATGATTAATTGTTCATATGTTGACACTAAGAGACATTAAAAAAAAATTGATAATACAATGCTCTATCCATGATTTAGATCATGGAACCAATAGTAGCCATAACATCAACTATTATATTATTGGCCTAAGGTACTATCTCAAATTAGATGTTGACAATCTACTTTTTGTGAGTATCAACCATCTCTTTATAGGGTGCCATATTTTTGTCCTTGGTATGGTATTATGATATGACTTGATTGATGATTAAATAATAATAACCATACACCAATAACTATTTAAAGTTCCATTTTACTACTTGATAAATGCCTATAATGAGCACTTCATACTTGACCATGTTATTGGCATAGGGAAATCCAATATGAAAAGACTTGGGAATGATATCCCCTCATGATATAACAAACAATATTCTAGCACCTAATCCATGATTCATGAAGGATCCATAAAAGTACATCTTCTAGTGTTTGGCCTAAAGAGGTGTATATATTTCTTCAATGGTCATAATGGTCTCATCTATAAATCCAAATGTAAGAGGTTGAATATCTTAAATAGGAGCTTTACCAAGCTGATCTGTAAGTACTTGAACCTTAATGGAATTTTTGTTGGCATATTCAATTTCAAACTCGCATAATATAATGATCCATTTTGCCATATAGCCTTATAGAGCTGATTTAGAAACTATATACTTGAATGGATCTACTTTGGCAATAACAATGGTCTTTTTATTTAGCATATAATAATGAAATTTTTGGGCTGTGAACATCATTGCTAAATAGGCCTTTTTAATTTACATATAGTTATGTTCATACATGACTAATATTTGAATTAGATAATATATGACATATTCCTTTCCCTATTCATTGTGTTGTGTTGAAAGTTCCCCCAAGGCATTCTTGATTGCTAATAGGTAAAGAGGTAATGGCTTGTTTGGCATTGGTGGAAATAAAATAGGTGGGTCAGAAATATATTATTTAAGCTAATTGAATGCTTTTTTTCACTCTTCATTCTAGGAGAATGTAACACATTTATTTATCAAGTGCATAAATGGATGGAATTTATCAGCTAATTATGAGATGAAGCATCTGATATATTCTATCTTACCTTGTAGACTATAAAACTTCTTTAAGGTAGATGATGGTGGCATTTCTATAATTACATGAACTTTAGTTGGGTCAACTTTAGTACCCCTATGAGGGATAAAAAAACCTAATAGTTTGATAGAAGTGACACCAAATACATATTTATTTAGATTAAACCTGATGTTGTACTCATGAAGTCTCTCAAATAATCTTTATAGTATGGATAGGTGATCTACATGGGTATTTAATTTACCCAATGTATTATCAACATAGTCCTCAACAATGTCATGCATCATGCCATGAAAAATCACTGTCATATCTTTTTGGTAAGGTTATCCAACATTATTAAGTCCAAATGACATCACTTGATAAAAAAATATTCCCCATGGAGTGGTGAAAACTATCTTGTGTTGGTCTTCTAGTGATATCTTAATTTGATTATACCCTAAAAATCCAACCACTAGAGAGGGAATTTCATAGCCAACCATTGAGTCAACTATATTGTCAATATTAGGCAAAGGGAAGTCATATTTTGGGTAGACTTTGTTGATATCTCTAAAATTAGTGTTGATATCTCTAAAATCAGTGTAAATCCTAATACCTTCTAGTTTCTTGCTCACTGGCACAATTTTTTAAATCCACTCTAAATAGTTGATTAGACTAATGAATTTTATGTCTAGGAGTTTTTATAACTCTTTATTTACTAATACAATAATATGAGGATGCATCTTATCCAAATTATATTTGATGAGCTTGGAATCAGGGTATACAATGAGATGGTGTACAACCAAGGTGGGGTCCAAACCTAGCATGTCTGAATAAGCCCATGAAAATATTTCAAACAACTCCCTCAAAAGGGTTGTAAAAGCTTCACGGTACTCCTTAGTGAGGGATGCACCTAATTTAATCCACTTTGGGTCTTTTGGAGTCTTAATATTCACCTCTGAGGTATCTTCCATGAGAAGTGTAGAACCATAATCTAGAATAGTTGACAAGGAGTTAAACTAATTGGAAATGAAAAACTCCTCCATATAGATTGGATTTTCTAATTATCCTAAGTAGGAAAAATCAAAATCTCCTAATGCTGGCATCAACCATGATATAAATACCTTAGGGTAGGCTTGAATAATCTATGTAAAATCCTACCACTCCTTAATACTAATATCTAATCCATAAATAGACTGTGTTATAGGTATCCTTTAATTCATAGGAAGAGGGGTGAACATCCCTATATAATTGCACCAAAAATTAGTTTTCACCAAGATACTAGCCTTTCTGTTTAATTTTTCCCTAGTTAGAAAGTGCCCCAAAGAGGTTTTCACTTTCAGACCTCAATGTTTGATTTTATTTTTGTTTCTATCTAATGAAGTTCACTCGCTCTTTGAAATAGGTAGTAAGATCTAATATAATAGAAAATACCTACTTGTGATCTATAAGAGGAATGTGACTCCTCATCCCAAAAAGTTTTATATGGCCTTATTATTCTCAAACTCATCTAATGGCATCATTGACTCTTGCTAGTTCTAGTCTAGTAATTATGGATGGTAAAGGGCTAAATGTGAAGGTTGAAAAATAAGGTTAACAGTTCAAATGGCATGGGGGTTAAACAAATTTATAGTGGTAATGTCATCATAGATTTTATAATCATACCTTGCATCACTTCTGAAACCATCATCACTAGTCATTGGTGCTAAAATGTGAATAAGGTATGTGAGGTCACCCCCAAGTAGTTTAAATCCAATACCATGGGTTCCATTGTACTTGGTCATTAAGATTAATTTGATCATTCCTTGTTGATATATCCCTAGGCCTCTACCTTTATAAGCTAGGTGATAAATAATCTATTTATGGATAACATATTTTGTACATTAATAATAATCATCGAACTCATTAGTGTAGAGCCATGAATCATCTTCTGGGGTCCTATTTTAGGTTAGAGGTTAGTTTTAAAATAATGGGATTATTTAACTGATATTTTATTTTGGTTTCCCACTATGTATGACTATTTTTGTCCTTAGGTATTGTTATGCATATTTTATATACCCCTCCAAATTAAAAAACCATAATTACTACCATAGTGATGACCTATTCATTAGCCAAAAACTATGTTTGGGACCCTTATTTATTAATGATATTAGTAGATGCATTCTTGATTATGAAATGATAATGATTGATTGATGATTCTATTTTTGTTTTAGTGGTTTTGAAAAGAAAAATGGATGAATGAATAAAATGTGCATATATTATTATAATCATGATCAATTATAGTTTAGTTGTTAGTTTTAGTTCATGTGCATTTGAATTATTTTAGTTCTACTATAGATGTTATTACTTTTGGTATACTCAATATCTGATGATTCAATTGTCTAATTTAATTTTATATTAGTCATTGTCATAGAATTTACTTATTGTTTATGGATCAAATATGGATCATTCATTTTGATAGTTTAAATGGATATAATTCTAGAACATTGGTAATTTGTAGGTCATAACAAGGAATTTAAAGTTTGATCCTATATCATTTAGTTTCTCGTATCAAAACAATCTCTAATTTCAGTTTATTTAAATGCATGATAATAAATTTGGCATTTTAAAATGGTTTTGGGAATCAAGAAATATTCTTGTTTGATATTTAGAGCATTTACACAAGAATAATATCTGTTATTGTGTTTACATGGTTATTTGATATGAGGTCAATATGTAATTATGCTCACTAGAATAAACATTATCATCATCAAAGCCATTATGTTCACCTTCACATGCATTAATTATATTTAAATTTGATAAAGAAATGTTAGTTCATTATGAGGTTTTCTCTAAGTTCACTAAGCCTATCTATCTATTAGCATTGCATGGACCTCATCATGGTTTGGTTTTAAATGCATATGGGATTAGGTATTTCTAAGATCCTAAGTTTATTTATGATAATGAATAAACAAAGACAAAGGACCATGGTTGGTGGTTTAGTTTTCACAATGAATGATGTTAGTTTCAATGGGCATATGCACTTGAGTCTGTCCTCACGAATTGAGTTGGCATGTGTATTTGGAATCAGGTTTGACATTGGAAAATTACAAGGGTGACTTGGCATATTATTGGTATCAAAGCTTGTGCAAGGTGAAATTATCACTTAGTGTTTCTAGATGCTTTATATCATGGAAATCTTGGTGGTAAGGTGTGCATTAATGACTTGCTTTTCTCTTGAAAACATGTTATTTAGCTTGGAATTTGGTAGGCAGAAAAGGTGAATGCTAACTTTGATAGTTTGGCAAAATGGATTATCAAATTTCTAACTTGGTAGGAGTTAGTAAGCACCAATAGGAAGTGAACACATAACCCAAGTAGTTATGGTTCAAGGGTGGTGAATATAAAAGTTTTTTTTTTTTACTTTGATCATTCCATCATTTGGAAAGCTTTAGGCAGAAGCAAAGCCTTGGCTCAATAGGAATTACAGAGAGAAAGGTGTGTAAGGAGGTCTAGATAAGGTTATTGCATTCAAGCTAGGTATGGATATGTCTAATTCATTTCCTTTGGAATTATGAGAGGATGGTGGATTATCATGGGTGTTTTCTAGTTTTTGATGAAATTTGGTTTTTGAGAAATGCAAGCAGTATATCTAAAAGGTTTGGTCCCATGGAATAGATTGAAAGTTAATAGTTAGAAATATAAATCTATGTTTTAGAGTTTTGATAGGTTTTCAAAAGGGTTTTTGTGAGTAAGATTGTTTGAAGTTTAGTTTTTACTTAAAATTTTATTGGGAAATTGGTTTTCCTCCTAGTTGCATTTTATAGCTTGCATGTGTGAATATGAGACATTACTATCGATGAGTTTGTTGAATGTTGGGTTTTGTTTCAAGCTTGAAATAAGTATTTAAATTCAACTATAGAAATTTTCCTAGAATATTCAATTATAGAAAAGTTTCCCAGAAATAAGTATGCAAATTTTCTATTTCATTTCTATGGGATATTTAAAGGTTTTACTCCTTAACCAGACATATTTATTTCTATTTCAAGAAGTGAAGATTCTGGGAAACTTTTCTATAGTTAAAATAATACTTCTAGTTTGGGGAGTTATTTTTTTGGTATGTGCGGATATGTAATAGTTGGTAAAATTCTTAGATAGTCTACTAGTCAAAATTTACAAATGAAGTATTCTAATTTTTTTTGTCAAGCTCCTTATTGTCTTTAAAGTGATATTTGCATGAGAATAATTTAGGATATTAATACACTAGATTTTTATTAATAACACCATACACAAACTTGTAGGAGCTTTAGGATTCTACATGTATAAGTCCTAGTTTCATTAGCAGATATTCTTGTAGCAATTTCAGACTTGACTTGGTTAGAATAGTGTTTAGTCATTAAAATTTAGGGTTTATTATATATTACATATCATTGAAAACTCTTCTCAGTCTTAATATTATGTGATGATTGGTATCAAATATAGTTGGTGGTTGTCCCCATTTCATCAATCATCTACGTATATGAAAGTTTGTTCTCTATCTCTCGTATGTTTTGAATTTGCAATCTTTAATTGCAAATCTATGATAAAATATGTTACATAATAGAGAAAAGGGAAAAGTTGACTATCATAAAATAATTTTTTAGGTAAAACAGTTGTATGTCAATGGTTTTTAGGTATTTTTAAATATTATTATGCTTTTCATACTCATGGATTATTTAATTTAGTGTTGAAATATGAATGCAAATAGTTGAATTTTTGTAGATTATGTTGGTTTCAATGATCAGAATTTGATTTGATATCTTTCAAAATTATTTATTTTTTAAAAATGTCTAGCTAAGAGAATCCTACAAAAAATACTAATGATGATGGATGGGGTTGAAGGTCAAATTGAGCTATTCAGTCTACCCATAGCACCCAGTGAGCTCATGAGGCTTAAAAGGGTGAAGTTGGAAGTTGATGATAACATGTCCAAAATAGGAACTAGATTATTGATTTTTCGTACGTCTAAAATGGATTATAATGTTTGTCTTTATCATCAAGACAAACTTCTTATATATATTTTATTAGATTTAGATGATTATTAGTTATCCAGGGACTAACTTTGTTTATCTAGAAAATGTGATACAGTTTTAAAACTAATCTTGGTATTTATTTTTGAAGATATGGATAAATAGATATTTTGAGATATAATTAATATATATTTAAGTTAAAATATAAATTGCATTATGGTTTAAAAAATACTAATATTTATCAATTTATTATTTATTTAATGATTATTTATATGTCCTACTTTATTGTTAATAAGATGGGGTCTCCACCCATTAAGATTATTACTTAGGTTCTTTCATTTAAATAGTTTGATTTAAATAAAGATTTTAGAGTCTTAATTAATCTCTCCATCTATTATATATTATCTAATTCACTTTATAAGTTAATTTTTTATTATTAACTAATAACTAACTTAAAGCTAGTTATAACTTATTTCATAACTAAAGTTGAAGGATAAAAATAGATCAAACTTTCATTTGAAGATAGAAGTTCAACAGGTATTGAGGACTGAATTATTATTCTAAAGTCATTCATTCATCTCTTATTTTTATGCAATTTTTTTGAGATAGTACAACTTTTATGGATAGACCCAATGGCACTTTATCTAACGGTTGAGTAATAACTTACACAACATAAGTATATCTAGTTATTTTTGTCATCTATTACTGATTATTTGAAGTTTGCTAAGTCTAATATCTTCTGATGACTATTATTTATAGTCCTATGTGAAAAATTCAAAGTACTCAACCTAAAAATGATGATCAATTCACATTATCTATGACACTTCATTTATCTAATCAATTGCTAAGTTGTTTTTCAATTTTTTGTATTAGAAAATGTTAGAATTCTCATTTCAAATCTATTCTTATGCTAAGAGGACTCTCATGTTGAGACTCACAACTCTTTTGTAAATATTTGACTTTATTTAAAAGATTAATTTAAGTTTACTTTAATTTCTTTATTTTTTTTTGTTTATCTTTATGGTTTAGTTTAGTATTTCTAGAAGTTTATTAATAGTAAGTTGGCACTAACTATTAATTTAGTTCTTATTTTAAATATTTTCTAGTTTATTATTTATTATTTTCTTTAGTATCCCTTTATTAGTTGCTTTAACTACCTTGGTTTTGTTGAATGCTTCATTTATTTAATTTCTACTTTAATAGTTTGATATTATTCTAAATTATCTTTTATTCAAGGTATATTTTTAGTTCATTACTTGTTATAGTAGTTTTATAGTATTATGTTCCTTAGTTTTTAGGTTTTAGATTAGTTTTACTTTTACCTTGTTCTCTTTCTAGTTTCATGGTAATCTTTTCTATTCAAATTTTATTTCTTGTTTCATTCTTTATTTATTGTTTGTCTTTCTTGTTGTTTTATGTTAGTGTTTTCTTATCACTTGGTTGGATAATGAATGATGTAAAAATGCAATGAAGCATATTTTCATACACATATATTTAGAATCAAATTTCTATTCTTCAAGAGATTGTCTAATTAATATATTATTGCTATCAGATATGATAGATTATAGATTCATATTTCAATTAATTCTTAATTAATACAGAATCTCAATTATGATAATGGAATAAGTTACTTTGATAACTTATTGATTATTTTCTCAAATAATATTATAAACCCTTTTTCATCTTTAGGATATTAAAACAAACTTTTATAACCCCTACAATTAGACTGGTATGATTCCAATTTGACCTTCCTAATAGGTGAAAGGGTTGATTCATTGATGTGACAATTTTTTCTGTCAGCAAATTTGGTGATTCCACTGGGGACAATTTTGTAGAATCTATTTTCTTACTAATGGTTCTTGTAGATTAACAATTTACTATTATTCAACCTATTCTTAATGATAAACAAGATCATACTGATATTGCTTTTAATTTGACACATTTTGCATGGTATAATTATCCCAAAGATCTCCCTCATGTTATTGAAGTAATCAATGAAGAGTTAGAAATTGATGAATTTTAAATTGATTAGTATTCAAAGTTAACACATGAAAATCAACATGATATAATTAATTTTAATATAAGGATTCAATAAAATAGAGCAACAACACTAGCCACTAGTCCTCATCCTACAATTCACTATCTTTCTGATTCTTTTCCTGTTGATGACTTTATTGAGCCTATTTAAATTCATTTGCCTAATCAGTATTTAGGTAAAAAAATTAGATACAAGATATTCATATCTTAGAGATAGAACTTGATGAAAATTTAAATGGTGGATCAGATTGTTAGAAACCCAACAACCATGAATCAATTGGAAAAAAATCAACCAGATATAGAACAATGAATACTAAAAAGGAGATTGGAAGATCTCTTTCATAGGTTACAAGATAATAGATAAATTGAAGAACTCATTTAAAGTTAAGATGAACAATAACTCCAGTAATAATTTTAGATAGCCATAGCTCCTTGGATTTCTATAAATCCAATCAATGTTGGAAATCATCCAAGTAAGTTGCCTTCTCTCAAATGACTAAAGATACCAATTTTTTATGGTTTAGCTAGAGAATATTAAGAGAATAATTTAGAAGATTTTATGTTGGTTTTTGCCACTCTTGGAATAAGTAATGATAAAACTTGTTTAAGGGTTTTTTCACAAACATTATATTGAAAATCTTATCAAGCATTTATTAGTCTACCTGCAAAAGTGATTGATAGTTGGAATGATGTAGAATAATGGTTAGAATTATCATTTGTAAAATATAAAGAATATTCTGATTTAATTAATGATATTTTAAACATTTAATTAGATCTAGGTGAAACTATGTATCATTTTATTTGTAGGTTCACCAAATTACATCAAAAAATTTCAAGTGATATCAGGCCTTCTAGAAAATTGTCCAAGCTTTATTTTTGTAATGCTTTAGCTCTAAAATACAAAATGGCACTAGAAGGTAAAGAAATAATTTAATATGATGAAACTATTCATTTCTATATTAATTATTAAAATAAGTTAAATTTTTTAGGTTTTAAAGATAGATCCAATACGAGATTGAATTCAGATAATGCTGAAATATTAAAGGCAATCCAAAGTTTGGAAATTGCACTAGTCAATGTTAAAAGATAGCTTAATGATAAACCTTCCTCTTCTCATAAAAATGTGAATGAAGATAGTGTTTCTTATTATTTTGAGGTTTGTGAGCTTGATCATAATCCTAAAACATGTCAAGCTATTATTAAATTTAAGAAATATTTGTTGCATGGAAAAGAAAAGATAATTGAGGATTCAACGTATAATGTAAATACTATTGATGTGTCTTCAGAAAAAGAAAATATTTATTTTATAAATACTAGGAATAATTATTATGAAGTTTATAACAATAATAGTTCAATAAATGATAAATCTCATTCTGGTGATAAAGAAAAAATAGCTCATAAAAATGATAAAGATGATCAAGATACTCCTTTTGCTATTGGATATAATAATTCATAATATCAACATTATAAGTCTAAGAATTTTATTCAAACAAATGCTAAGACCTATAATATAATTAATTATTTTTCAATCATTAAATCTTGATTTTCATTATTGCAAGCTACTACTCTTCTCGAACAATTAGATAAAATTAATAAAGTAGTTAAGAATCTTAGATCAGATGTAGGTTTACAAGAAGAAAGTAATATTGACCATATTTATGCTCAAAAGTTTTATCCCCTTACTAATTATATTCCTCTTTTCTATGTCATGGTTAAAATTTGTAATAAAATAATACATAATTGTATTTTGAATACTAGTGCTTCAAAAAATATCATGCCCAAGTGTATTACTGATCAATTGGGCATTTCTTATGAAGTAAATGTTAGAAAACTTATCAATTTTGATGCAAGACAAAATAAGAGTTATGGTAAATTTCATGATATAGTTATTAAGATCGTGTAGGATGAACATATTAGTTGCATGACTAATATTCAAATTTTAGATATTCCTAGTAATTATGCCATGTTATTAGGAAGGGACTGGTCAAAGGAAATTAGAGCATATGTTGGTAAAGATGTAACTTAGGTTTTAGTTAATAAGGAGATTGCATTTATTAAAAGAGATGTTTTTTCTGGTACTCTGATTGAATCTCCTTATTCCAATATCTCATACATAGAAATAAGTATTAGGACTCATGAATTACTAAATGTTGATGAATCAAAAAACTAGTATGAGGAAATATTTAGAAGAAAACATTTATGGTCTCTTTACTTTGATGAAGCTTGTTCCCAACAAGGTAGTGGTGTTGGTATTTGTCTCATATCTCCTATTGATAAGATATTTTGTTGTGCTTATAGATTTTCCTTTGAAAAGACTAATAATATGATAGAATTTGAAGCATTATGTATGGGATTAGAGAAAGCTATAGAATTAAATATTAAGCACCTAGAAGTTTTTTGAGACTCAGAGCTAATAGTGAGACAAATTCAGAAGATTTATAAGACCAATCAAACACATTTGAATCATTACACTCAAAAGGTATGGGTATTGATTGAAAAATTTGAAGCTTTTGATATTACCCATATTCTCAGGTAATTTAATATAAAAGTAGATAAACTTTCAATTTATGTTTCCAAACCTATTTTTAGTGAAATTGAACCTACTATTGATTTACCTTTGATTGAATTATTTCATACTAATATTCTTGATTTAAAAGAGAGTTGGTCAGTTTTCAATTGTGATGAACATATAGATTCATTTCTCAAAGGCAACTATTTTGATCAAGATGATTATGTACTTAATTGTAATGATTATTTATAGTTAAGTACTAAAAAATTGCCTACTAGTTTAGTAATTTTATAATCTATGTTTTCTCCTAATGATCAGCACAAAGTTTCTAGAAATGAGGAACTATAAAGGAAAATCATAGGTGAAATCTTACCCATAAATCTAGGAACCAAAGATGATCCTAAATATGTTTATCTAGGGATATAAGTAACTGAAAATGAAAATATTAAATTCATTAAACTTTTTAAAGAGTTTATTGATATATTTGCATGGTCATATAAATATATTGAAGGTTACAATACAGATATTATCAAACATGATATTCTAATTAAACTAGGTATTAAGATTGTAAGACAAAAAAAATGAAGTACTATCCCTTTTTTAAAGGACACCATTAATAAAGAGTCAGATAAAATGATTGATGCTGGTGTCACTTTTCTTATAACACATTTTGAGTAGATGTCTAATTTAGTACATGTAAGGAAGAAAAATGGAGATATTATACTTTGTGTTGATTTTAGAGACTTAAATAAAATAAGTATAAAATATAATTTTCCTTTTCCAAGTATAGATCAGATATTACATCAAGTTTTAGGATCTAAAATGATGTCTTTATTAGATGGATTTTTAGGTTATAATCAGATTATTGTAAATCCTAAGGATAGGCATAAAACCAATTTTACCACATGTAGAGACACTTTTGCTTATAATCAAATGCCTTTTATATTAATGAATGTTGGAGCCACTTTTCAAAGGGATATTCATGTAGATTTTGATGATTTAATAGGTGTATTTTTTTTAAGTTTATTTAGATGACCTTATTGTTCATTCCAAAAATAGGAAAAACATTTAGATCATCTCCATGAAATTTTTATAAGATGTAAGAAGTTTGGAATTTATCTAAATCCAAAGGAGTCTATTTTTGGTGTAACTAAAGGTAAATTGTTGGGTCATATAATCTCTAACGATGGTATTTCCATTGATCCAGAATGAATTAAAGAAATAAAGGAACTAACTTCTCTAAAAGATCAGTCAAGTTTAAGATATTTCTTTGGTAAAATCAATTTTTTTAGAAAAATCATTTCTAATTTTGTTGATAAGAATACCTTTATAGTTGTTATTAAAGAAAGATAAGATTTAAATTTGGGATGAAAATGTTGATCTAGCTTTTAATGCACTAAAAATGTCATTGCTAGTGCACCTGTCCTTGCTAAACTTGATTTAAATAAAGCATTTATATTTTATGTTAATGCCATAGAAAAATATATAAGAGATATAGTTACTCAAGTGTTTGAAAATAATGAATAAAAACCTATTGGTTACATGATCCAATCTTTGAAAGATACTGAAACAAGGTACCCTCTGGTTGAAAAGTTTGTCTTTTCTCTTTTTTATTCATTAATCAAATTTATATATTTGCTGATGGGAAAAAAAATTGTAATGTGATCTAACATACCTATTTTATCATATATTTTAAAGCAATTAATTATTCAAGGAAGGCTTTCTAAGTGGATTCTTCGTATTCAATAATTTGACCTTGAATTCAAAACATCAAAAGAACTATCAAAGAAAATGAATTAGCAAAACATTTAGCTGAAAGTACATCATCATATATCAATGTCCTAGTCCTTTTTGTTGGTGAAAAATTAAATTCTAAACCTCATTTTCAAATAATGAAGGTTTTTGAATTTTCTCTAAAATTGAAGTATAGGCATGAAATGAATGATTAGGACTATTTATTGGCTGAAGATAATGGGTACCGTGACTTAATCCATTATTTTTAGAATCAATCTTGCCCAAATAACTTTAATAAAAAAGAAAGACATTCATTATGGTTAAAATAATTACACTTTTGTTTTATAGAAAACCTTTTTATTTTATCATAATCGTGATGGTTTTTTATTAAGGTGTCTTACTTATGATCAAACACAGAAGTATTAGAAATATTATCATTGATGTCAAAGGTCTAGCATTGGTGATAAAGGCCCCATTGTATTTAATGGTGTTTTTAATATTTATATCTTGGATAATGTGTGTTAATATTTATTTAATATTAATGAATATATTTTTGGTTGCATATAAGTCAAAAGAGGTCCCATGGAGAAGTCAAAGAGTCACGGGGTAAAGACAAAAGAAGAATGGGACACATTTTCTCATGAAGAGTCATCTTCAAGAACTCCAAGAGTCACCCTGTGAAGACAAAAGATGGTATGGTGCATTTTTCCTTGAAGGGACACTTTGAGGAATATGAAAATTCACCAAGATAAAGACAAAAGTAGAAAGGATACATTTGATTATGAAGGGTCACCATGTGACTTTTCAAATGCAAAGATATGAAGGTTCATACAATTTTGGCACCAATTTTCATGAGGATTTAAGGGTCATAAATGGTGAATGCCAAAATTCATTTGGAAAGCTATAAATAAAGGCTTGAGAAGCCATTTGTGATATGTAAGAGAGTGCAGTGTTTGTATTTTTTTTATATAAGAAAAAATGAGAGAAAAGTAGGAGATATTATTGAGTTGTATCATTTGTTAAGGAAGAAACATTGAGAGATAGTTGTGTTTTATACATAAGAGGGGTTTTTCCTCCTATGGGTTGGTGCTCACAAATATTTGTAAAGGGTTGGTGTTCATATGCGTCAGTGTTCACAAATATTTATTTTGTTGGTGCTCGACAAAGGGGTTGATGCTCCTACAAATTAGTGCTTAAAAATTTTGTAATTTGAGTTGGTACTCATTCATATACTTAAGATTATTCTCCATGGTTTTCCCACTTTGGGTTTTCACATAAAAATATGGTCTCTCTCTCTCTCTCTATCTCTCTCTCTCTGGTGTGGTGCATGTTATTGTTTTAGTTTTATTGCATATCTTGAATGTGTGATTAAGTGGTTAAAGAAAAGAAATTAGATTAAGTAAAAGATATATAATATATTGATTAACCCCCCCCCCCCCTCAGTATATTTCATGCTTAATAAGAAGGTGCTTAGAGGCTATCATGAAAGAATTTGTGATGGACATAATGGTGAAAAGACAAAAAATTGTAAAATTTTAAAAGCTAGTTATTATTGGCCCACTTTATTTCAAGATGCTTATAAATTAGTATGTTCCTATATAACTTGTCAACTCTTTATTGGCAGGGATAGACTACCTATAATGCCTCTGAACCATGTTTTTCTTAAAAATCCTTTTACAAAGTAGGGTATAGATTTTATTTCAAACATTCATCCACCATCATCTGTAAGTCATAGATATATCTTGATAGCCACATATTAATTTACTAAATATATTGAAGCTAAATCTATTAAAATTTTAGTTACAAGTAAAGTGATTTCATTTTTAGAAAATCAATTTTTTTATAAATTTGGAGTCCTATAGAAAATTGTTTCTAATAATGGACCACAATTTATTTCAAGTGAATTTTTAGAAATTTTAGGAAAATATTTTATTATTTCTAGTCATTCATCAAAATATTATCCACAAGGGAACAGACAAGCCAAGTCCACTAATAAAAATTTGATTTTTATAATGAAGAAGTTAGTTTTTGATAACAAAAGAAATTGGCATCTTAAAATATTTGAAGCTTTATGGGCTAATAGAACTATTGTTAAAGTAGAAACTAGTTATTCTCCTTTTATGTAAACATATGGATTTGAAGATACTTTACCTATAAAACTCCAGATTTCTTCAACAAGAATTGCCTTGTAATACATAGAAGAAGATGTAAATTTAATTGAGCAAAAGATACATGATTTGATAATACTTGATGAATCTAAAGTAACTGCACTTCAAAAATTGGAAAAGGCTAAGCAAAAGATAAATAATTTTTTTGATAAAAGGGTGTCTAATAAAAAGTTTAAGGTTAGATATCTAGTATTATATTGGGATAAAGCTCATGAATACCTAGGAAAACACCATAAATTTGATACATTATGACTTATACCTTATAGAATTGCTAAAATACTTGTTAATAATGCTTTTCATCTTAAATACCTTAAAGGAAATTGGCTACGTTATTTAGTAAATGGCCACCACTTCAAGTTGTTTTATGATTAGTGATTTGGGGGGTTTTTTTCTTATTTTTGTTTCTATTTTGTTTTTTGTTTTTTTTCTCTTTCCTCATTGTTTTCTTTTTTTGTTTGCTTGCTGCTCTTTCTTTGTTTTGATTGGACCAATGAAAGGTTTGAAATGAAAAGGATCATATTTGAAGGAAGGATATGAGAAAATATAGAAATACTCTAAGTAACTTTCATTTGAGAAATATTCTTAAAAACATAGAATAATAGTTAATGATAATATGACTATTTTATACTTGGTTGTGAGAAGGTTACTTCATCATCATATTTTGTTCTAAAGCATTTGTAAATTGTTTGTACATCTAGCCTAAATTTCCTTGTTAATTATTTCCCTTTCTTCATGCCATGTTAGTTGAACATTCCATCCATATCTGAATTCATCTTTTTAGGTGTTCATGCTTAGCTACTTGAGAAATGAATTTCCTGGATCACACTCTCAAGTCAAATCTACATTTTTTATATAGAAAAAATCTATTGCTAATCAAATTTATTTCACAAAATTGACTAGCAAGGTCATTAATGTTATACCTATTTTCTATACCCCTCCAAATTTCAAAACCATACTTACTGCCATAGTGATGACCTAGTCATAAAACCTAAAACTATGTCGGGGACCCTTATTTATTAATAATATTAGTAGATGCATTCGTGATTATGAAATAATAATGATTGATTGATAATTCTATTTTTATTTTGGTGGTTTTGAAAAGCAAAGTGGGTGAATAAAAAAATTATTCATATATGATTATAAGCATGATCAGTTACATTTTAGTTGGTAGTTTTAGTTCATGTGCATTTGAATTATTTCAGTTATGCTATATATGTTATAGCTTTTGTGGTATACTCAATAACTGATGATTCAGTTATCTGATTTAATTCTATATCAGTCATTACCATAAAATTTACTTATTATTTATGGATTGGATATGGATCATTCATTTTGATGGTTTAAATGGATATAATTTTGGAACAATAATCTACAGGTCATAACAAGGAATTTATAGTTTGATCCTATATCATTCAATTTATTGTATTAAAATAATATTTTATTTTAGTTTATTCAAATGCATGATAATCCCTTTGGCATTTTAAAATGGTTTTAGGAATCAAAGAATATTCTTGTTTGATGTTTAGAGAATTTCCACAAGAGTAATATCCACTACCATGTTTACATGGTTATTTGATATGAGGTCAATACGGAATTCTACTCGCTATAATAAACATATATCATCATCAAAGCCATTATGTTCACCTTCATATGCATTAATTATACTAAAATTTGATAAGGAAATATTGGTTCATTATGAGGTTTTGTCTAAGTTCAGTAAGCTTAGCCTTTTATTAGCATTACATGGACCTCATTGTGGTTTGGTTTTAAATGCATATGGGATTAGATATTTCTAAGATCCTAAGTTAATTTATGATAATGAATAAACAAAGACAAAGGACCATGGTTGATGGTTTAGTTTTCATGATGCATGATGTTACTTTGAATGGGCATATGTACTTGAGTCTATCCTCATGAATTGTGTTGGCATGTGTATTTGGAATGAGGTTTGACATTGGTAGGATTACAAGGGTGACTTGGCATATTACTAGTATCAAGGATTGGACAAGGTGGGATTGTCATTTAATGTTTTTAAATGCTTCAGATCATGGAAATTTTGGTGGTAAAGTGTGCATTAATGACTCACTTATCTCCTCGAAACACATTGTTTAGCATGGAATTTGGTAGGAAGAAAAGGTGAATGCTAACTTTGACAATTTGGAAAAATGGATTAACAAATTGGTAACTTGGTATGAGTTAGTAATCACCAATGGGAAGTGAACACATAACCTAGGTAGTTATGGTTCAAAGGTGGTGAATATAAAAGTTGATTTTGGTTTGATCATTCTATCATTTGGAAAGCTTCAAGTGGAAGTGAAGCCTTGGCTCAATGGGAATTATAGAGAGGAAGGTGAGCAAGGAGGTTTGGATAAGGTTATTGCACTTGAGCCATGTATGGATATGTCTAATTCATTTCATTTGGAATTATGAGAGGATGGTGCATTATCAAAGGTGTTTTCTAGTTTTTGATGAAATTTGGTTTTTGAGAAATGAATGTAGTATTTATAAATGGTTTGGTCCCATGGAATACATTAAAGGTTAATAGTGTTAGGATCCTACTCCTTAAGATTACACTTGATTACCTTTGTATAAGTAACTAAACACAAAATTAAACTAGAAGTAATATGTAACTAGAATTCAGAGACATCACAGAATATGGGAAACAATACAATCTATATTAACACTCTTCTAGAAGGAAATGCAATGAAGAAATCACACTCTTCCCACACCTCTTAGGTGTACAGTAATTCTCCCTCAATAGTTCTCTCTCTTAACCAATTATAATCACAACTCAATAACCAAGTTGTTCCCTCCACCAGTTAGTGACAATCAACCCAATAGTTGTTGTTGCCTACTACCAATCCACCAAGTACCACTGAGTACTCCAAGTAGATCTCCTTGATCTTGCACACTTGTAGATCTAACTGATCTTACTTACCATGTAGATCTCCCTAATCTTTCTACCTATAGATCAATTGATCTTACACTTGGAAGGATCTCTTCCTTGTCCTTGATTACAATACGGCCCCATGGGTCTCTTAAATAGATCCCAAACCAAACAATAATTAGACTTCCCAATTACAATAATTAGAAACGCAGACTCAAGACTAAAATTAGTCTTTACATGCAAACTGACTGTCCATCTTAAATTAGACAAATCTAATTCTGGAAACACATAGGTTACCGACATTAGTTCATGTCTGATCGATGTTGGCCGACCCCTAACCGATGCTGATTACTCTATACACTGAATATGACCAACATCAGTTGGCCTGATCGACATCAGTTATTGTGACACTCAGCAACCTCCTCCATTTGCATACCTGTGAAGCTTTTAGCTCCACAACCTAACAATCTCCCACTTGGAGATAAATAGCTTCACTTGTACCTTTACCTGTATAGCAACATCCTCTAATTTTGTTTTTGGCTTGTATCCCCATCTTCAAGTTTAGTCTTGAAGACCAATAGAAGTAGAATGAAGATTCAACTTCTCCTTTGTTCTTGGCTTTGTTAACATATCTGCATGGTTCCTATCTATATGGATCTTTTCTAGCTTCAAATTTCCATCCTCTAATACCTATCGAATGAAGTGGTACCTAAGTTGTATATGTTTGGTTCTTGAATGAAAGGTTGCATTCTTTGCCAAATGAATTTCACTTTAACTATCATTGTACAATTTGTAACTCTCTTACTCCTTTCCCAACTCTTCCATGAACCAAGTCATCCATATCATTTCCTTGCTAGCCTCTCTGACTACAACAACATTCTACATCTCTGAAATCTAGCTAATCACCATTCCACCAATAGTGAACACATATCCTATGGTGCTTCTCATGTCATCCAAGTCACCTACCATATCCAAATCTACATGCCCATGTAGAGAAATGCTGGACCCTGCATAGCATAAATACCTGTTGCTGGTCCCTCTCAGATATCTGAGAATCCACTCAACTGCTTTCTAGTGCTCCTTTCCTCGATTGGCCATGAACTTGTTGACAACTCCCACTACTTAGGTAATATTAGGTCTAGTACATACCATGTACTCAACTTCATCAAGTGATTTAGGACACTATTCATAGCTCAGCTTGAACTATCCAACCATAGGTGTGTTAACCAGTTTTACATCCTGCATATCAAACCTCTCCACTACCTTATTCACATAATCTTCTTGAGACAAAATCAACCTGTGATTTTTCCCTATCTTTAAAAATACTCATGCCAAAGAATTTCTTTACTGCTCCCAAATTCTTCATGGCAAATGTCTAAACTAATTTTACCTTTAGCTTAGTAACTCCCTATTAGGTTGTGGAGCTAAAAGCTTCATTAATGCAAACAGGGGAGGAGGTTGTTGAGTGTCACAGTCATCGACGTCAGTTAGGCTGACCAACATCGGCTAGTGGTGGATAGGAAGCAACCAACATCAGTCAGGAGTCAGCCAACGTCTATCATCTCCAGCCAGACAGGGGCCAATGTCGATCACCTGTGTGATTCTGAAACTGTCAGTTGCACGAATAGTTAGTTAACAAATTGGTTGTTTACATGTAGAAGGCCAATTATAGACTTGAAGCTACAGATCTAATTATTGTAATTAAGTGTCTAATTATTGTTTGCATAAGATCTATATAATAAACTCATGGGCTGTATTGTAATTTGTGCTAGAGAGTAAGAGAGCCAAAATTAGCTCCTTCAGAGTGAAGAGAGCAAGGTGTGTTCCTCCTAGTGTCATAGTGCCAAGTATGGGTGCTTGTTTGGAGAATTAGAATGATTCTTCATGTATGTAAGATCTTTGTAAGCAGGTGTGCAAGCCCATATTTGGAGATCTACATAGTAAGTAAGACCATTGATTTGTAGGTGTATGTGTGTGTGAGATCTAGGTTTGCAGGTGTGTATAACCAGATTGATTTACAGGTGTGCAAGATAAGGGAGGTCAGCAACACAATAGGGAGCAATATCAGGGGAGATCTATTTGGAGTACGGTGTGTACTCAAATGGAGAGCAAAGAAGAAAGCAAGGTAGATCCTTCCAAAGTAAGATCATTTGAGTTGCAAGTTGTTGCAAGTTCATGGGAGATCTACTTAGAGTGCGTTGTGTAGTCAGTTGAGTATGTGTGTATACTCAGTGTAATGGTAGTAGTGGATACTGACTGGTTGGAGGTGAACACCAACTCTGTGTTTGAGTTGTGTGTTGGGACCGTAAGAGAGAGAGTGAGATCTTGAAGAGATTTACTATTTATGCTCTAGATGTGTGTGAGCTCTAGAGATGTAAGGAAGAATACTATGGCATCTTCTTTCTTGTATTTCCTTTTGGAAGAGTATTAATACAATTGGGTATTGTCTCTCATATTCTGTGTTATTTATAAAATCTAGCTACTTATGATTCTAGTTAATTTCACATGTTAGTTGCTTGCATATGGTAATCAGTTGTGCTTCCTAGATCCTAATAGTGGAGTCAGGGCATGTTTGTTGTTCTAGATTCCTGACAAGTGGTATTAGAGCTAAGGTTGTAGGGAGCAAGTTTGCATTTGATTACAGGTCACTCTCAAGGGTTTCTGATTGAGTAGGAGTATAGCAATGGTAGAAGAAAGTACACTAAGAATGGAAGAATTAAAAGGCATGAATGGTCAATTATGGTGTTATGAAAAGAAAGAGCAGGAAAAGAAAGATTGTTGGTTGGTAGTAGATCAACATGAAGGAACTGAATAAGTAGATGTTGTAGGTGTTGTTGCACAAGATGCTCTAGGATGTTCCTTGGATAAAGTAGAATCTTGGTTTATAGATTATGTTGCCTCTTTCCATGCAACCCTAATTAGAGGGGTTGGTGAGCCTTGTCAAAGTATTGGCAAAGGGGAAGTGCAGCTGAAATTGCAGATGGCCAACACATGGGTGTTGAAAGAGGTCATGCAGGTCTGAGTTCTGAAGATGTGGTTAATTTCTTTAGGAAAGTTGGGTGATGAGAGATGCATAGGAACTCTCATAGTAGATTCTTGGAATAAGGATGCACTTAAATTAGCATGTGGTAA
Organism: Torreya grandis; assembly: GCA_037957365.1. Lineage (NCBI taxonomy): Eukaryota > Viridiplantae > Streptophyta > Pinopsida > Cupressales > Taxaceae > Torreya > Torreya grandis. The sequence goes on from JARHVA010002459.1 coordinate 698,835, forward strand.
GAAAGTAGGTACTCTTTATCTACTTGCTTGTATTACTGATTCTTCTTCAGTTGCAAGGACGTGGCTTTTTAGGCTTGGTCACAAGAGCAAGAAGGAGATGCATGTTCTTAAGTAGAAGATAGATGTGTTTAATAGTTTTAAGAAATAGAAAGCCTTGGTGTTTATAGAGGAGATGATAGATAGAGATTAGTGGATGGGGCTGGATACCTCTGAGCAGGGCAGTTTAGATAGGGTTTTGATCCAAAGAGAGCTTGCGGGTAAAAAGTCATCACTCACAGGTGAACATAGGTACCAACATCGGTTAGGGATCAACTGATGTTGAATAGATAGGTACCAATGTCAGTCATGTGCAGACCAGAGGATTCAGTGGTGTTAAGAAGGTGGAGACCAACATTGGTGGGATAACTGGCGTCAGTGACCTGGATAGTCGCATGGAATCGACGTCAGTGGGATGTAGAATGTGAGGTGACTGAGGTCGGTCACTGGAATAGATTTTGGGTAGACAGAAAGCTGTAAAGGAGTCTCAAATGCCCATATGGAGTACTAAAAGGGTAAGTAAGCCTCAAATTCATTGTTCCTCTTTTTTATACTCGTTACTCATTGTAGAGCAAGAAGGATCTAGGAAATAGTGGGAGCATGGCATGGACAAGATGCAGAACCAAATGGGAGATTTGGTAGGGTTTCTAGCTGATATGAAAGCACTGAGAGATGAATGGATACCTTAGTTAAAGAATAGAGAGAATGGACACGTGAGATGGAAGGCCAGGTCATATGGTCTTGAGGAAGCTGTAGGATAATGGTACTTGTTTTGACAGGTGGATGACAAAGTAGGGCTTTAGTCAATGTCAGTGTAACCATTGTGTTTGTCTTACCAGATGGATGATGATTGCAATATTATCCTATTACTTTATGTGGATGGTATGCTAGCTGAAGGTTTAGACATGCAGGGTTTTGTTGAGCTAAGGGTAAGGTTAGTTCAGTGGTTTGCCATGAAGGATTTAGGAGTAGTGAAATTTTTTGCCATGAGTAATCTTAGACACAGGGAGATCACAAGTTGATGTTGTCATAAGATGATTGTGTGAAGGTAGTGCAAGATGCAGAATTGGGTAGCACACCTATGGATGGATAGTTCATAGAACATGGTCCCCAATCACATGATGAGGTTGAGTACATGTGTACTCCCTGATTTTTCCCCAGCAGTGGGAGATGTCAAAAAGTTTGGAGCTGATCTGAGAAAGAAGCACTAGAGGGTAGTTCAGTGGATTATTAGGTATCTAAGAGGGACCAGTAGTAGGTCGACATGCTATGTAGGGTCAAGTTATTTTCTACATGGGTTTGTAGATGTGGATGCGGTAGGTTACTGGGATGACAAGAGGTGCACCACAGGATTTATGGCGGTTGGTCTTCAAGGTTGAGCTTAAAGAGGGATACAAGCTAGGAAACAGATTAGATGGGGTATAGGTACAGGTATAGTGTAGCTATTTATCTCCAAGTGGGAGATTGTTAGGTTGTGGAGCTAAAAGCTTCACTAATGCAAACAAGGGAGGAGGTTGCTAAGTGTCATAGTCACCGATGTCGGCCAGTGGTGGATAGGAAGCAACTGATATTAGTCAGGAGTCAGTCGACATCGGTCATCTCTAGCCAGATAGGGACCGATGTCGGTCGCCTGTGTGGTTTTGGAACTGTTGGTTGCATGAACAGTTAGTTAACAAAAAGTTGTTTGCATGTCGAAGGCCAATTATAGACTTGAAGCTATAGATCTAATTATTATAATTAGGTGTCTAATTATTTTTTGCATGAGATATATATAATAGACTCATGGGCTATATTGTAATTTATGCTAGAGAGTAAGAGAGCAAAAATTAGCTCCTTTAGAGTGAAGAGAGCAAGGTGTGTTCCTCTTAGTGCCATAGTGCCAAGTATGGGTGCCAGTTTGGAGAATTAGAATGATTCTTCATGTATGTAAGTTCTTTGTAAGTAGGTGTGCAAGCCCATATTTGGAGATCTACATAGTAAGTAAGACCATTGATTTGTAGGTGTATGTGTGTGTGAGATCTAGGTTTGCAGGTGTGTAGAACCAGATTGATTTACAGGTGTGCAAGATCAGGGAGGTTAGCAACACAATAGGGAGCAATATCAGGGGAGATCTATTTGGAGTACAATGTGTACTCAGTTGGAGATCAAAGAGGAAGGCAAGGTAGATCCTTCCAAAGTAAGATCATTTGAGTTGCAAGTTGTTTCAAGTTCATGGGAGATCTACTTGGAGTGCGTTGTGTACTCGGTTGAGTATGTGTGTATACTCAGTGTACTAGTAGTAGTGGATACTGACTGGTTGGAGGTGAACACTAACTCTGTGTTTGAGTTGTGTGTTGGGACTGTAAGAGAGAGAGTGAGCTCTTGAAGAGATTTACTATTTATGCTCTAGATGTGTGTGAGCTCTAGAAATGTAAGGAAGAAGACTATGGCATCTTCTTTCTTGTATTTCCTTATGGAAGAGTATTAATACAATTGGGTATTGTCTCTCATATTCTGTGTTATTTCTGAATTTTAGTTACTTGTGATTCTGGTTAATTTTGCATGTTAGTTGCTTGTATATGGTAATCAGTTGTGCTTCCTAGATCCTAACAGTGGAGTCAGGGCATGTTTGTTGTTATATATTCTTGACACTCCCTACATGTGTGACCCTACACCAAGCATATCATCCACATATAGTAGCATGATAATGTAGCTAATATTATCCAACCTAGTAAAATAAACACAATGGTCACATTGACATTGACTAAAGCCATGCTTTGTCATAAACCTATCAAACCTCAAATACCACTATCCTGGAGCTTGCTCAAGACCATATAACTTGGTTTTCTATCTCACCTATCCATTCTCTCCTTTCTTTAACCTATGAATCCATTCATCTTTCAGTGCTTTCTTTTTGGCTAGCAACTCTACAAAAACCCACGTTTGGTTCTCTTTTCTAAGGAATCAGTTTCCTCATTCATGCTATGCTCTCACTATTTTCTGGATTCTACCTACATTACCTCTTCAAAACTTCCTAGTTCTCCACCATCAGTGAGCAACAAGTAGTATAAAGAAGGGGAATAATGAATTTGAGACTTAATTTCCCTTTCAAACCTCCACATGGGCGTTTGAGACTAAATGACAACTTGTTATCCACCCAAATTCTCTGTCAGTGATCGATCCCAGTCAACTCTCAGTTTGTACCTGACCAACTTCAATTCCACTTGACCGACTTGACTGACTTGACCGATGTCAGTTCTTACCTAATCACCAACATTGATTCCCTGACTGACATTAGTGTCCACGTACCTGACATAACTGACTTTGGTCTCCACCAGACTGACGTCAATTCCTACATGATCACTGACGTCAATTTCCTAATCAACGTTGGTCTCTGTGTTTTCCTGTGAGTGGTGATTTTTACCAATGAGCTCATTTTGGATCATAACCTTGTCTAAATCAACATTGCCTTGCTTAGAATTATTTAGCCTCTTGAGCTGATCACTGTCCATCACCTTCTCCTTGAAAACCATGGCTTTCTAATTCTTCAATGTGTTAAAAACATCAGATTTCGTCTTTATGCAATAAACCCAATCCTTTCTTGTAGCATCAGACATAATCTGTGATCTTCTAATAGAAGCTCCCTGAGCTGGTCCCCACACACTTGTGTGAATAAGCTCCAACCTGTGCTTCTTCTTTGTTGACCCAGTTGTGAGAAACCTCACTTTCACCTATTTCCCAAAGATACCATACTCACAAAAATCTCGATCTATGCTTTTCAAATCTAAACTCTTATCATTTGACTTAAGAACATGCATTCCCTTCTCACTCATGTGACTAAGCCTACAGAGCCACATCTTTGCATCTACATCTAAAGTAGATAAAATAGAAGGAGAATCAGTAATACAAGTAGATAGATAAAGTGTACTTACTTTCTTACCTCTCGCTAATAAAATTGCACCCTTGGAAACTTTCCAAGATTCCACTGTGAGAGTTAATGTGCAACCCTCATCACCCAACTTTCCTATAGAAATCAGATTCCTCTTCAAGAAGGGTACATGCATGACATCTTTCAACACCCATGTGTTGCCATTCTACAATTTTAGCTGCACTTTTCCTTTGCCAACATTTTGACAAGGCTTACCATCCCCTATATAATGTTTTCCAAAGTCTCTATGGACATAATCATGAAAAAAATCTCTATTTTGGGTTGCATGGGAAGAGGCACCAAAATATAAAACCCAAGATTCTACTTTAACCAAAGAACATATAAGAGCATCTCGTGTAACAATACTTGCATCATTTGCTTCTTTATTTCCTTCATGTTGATCTTCTATCAACCAACAATCTTTCTTTACATGCCCTTTCTTTCCACAATTCCAACAGGTTATACTACCATACCTGGATTTAGAACCACTGCCTATCTTTGACCTTGATTTCCCTTACTCGACCTTCTCTCTTTACTTTCCCCTACTTTCAACACTTAAAGCATTACCTAATGATTCCCATATGCTTTTCCTATGAATTTATTCATGCAATATTACACTAACAACATCATCAACTTTTAAGATATTTGAAGCAGATGCAGTATTACTTACTGCCATTACCAAGCTATCCCAACTTTCAAGTAAAGATCATAAGATTAAGAGAGCCTTAATTTCATCATCAAAATCTATTTTTACTAAATTTAACTGGTGTACCAAACCATGAAAATCACTAAGATGAATATATACCGATCTACCTTCCAGCATTTGCAAATTAAATAATTGCTTCATAAGAAATACCTTATTCGAAGCTGAGTGTTTTTCATATAAATTTGCCAAAGATACCATTAACTCTACCATTGTCTTTCCATGTGATAAGTTGGAAATCAAAGACGATGCCAGGCTCAACCTTATAGATCCCATAGCCTTTCTATCAATAACCTTCCATTCTTCATCTTGCATATATGTGGGCTTGCTTGCAACCCTACCCAATGGTAAGTACAAATCTTTCTGATATAGATAATCTTCTATTTGCTTCCTCTATAATTGATAATTCTTGCCATTGAATTTCTCCATTCTTAGCATACTTCTTCTGCCATTGCTTTACTTCCACTCAAACAGAAACCCCTATGAGTGACCTATAATCAACAAATACTTAACACACTCTGAAACCAAGGTGTTAGTGAACCAAGCTCTAAACCAAGATTTGATGAACCTATAGCTCTGATACCAATTGTCAGGATCCTACTCCTTAAGAGTACACTTGATGACCTTTGTATAAGCAACTAAACACAGAATTAAACCAGAAGTAATATGTAACTAGAATTCAGAGACAACACAGAATATGAGAAATAATACAATATGTATTAACATTCTTTCAGAAGCAAATATAATGAAGAAATCACACTCTTCCCACACCTCTTAAGCATACAATAATTCTCCCTCAAGAGTTCTCTCTCTTAATCAATTAAAAACACAACTCAATAACTGAGTTGTTTGCTCCACCAGTTAGTGACAATCAACCCAATGAATGTTGTTGCCTACTACCAGTCCACCAAGTACCACCGATTACTCCAAGTAGATCTCCTTGATCTTGCACACCTATAGATCTAACTGATCTTACTTACCATGTAGATCTCCATGATCTTGCTACCTACAGATCAACTGATCTTACACTCAGAAGGATCTCTTCCTTGTCCTTGATTACAATATAGTCCCATGGGTCTCTTAAATAGATCCCAAACCAAACAATAATTAGACTTCCCAATTACAATAATTATAAATACAGATTCAAGACTAAAATTAGTCTTTACATGCAAACTGACTGTCCATCTTAAATTAGACAAATCTAATTCTAGAAACACACAGGTTGCCGGCATCGGTTCCTATCTGATCGATGCTGGCCAACTCCTAACTGATGCTGATTACTCTATACACTGAATATGACCAACATCAGTTGGCCTGACCGACATCAGTTATTATGACACTCAGCAACCTCCTCCATTTGCATTCATGGGAAGCTTTTAGCTCCACAACCTAACAATCTCCCACTTGGAGATAAACAGCTGCACCTGTACCTTTACCTGTATAATAACATCCTCTAATTTTGTTTTTGGCTTGTATCCCCATCTTCAAGTTTAGTATTGAAGACCAACAAAATTAGAATGAAGATTCAACTTCTCCTTTGTTCCTGGCTTTGTTAACATATCTGCATGGTTCCTATCTATATGGATCTTTTCCAACTTCAAATTTCCATCCTCCAATACCTATCAAATGAAGTGGTACCTAGGCTGTATATGTTTGGTTCTTGAATGAAAGGTTGAATTATTTGCCAAATGAATTGCACTTTGACTATCATTGTACAATCTATAACTCTCTTGCTCCTTTCCCAACTCTTCCATGAACCAAGTCATCCATATCATTTCCTTGCTAGCCTCTATGACTGCAATAACCTTCTACATCTCTGAAATCTAGCTAACCACCATTCCACCAATAGTGAACACATGTAGAGAAATGCTTGACCCTACATAACATAAATACTTGACCCTCCATAACATAAATACTTGCTACTAGTCCCTCTCAGATATCTGAGAATCCACTAAACTGCTTTCTACTGCTCCTTTCCTAGATTGGCCATAAACTTGCTGACAACTCCCACTACCTTGGTAATATCAGGTCTAGTACATACCATGTACTCAACCTCATCAAGTGATTTAGGACACTGTTCATAGCTCAGCTTGAACTGTCCAACCATAGGTGTGCTAATAGGTTTTGCATCCTGCATATCAAACCTCTCCACTACCTTATTCACATAATCCTCTTGAGACAAAATCAACCTGTGATTTTTCTCTGTCTTTAGAAATACTAATGTCAAAGAATTTCTTTGCTACTCCCAAATCCTTCATGGCAAATGTCTGAACTAATTTTACCTTTAGCTCAGTAACTCAATACATGTGTGACCTTGCAACAAGCATATCATCCACATATAGTAATAGAATAATGTAGCTAATATTATCCAACTTGGTAAAATAAACACAATGGTCATATTGACATTGACTAAAGTCATGCTTTGTTATAAACCTGTCAAACCTCAAATACCACTATCCTAAAGCTTGCTCAAGACCATATAACCTGGCCTTCTATCTCACCTATCTATTCTCTCCTTTCTTTAACCTGTGAATCCATTCATCTTTCAGTGCTTTCTTTTTGGCTGGCAACTCTACCAAATCCCACTTTTGGTTCTCTTTTCTAAGGAATCAATTTCCTCATTCATGCCATGCTCCCACTATTTTCTAGATTCTACTTGCATTGCCTCTTCAAAACTTCCTAGTTCTCTACCATCAGTGAGTAAAAAGTAGTATAAAGAAGGGGAATAATGAATTTGAGGCTTACTTACCCTTTCAAACTTCTACATGGGCATTTGAGACTCAATGACAACTTGTTGTCCACCCAAATTCTCTGTCAGTGACCGATCTCGATCAACTCTCAGTCTGGACCTGACTGACATCAGTTCCACCTGACTGACCTAACTAACCTGATCAATGTTATTTCTTACCTAATCACCAATGTCAGTTCCCTAACTAACATCACTAACTTTGGTCTCCACCAGACCAATGTCAGTTCTTACTTGATCACTGATGTAAGTTTCCTGACCGACGTCAGTCTCTATGTTTTCCTATAAGTGGTGATTTTTACCCACGAGCTCATTTTGGATCATAACCTTATCTAAATCAACACTACCCTACTCAGAATTATTTAGCCTCTTGAGCTAATCACTATCCATCACCTTCTCCTTGAAAACCATGGCTTTCTAGTTCTTCAATGTGTCAAAAACATTAGATTTCCTCTTTATGCAATAAACCCAATCCTTTCTTGTAGCATTAGAAACATAATACTGTGATCCTCCAATAGAAGCTCCCTAAGCTGGTCCCCACACACTTGTGTGAACAAGCTCCAACTTGTGCTTCTTCTTTGTTGACCGAGTTGTGGGAAACCTCACTTTCACTTGTTTTCCAAAGATACCTTGCTCACAGAAATCTCGATCTATGCTTTTCAAATATGAACTCTTACCATTCGACTTAAGAACATGCATTCCCTTCTCACTCATGTGACCAAGCCTATAGAGCCACATATTTGCATCTACATCTGAAGTAGATAAAACAAAAGGAGAATCAGTAATACAAGTAGATAGATAAAGTGTACCTACTTTCTTACCTCTTGCTAATACAAGTGCACCCTTGGAAACTTTTCAAGATTTCGCTGTGAGAGTTACTGTGCAACCCTCATCACCCAACTTTCTTGTAGAAATCAGATTCCTCTTCAAGATGGGTACATGCATGGCATCTTTTAACACCCATGTGTTTCCATTCTACAATTTCAGCTGCACTTTTCCTTTGCCAACAATTTGACAAGGCTTAACATCCCCTAAATAAATTTTTCCAAAGTCTACATGGACATAATCATGAAAAAAATCTCTATTTGGGGTTGCATGAAAAGAGGCACCAGAATCTAAAACCCAAGATTCTACTTTATCCAAGGAACATATAAGAGCATCCCATGCAACAATACCTACATCATTTGCTTCTTTATTTCCTTCATGTTGATCTTTTACCAACCAACAATGTTTCTTTACATGCCCTTTCTTTCCATAATTCCAGCAGGTTATACTATTATACCTGAATTTGGATCCACTGCCTATCTTTGACCTTGATTTCCCTTGCTCGGCCTTCTCTCTTTGCTTTCCCTTGCTTTCAACACTTAAAACACTATCTGATGATTCCCTTGTGCTTTTCATGCAAATTTCTTCATTCAATATTAGACTAACAACATCATCAACTTTTAAGATATTTGAAGCAGATACAATATTACTTACTTCCATTACCAAGCTATCCCAACTTTCAGATAAAGAGCATAAGATTAAGAGAGCCTTAATTTCATCATCAAAAACTATTTTGACTGAATTTAACTAGTTTACCAAACCATAAAAATCACTAAGATGACTATATACCAATCCACCTTCCTGCATTTGCAAATTAAATAAATGCTTCATAAGAAATACCTTATTCGAAGCTGAGGGTTTTTTATATAAATTTTTCAAAGATTCCATTAACTCTACCATTGTCTTTCCCTGTGATAAGTTGGAAATCACAGACGATGCCAGGCTCAACCTTATAGATCCTAGAGCCTTTCTATCAAGAACCTTTCATTCTTCATCTTGCATATATGTGGGCTTGCTTGCAACCCCACCCAATGGTAAGTACAAATCTTTCTGATATAGATAATCTTCTATCTACATCCTCCATAATTGATAATTCTTGCCATTGAATTTATCCATTCTTAGCATACTTTCTTCTACCATTGCTTTACTCGCACTCAAATAGAAACCCCTGTGAGTAACCTGTAATCAACAAACACTTAACACACTCTGAAACCAAGGTGTTAGTGAACCAAGCTCTGATGAACCTGTAGCTCTGATATCAATTGTCAGGATCCTACTCCTTAAGAGTACACTTGATTACCTTTCTATAAGCAACTAAACACAAAATTAAACTAGAAGTAATATGTAACTAGAATTCAGAGATAGCACAAAATATGAGAAATAATACAATCTGTATTAACACTCTTCTAGAAGGAGATACAATGAAAAAATCACACTCTTCCCACACCTCTTAGGTATACAGTAATTCTCCCTCAAGAGTTCTCTCTCTCAATCAATTACAATCACAACTCAATAACCGAGTTGTTCCCTCCACCAGTTAGTGACAATCAACCCAATGGTTTTTGTTGCCTACTACCAGTCCACCAAGTACCACCAAGTACTCTAAGTAGATCTCCTTGATCTTGCACACCTGCAGATCTAACTAATCTTACTTACCATGTAGATTTCCTTGATCTTGCTACCTGCAAATCAACTAATCTTACACTCGAAAGGATCTCTTCCTTGTCCTTGATTAAAATACAACCCCATGGGTCTCTTAAATAGATCCCAAACCAAACAATAATTAGACTTCTTAATTACAATAACTAGACACATAGACTCAAGACTAAAATTAGTCTTTACATGCAAACTGACTATCCGTCTTAAATTAGACAAATCTAATTATGGAAACACATAGGTTGCTGACGTCGGTTCCTGTCTGACTGATGTCGGCTGACCCCTAACCGATGTCCATTGCTCTATACACTAAATATGACCGATGTTGATTGGCTTGCTCAATGCCAGTTATTGTGACACTCAGTAACCTCCTCCATTTGCATATCTGTGAAGCTTTTAGCTCCACAACCTAGAAAATAGTTAGAAAGAGAAATCTATGGTTTAGAGTTTTGATAGGTTTTCAAAAGGGTTTTTGTGAGTAAATCATTTAAAGTTCACTTTCTACTTAAAATTTTATTAGGAAATTGTTTTTCCTCCTAGTTGCATTTTATAGCCTACATGTGTGAATATGAGACGTTATTATCGATGAGTTTGTTGAATGTTAGGTTTTGTTTCAAGCTTGAAATAAATATTTAAATTTTCTACTTCATTTTTATGAGATATTTAAAGGTTTTAATCCACAACTAGACATATTTATTTCTATTTCAAGAAGTGAAGATTTAGGGAAACTTTTATATAGTTAAAATAATACTTCTGGTATGGGGAGTTATTTTATTGGTATATGTGAATATTTAACAATTGGTAAAATTCTTAGATAGTCTGCTAGTCAGAAGTTGCAAGTGAAGTATTCTAAAAATTTATGTCAAGCTCCTTATTGGCTTTAAAGTGATATTTGCATGAGAATAATTTGGGATATTAATACATTTATTTTTGATGAATAACACCATACACAGACTTCCAAAAGCTTTAGGATTATACATGCATAAGTCTTGGTTTCATGAGCAGAGATTCTTATAGCAGTTTTAGACTTAACTTGTTTAGAAGAGTGTTTTGTCATTAAGATTTGGGGTTTTTTTCTATATTTCATATCAATACAAACTGTTGGAAATATTTTCATTGATGTCAAAGGTCTAGCATTATTGGTGATAAAGGCCCCATTGATTTTAATAATGTTTGTAGTAAATATATCTTGGCTAATGTGTGTTAATATTTATTTAATATTAAAGAATATATTTTTGGTTTCATATGAGACAAAAGAAGGGCCCATGAAGAAGTGAAAGAACCATGCGGTAAAGACAAAAGAAGGATGGGATGCATTTTCCCATGAAGAGTCATCTTGGGGAATTCCAAGAGTCACCAAGTGAAGATAAAAGAGGAAGGGTGCAATTTCTCATGAAGGGAAACTTTGAGGAATATGAAAAGCCACCAAGATAAGGACAAAAGAAGGAAGGATATTTTTGCTCATGAAGGGTCACCACATGACTTTTCAAAGGCAAGGATATGAAGGGCCATACAAGTTTGGTGCCATTTTCCATGAGGATTGAAAGGTCACAAAGGGGAAAGGCCAAAGGTCATTTGAAAAGCTATAAATAAAGGATTGAGAAGCCATTTGTAATGAGAATGATAGAGGTTGATTTGATATTGTAATATCTAGCTTAGAAGAGAAATTGTGAGAGATGAATATGATTTGTATTTGTTATATCTAGCTTAGAATAGAAAAGGTGAGAGAGAGGAAAGAGATATTATAATGAACTATCATTTTTTGAGATAGCAAACATTGAGAGATAGTTGTGTGGTATACATAAAGGTGTTAGTGCTCACAAATTGTTATTGTGTTGGTGCTCAGTAAAGGGGTTGGTGCTCCTGTGCATTGGTATTCATAAATTGTTTTTGTGTTGGTGCTCAGCAAAGGGGTTGGTGCTCCTGTGAGTTGGTGCTCATGAATTGTAGTTGTGTTGGTTCTTAGTAAAGGGGTTGGTGCTCCTGTGGGTTGGTGATCATGAATAGTTGTTGTGTTGGTGCTCAGAAAAGGGGTTGGTGCTCCTACAAGTTGGTGCTTGTAAATATTTTTTGGGTTGGTCCTCATTCATATACTTGAGATTGTTCTCCATGGTTTTTCCCATATTGGGTTTCCATGTTATATCTGGTGTCTCTCTCTATCTTGTGTGGTATTTATTGTTTCAGTTTTATTTCATATCTTGAATGTTTGATTAAGTGGAATTTGATAAAGGGAATGTTTTACAAGATATATGATATATTGATTTACCCCCCTCTCAGTATATCCTATGCTTAACACCTGGTATCAGAGTAGGTTCCTTCAAAAAGGGTTTAACAGCTTGAAGGTAGATCAAAGAAAAGCATAAGATGGCCAAGTAGCTAAAGAAGGAGAATCAAGAGTTGAAATCTGTGGTTAAGGCTCTTAAGGAACAGGTGTGTATCTTGGATTCTAAGTTGGATATAGAAGTAAAAGAAAATAAGATATTTATTCAGGATCTTAAGAATCAATTAGAGGTTGCAAATTCAAGTTTAAAATCAAGAAAAGAAGAGTGCAATGAGTTAAAGGTTGAGTTAGCTTCTTTAAAGGATAATCACGAGAAGCTTATAATCAAGGTTGAAGAAGATCATGAAATATTAGTCCAAGGAAAGAAGGATGTAAGTTTTGAAGGAAAATTGAAGAATCCAATTAGGCAACCCAATGTTTTTAAGTTTTCAAATTCTTTTCATGGCCATTGTTTTGTTTGTCATCATGTTGGTCATAAGGAAAGAGACTATATGAGGAGAAGCAATCAGTCAAAGGGAGATCTCAGTCACATTCAAAAAGAAGGTATGAGAAATGTTGTTTGCTTTTATGTCATAAGGTTGGCCATATTGCTAAATTATGTCCAAAACAAGTAAAGAGATCTTAAAAGTATGTCAAAGGTTATAGAGCCCCTAAAAGCTGTGAGAAGAGTCAAATTTAGATTTGGAGACCTAAAATATTAAAGGTTGATTAGGTTGAGTTTAAGAGTGAAAATGAACTACTTGCTATAGTAGATAAAGAATCAGATAGGAAGGATTGTGCAAAATCTTTTGTTACATTTGAGCATGAGCTTTGTCAAGATAAGATAGTTGTAAAAGTTGAGAAGATGAAAAACATCATAAATGTTAAGGTTAGTAAGTCAAAAAGGTTAGACATGCTTAAATAGATTATAAGAGAAAGATATAAGGAAGAAACAAAGGAGATGTGGGAATCTCCTGAGATTTATTTCTAGAACCCTTTGTGTGGGGTGTCTCTTTTAGGCTTCAAGGAGACACTTTTAAGAAAAAAATTGAAGCATGGTGGATGATATTGGATCTTGGATATGTTGCATGACAAGAAGGTGAGTTGACAGATTAATTTATATATCTTTTGAGTGAATAGATTTTTGAAGAAAATTTTGCATTGGTGTTAAGGTTTGAGGCTATTAGAATGATTCTTGTATATGCAGTGTTTAAAAGTTTTAAAGTGTTTCAAATTATTATGGTCACAAGAAATTAGAATGTTGAAAAAGAGATAATAGTTTCAAAAAGGAAAAGGATACTCATGTAGATTCAATCAAGGAGGATCAGAGTTTCAAAGCCCTATTCATTAGAAGAAGGTTCAGAAATGTTCTTGGTAGAAGAAATAACCTAAAGATTCTTTTTTGGTACATACAGCTTTGCATGTAAGAAATGAAGATTAGCCATGGTTCGTTGATAGTGGATGTTTGAGGCATATGAAAGGAGACAAAAGTAAAGAAGATCAATGCTAGCATAGTGAAATTCAAAGATAAAACCACTGCAGATAGCCGAAAAAGGTACTTTGAGTTTGGATAATGGTAAAACCAAGACTAAGAATGTTTTATAAGCATAATCTATTGAGTGTAAGTCAAATATGTGTTCAGGGATACACATTAAAGTTTCATGCAAAAGGTTGAGAGATTAGAAGAAAATATTCAAATGAGTTGTTTGTAGATTCTCAAAGGACAGACAATGATTTATCAAGATATCTTCTGAAAGGCATGATCAAAAGACACATTCAAAGATCTACAAGAGGAGTTGGGAGTAATTTTTATTACTTCCTGCCATTGATGTTTAGCATCAGTTGAAGGGGAGCTAAGTGTTAGCTCTAGGTAGGCCCTTTGCCATTGATGTCAAAGTAGGAGAATAATAGGTATAGGTATAGGTGTAGAAATAGGCATAGGGAATAGGTATAGGTTGCTACAATAAGGGGGAGTTATTTTATGTTTTTAGATGATAGTATGTGTAGGTGATAGGATGTGGTAGTTTTAGGATTGAGGTTGCCATCAATGACAAAATGGGAGATTGTTGGAAATATTATCATTGATGTCAAAGGTCTAGCATTATTGGTGATAAAGGCCCCATTTCTTTTAATAATGTTTGTAATAAATATATCTTGGCTAATGTGTGTTAATATTTATTTAATATTAATGAATATATTTTTGGTTGCATATGAGACAAAAGAAGGGCCCATGAAGAAGTCAAAGAGCCATGGGGTAAAGACAAAAGAAGGGTGGGACACATTTCCCCTGAAGAGTCATCTTGGGGAATTCCAAAAGTCACCAAGTGAAGACAAAAGAGGAAGGGCACAATTTCTCATGAAGGGACACTTTCAGGAATACAAAAAGTCATCAAGATAAAGACAAAATAGGGAAGGACGTTTTTGCTCATGAAGGATCACCACATGACTTTTCAAAGGCAAGGATATGAAGGGTCATACAACTTTGGTGCCATTTTCCATGAGGATTGAAGGGTCACAAAGGGGGAAGGCCAAAGGTCATTTGGAAAGCTATAAATAAAGGCTTGAGAAGACATTTGTAATGAGAGTGATAGAGGTTGATTTGATATTGTAATTTCTAGCTTAGAAGAGCAATTGTGAGAGATGAATATGATTTGTATTTGTTATATCTAGCTTAGAAGAGCAAAGGTGAGAGAGAGGAAAGAGATCTTGTAATGAACTATCATTTATTGAGATAAAAAACATTGAGAGATAGTTGTGTGGTATACACAAAGGGGTTGGTGCTCCTGTGGGTTGGTGCTCACGAATTTTTGTTGTGTATGTGCTCGGCAAAGGGGTTGGTGCTCCTGTGGGTTGGTACTCATGAATTGTTGCTATGTTGGTGCTCAACAAAGGGGTTGGTTCTCTTGTGGGTTGGTGCTCATGAATAGTTGTTGTGTTGGTGCTCAGCAAAGGGGTTGGTGCTCCTACAAGTTGGTGCTTGTGAATATTGTTTGGGTTGGTGCTCATTCATATACTTGAGATTATTTTTCATGGTTTTTTCCACATTGGCTTTCCATGTTATATCTAGTGTCTCTCTCTATCTTGTGTGGTGTTTATTGTTTTAGTTTTATTGCATATCTTGAATGTTTGATTAAGTGAAATTTGATAAAGAGAAAGTTTTATAAGATATATGATATACTAATTCACCCCCCCTCTCAGTCTATCCTGTGCTTTACATAAACTCTTCTCAATCTTAATATTATATGATGATTGGTATCAAATGTAGTTGGTGGTTGACCCCATTTCATCAATAATTTGTGTATATGAAATTTTGTTCTCTATCTCTTGCATGTTTTGAATTTGTAATCTTTAATTGCAAATCTATGATAAAATATGTTACATAATAAAGAAAAGGGAAAAGTTGGCTATCATACAATAATTTATCGGGTAAAATAGTTGTATGTCAATGGCTTTTAGGTATTTTAAAATCTCATTATACTTTTCATACTCATAGATTATTTAGTTTTAGTGTTGAAAGATGAATGCAAACAGTTGAATTTTTGTAAATTATGTTGGTTTCAATGATCAAATTTTGATTTGATATCTTTCAAAATGCTTGGCTGAGATCAACCTATAGAAAATAGTAATGATGATGGATGAGGTCAAAGGTCAAATCAAGGTAGTCAGTGTACCCATAGCCAAGGTTCTAACAGAACTAGATTTCATCCTAGGCATTTTGGGCCTAGATTTCCTCATGACATGAGGATGTCCATCCACTTTGATGCATCAAATCCTAACTTCTAGAATGTTTTGAATTCCCTTCCTATTTAGAGATGTTTTAGTGGCTTTAGAGGTTTTAGGGGTCATAGAGGTTTTTGAGGACAAAGGTTTGGGGCTTGTACCAAATCCTTGAATAGTTATTCACACTTTCTTGAGCACCATCTTGAGTATGACCCTTATCTATAGTTTTAACCTCCTATATTTAGAGGGGATCTAGCTGACTAACCTTTACTAGCCCATCAGTTTCTTGACAATTAGCCAAAAAATCAATTAAATAAAGATGTGGTTCATGTTAAGGACCTTAGGAACATTTCCACTATTTTAGATACTCTTGCTCCATCTAATAATGAAATTGGTGGGAAATGTAGGATTTTAAACCTTTCAGGATCCCATAGTGAGCCTATTTTGAGAGCTAAGATATTGAATTTTAGGGGTCAAAGATTTGGTAGTAAAAGGAAGCCTTTTGACATTCCTAATCATGTTGCTAAAAAGGATGCTACTAAGAAAGGTAAAGAATCTGAGGCACTCATTGAGCTTAGGGGGATTAAAAGGGTGAAGTTGGAAGTTGATGATGACACGTCTGAGACAAACACTAGTTTGTTGCCTTTTCCTACATCTGAAATGGAGTATAATGTTTGTCTTGATCAGTAAAACAAACCTATTATAAAGGTTTTATTAGATTCAAATTGATTATTGGTTATCCAAGGAATAACTTTATTTATGTAAAAAATGTGATCCAGTTTTAAAACTTATCTTGGTATTTATTTTTGAAGACATGGATAAATAGATATTATGAGATATAATTAATATATGCTTAAGTTAAAATATAAATTTCATTATGGTTAAAAAAAGAGTAGGATTTATTAGTTTATTATTTATTTATAATTATTTATGTGTCTTACTTTATTGTTAATAAGATGGGGTCCCCACCTGTTAAGATTAGTACTCAGTTTCTTTCATTTAAATAGTTTGATTTAAATAAGAATTTTAGAGTCTTAATTAATCTCTCCATATATTATATATTAGTTAATTAGATTTATAAGTCAATTTTTTAATATTAACTAATAACTAACTAAAATTTAGTTATAACTTATATCATAACTAAATTTGAATGAGAAAAAGAGATCAAACTTTCATTTGAAGACAAAAGTTCAACATGTATTGAGGACTATAGTATTATTATAAAGTCATTCATTCATCTCTTCTTTATATGCAATATCTCCGAGATAGTACAACTTTTTAGATAGACTCAATGGTACTTTATATGATGGTTGAGTAATAAATTATACAACATAGGTATATCCAATTATTTTTGTCATCTATTACTAATTATCTAAAATTTTCATAGTCTAATATATTTTGATGACTATTATTTACAGTCCTATGTGAAAAATTCAAAGTATTCAACCTAAAAAAGATGATCACTTCACATTATCTTTGACACTTCATTGATCTAATCAATTGTTGATTTGTCCTTTTTCAAGTTTTTATATTGGAAAATGTTGGAATTCTCATTTCAAATATGTTTTTATGTTAAGATGACTCTCATGTTGAGACTCACAACTCTTTTGTAAATATTTGACTTTCTTTAATAGATAAATTTGAGTTTTCTTTAATTTGTTTAGTGTTTTTTGTTTATCTTTATGGTTTAGTTTAGTATTTCTAGAAGTTTATTAATAGTAAGTTGGCACTAACTATTAATTTAGTTCTTAGTTTAAATCTTTTCTAGTTTATTATTTAGTATCCCTTTAGTAGTTGCTTTAATTACCCTATTTTTGTTAAATGCTTCATTTATTTAATTTCTACTTTTAATAGTTTAATATTATTCTATATTATCTCTTATTCAAGGTATACTTTTAGTTCATTACATGTTATAGCAGTTTTATAATATTATGTTCCTTCGTTTCTAGTTTTTAGATTAGTTTTACTTTTACCTTGTTCTCTTTCTAATTTCATGGTAATATTTTCTATTTAGTTTTTATTTCTTGTTTCATTCTTTATTTATTTTTTGTCTTTCTTGTTATTTTATGTTAGTGCTTTCTTATCACTTCGTTGGATAATGAACAATGGAAAAATATAATGAAGCATATTTTCATACACATATCTTCATAATCAAATTTCTATTCTTCAAGAGATTGTCTAATTAATAGATTATTTCTGTCAGATAGGATAGATTATAGATTCTTATTTAAACTGATTCTTAATTAATATAGATTCTCAATTATGATAATAGAATAAATTACTTTGATAACTTATTGATTATTTTCCTAGTAATTATTATAAACCCCTTTGCATCTTTAGGATCCTAAAATTAACCTTTAGAACCCCTAAAATTAGAATTGTATGATTCCAATTTGACCTTCACAATAGGAAAAAGGGTTTATTTGTTGACATGACAATTTTTTTTATTAACAGGTCTCCCATAAGCTTTAGGATTTTTAGGCAATTTGGTTATATAGAGTGCATTATGAGTACTATATTATCTAAAGCCTTTATTATTTATATAGAAGTGGTTGGATATTTTTTTTGGAGGCATGGATGAGGTAGATGCTAAGCTATTTGGTTCAATGTAATTAGCTTCTAGACTTGATTCAATGGCTTTTCATTTTTTGGCTTTTTATCTATCTAATTTAGGCATATGATTCATGCCAAACTAGTAGTTATAGATTTTATACTTAGCTTCAAGGTGTTTAAAATATTGATATGGCTGAAGATCAACTAGTATAGTCATTTCCATTCTTGAATGTGGAAATTTTATACACTGATGCAATGTATAAGTTATATCCCTGATTTCATGGATCTAAGGTCAGCCCGATAATAGATTTTAAGATAGTTTTAGGTCTAAAACATGGCACAAATTATCATGGTTCAATGGTCCAATGACCACTAGTAGGCTAATGGTACCTTGAGATTCTCATTTTTATTATCATATGCCTTGATAATGATGTTATTTGGCTGAAATTTGGATGCTATATATCCAATATGTTTGACCAACTTTAGAGACACAATGTTGAGACCCAAACCATTATTTATAAGGATGCATTTAACTCTATAGTTCATTATACTAACTTTAATGTATAATGGGCTATTATGCAGAGGGAATATAAAAGATATATCACTTTGGTCAAAGGTGAGGCATTGGCTAGGGGCTAATTGTCTCGGCATGGCTTGGAATTTATATGGAGCGATGTCACCTGGCATGAAGGATTGGTTCAAATACTCATTCAAAATATCTTTGTGGATGGCAGATGAATTCAATAAATCTATGATGGATATATGTGCAGGTGTCTTCTTTAGTTATTCCATAATATCATATGTCTTCCCATTAGTTTTTTCATTTGGTTTATTTTTGATAGGCATGGAAGGCTAATTAGGTTCACTTGTAGTATTTGGATATGGTCCCTTGATAGTAACCCTAGCTCATCAAGTTATTATTGCATAATGTTGATTTGGTATTTGGATTTGGTAGTTAGATAGATAGGTAATGAGGCTTGAAATGATGATTATTGGATGGCATGGTCCTTTATTATCAACATAGTCTATAGAATAATCACCAGCATAAGGATATTGGTGAGCATTGGTTAGCAAATATGCATTATTGGGTGAAGATCTAGGTTTATTTGTATTCAATCTAAGGTTGAGAGTGATGGTGGAAACATGACCACCTAAAATATGTCCTGAAACATTTTTATATGTATATGCAATGACATGATGACCTCCTTGGTTGGTTTGATTGTTTTTTCCTTCGTTCTAACCATTCTTTTATTGTTATTGTGGTTGGTGTTATTGATGTTGATTTTACAGTGGGGTTCTTTGTTTCTATTTTTGGTATTACTACTAGTTGTTTTTATTTTTATTTTAGGTAAATGGATTCTAGTAGATACCCAAGTTATAATTTTTCATAGGAGCATGGGTATCACTTTCTATCTTTCTATTTTCCAACATATTCTCAACCAAATGTCTGAGTTGAATACACCATCTTATGGAATGCCCTCTAACATGATGGTAATCAAAAAATTCATATTCATTATACCAATAAGGAAAAGGAATCCCTTCAATAAATGGTTTTGGTATTGGCCAACTAATTATATTTGCTTGAACTAATAATTAGAACATAATTTTAATCGGCTCACCAAGATCAATGAATTGTCAAGTAATGGGTCGTGTTATCCTTAAATGAAGGACTTATAATTAGTTTTAATTTTGTGGTGGTTACTTTTGTGGAATTCCTAATTGAATGTATAGAGGAGGTGGTTGTTGAGTGGGTGGAGGTAAATGGATAGTTGGTGTTTTCACCATATAAACATGGCATGATTTAGTAACCCCATTGCCAACAACATTATTATTATGTTTTAGGGTTTAGTTCTCTCATTATTATTGGATTTATGTGGCATTAAATTTTTTATTTGAATTGGGTTATAATTATAGTTCTATCCTTGATTCTGGTTTTGGTTCTAATTAGAAGAGGATTGATTAATTATGATTTTATTTACAAGGGCTTTCTCAATATATATTCCTTTTTCTATGACCTATTTGAACATATGAGCACATTATAGTTCGAGATGGTAGGATATATAACTATGTAATCTCATATTAAAAATCATGGCCAACTATTTATCTGGAAGATTATGAGTAAATTAGCTTGTTATTACTCTCCAAAATTACAAGTATGTAGTGAAACTTTCACCAATATTTTATTTAGCTTGGCCTAAATACACAATAATAATCTTGTGCTTGAGATTATTTGAAAAGTGCTATACGAAACTCTTTGGGAGATAATCAAATTTAGGTATAAATTTCTTCAGTACTTTCAATATCCATTCCAAAGCTTGTGTAGGTAAACTCCTTGGGAAGAGTATAAACAAATATATGTCTCTATATGCTACCAGCTGGTAGGAAACAAATAATTCTCTTAGATGTTCTATAGGTTCACGTTTTATTTTTTATTTGTTTAATTTAGGTGGCTCATAACCTGGAAAAAATGGTATTCACAGATACTCCATGTTGAATGGGTAAGAGCATATCTCACCTAGTTTAAATTTATTTATTTGTTTTCTAACATGTATAGCTTGAATTGCATCCTTCATCTATTATAAATATTGGGAAAGGAAATAAAATGGAGTGGCTTGTTTTTGTTTAGGTTGCATGGTCAAAGGTGGATTACCCTAAATAGGATAGGTATATTATGGTATATTGGTTGAATTAGCCAAATGACTAGGTATGTGTAGCTGTGCATTAGGATTATACTATGTATATAGAATATGCTATTGTTGAAGCACATTTTGGGTTGGATTGGATACATAACCTCGACTAGTGAATTTTGGATGTAGTAATGGAATTTATCTCTACTAAATGTGTTGGTATTTTTGGGTTTGGGAGGGAACTTGTCGCCTACTTATTTAACCCTATTATATATAGGGAACACATTTCTAACTAGATCCCTACTATAAGAGGTGTTGGTATTTGGATCATTATTGCATGTGTGATGCCCATTGGGTAAAATACAATTTTTTTCTAACACATGAAACCTATTATACACAATAACCTTATTATTGGCTAAAAACTTATTTGTTGGATTGACACTTATTGTTGAAGTGACACTTTTTGTTGAATAGGCAACTATTGGTGAATAGGCACTTGTTGTTGGTTAGGAAACTATTGGGAGTTTTTCATTTGTTATTTTTGACCAAATAACACTTTATGACTAATAGGAATGTGTTTTTGGTTAGGCAACATCTATTATTTATAAGGTATATTGGTCTATGCTTGTTATGGTCGAGTATTTGTTATCACCTATTGAGGTGGCATAGTGTTCTGCACTTGTTGTGGTGGTAAGTTGGTATATTATTATTTTGTTTCCATTATTTTACATTTGATATAAAAAAATTGGTTGAGGAGTGGAGGTTGCTTGTTTATTTTGGGAAATAAATATACATATTCCCTATTATTACAATCTACTTGTGGTGTTATTTGAAGGAATCTATTGTGTATTACTTGGTAATAAAGTATACCCACTTTGGTTTAAATTATAATGCACTTGCATGATATCCACAATATTTTTCATGAGGTATTCTATTTGAGCAACAATCTCTTCCATCAAAATATGGACATTATACATATCACCAACCAACATGCTTTGGATAAAGGGGTCTATGTTTTGGATTGCATAGCCCAAGACATATATTTGTTTCCCTATTGATAAAGTTATCACAATAAATGACATGCTATAAATAGCCTTTACATTAAGATTAAAAACTAGATTGAGATAGTTTTGGAATGCTTGTTGTACGTATTCCATTTATTCATCCATAATGCCTTTCCCTTTTGAAAGTGTATTTTGGTTATTTTATGGAATTTAGAATAGATCTTGACTATAAATTATTGATTATTGTTCTAATGGTTTAATTTAAGGTGCATTTCCACTCGTGTGGAAAGTCTGCTAAAAGCTTGGCTCTTACTTTGACAAATCTAACAAGAAATTCATATTTTTTTCTAACAAATACCATTTAAACAAATATAGATCATAGATTTTCTGTGTTGGCATCATATCATATTATGGATTTTGTTGTTGCCTTTGTTTGATGTTAGGCATTGTTTGAGTAAGGTACTATGTTGTTTTCTCTAGCTCTTGGCTTGGATAAGGAGGTAAAGTCATCAAATACTAAACTAAAGGGTCATGCATTTGTTTAATTTATGGGATATTATTATATGGATAGGGATCCATCTCATAATCTATGTTTTCATATAAATCTTGAATAAAAGGGTCATTAGTCACAAAGTTCTCATAGCCTAGATTATATATGGTCTTACTACATGTGTAACAAGGCATGTTTAGATCCATGTATAAGTCCCATAAAAAAAAGTGTCTAAAGGTAACAAATAACTGAGGTCTAAAAACAAAGGATCTTTGGATATATAAAAGATACACAAAGAGATAAACAACTAAACTAGGCAAAGGAAGAACAAAATAAACATGAGACCAATCTAACAAAATGATACTAATTTTCCCAAAGGTAGTTATACATAGTGATAAAAGTAGCACAAAGGATCAAAAATCATCTATGGCTAAGGTATTGATTTTTTGAGAGGAAATTATAATCAATGATGAAAGTGTCTAAACAAAGTAAAAAAATTACAAACTAGGAACAAAATATATCGATGATTTTCCCAAAGGTGGTTATAATTATTCGAATGCTAAAAAAAATGCTAGACTCAAAAACACAAAAATTAAAAATAAAAAATAAACTAAACTAAGGAAATTGGCTTGTATGACACTTGGTAACTAGATATTTAAGAATCAATTCTTGATTTCAAAAGAAAATTTTGGAATAATGGAACTAAGACACTTAGAATTTGGCACAACAAAATTTCAACAAGGCACATGGCAGCAACTTGGTTCAAAAGAATCATAAATAAGATATAAAATAAACAAAAATTGCTAGGTCTAGTCAAAGGGGTCTTTTAGATCAAATAGGAAATCAACCCAAGTAACATAATCCAAACACAAAAGGTAGATAACCTAAGCCCAAATTAGATGAGGCTTTGGTGCGAACCTAATTAGTTTAATATTTTCAATTTGAAAGGTTGAGTTTCAAATTTAATGCGAAAAGACTTGAATGTTATAAGGTAAAAGAGCTAGACCAAAAATGGGTAGTGTAACCATGAATGTAAAATAAGAGAGGTATATAAATAGTTTGGTACTTGGTTGAAAAAGTGATAAGAGATTATAAATGATTTAGGTAGCATAATAATTCTCCTTCAAACAAATGTCATGACAAATGATTTTAGACTCAAAAAATCCAAGGCAAATGTTTGAGATGAAATGGGAAGCATAATGATGCCTTGTTTAAACAAGTGACACATAAATTGTTTTGGAATAAAAAATATTCTAAGGCAAAAAGTGTGACATAAAATAGATAGAGTAAGACTTCTTAAGCTGAAGGGGTGTGAGAATAACTTGATAGTTTTGGACTTGTTTTGATAAGATAATATAAACAAATAGTTTTAGTCTAAAAACACACATGTAAATTAAATAAAATATAATTAGCACTAATGTCCATCCTAGATCTAAAAATTGACATAGGTGTGCATATATTCTACTAAAGTTTCCATCGATATACCAATGCTTAGGAGGATTAATTAAGTGTTATTTCGAAAATTAAAGTACAGGTGTATGTAAAGTTTTTATGCCCCATCTATATCTCAAGCATTGATACGTGGCATGATTTTAGAGTGTGGAACACTCAAAATTTGGAAAGACATATTATGGAAAGTGGGGTTTTGAATAAAATATATAGATCTTGAACACACTAAATGGTCCCATGTGTGGATAACAAAAGGGTAGAATCACATCAATTGAGTCCAAACTACCTAGCTTGTTATTAAATGGTTTAGTCTTTTACATAATGAATTCATCCATGTACTTCTTAGTGAATTTTGATGTCTATCTGTCACATGGCCTTGGTACCCATTAGTATGGTTATGCTAACCACTCACCACTATCCCATCTACTAGTTTGCCTAATTTATATACCCCATTATGGAGTGGGGTTGGTATGATGCTAGGAGATGAAACCTAAGGTCAACACACCCCTAGATAACTTGTGAGGGAAAGAGAGATGCCATCCAAAATATAAATACATAAAATTAAATAAATGAAAATATAAATATTTTCAAGGTTGTTTCTAGGTCACCTAAGTCACTTAGAGCTTGGGGAGAGCATACACAACATTCGTTCTAACATAAATTTTTAAACAATGGCAATAAACTAAGTGTATACACATATTATTTTAAAACTTTTATTGATTATTGACACTATGTATCTTTTAATAACCCATTGAGTCTCAATATATCTTAGTACATGCCTTAAGAGGTACACAAAAAGGGGTACACTAAAAAAAGGGTGGGCAGACCATTGGTGGTTCACAGGATTATTGTCCCTTTTGCCACATGTTATCTACACATTTATCTCCTAAAACTATTAACCCTAATTTTGTTCTTATTTTTAATACTTATTTAAGGTATCTACTACATTTATCCTCCATTTCCTCACTTAAAACCCATTTTATTAGTTAGATGTACTAGGTTGACTGGGTTAACTTTTTACAATTTTAGGTTATTTTTCACTTAGGAGCTAGTTGACCTTTGGCTGACCTAGCTCATAACCTAGTGAATTATTATTTGAAACTATGCTAGGTCGAATGGGTTGACCCTATCAACCAAGATTTTTGAAAGGGTTTAGGGTCAATTCCACCTATAAATACAAATTAATTTCCATCATTTGATAAGAAGAAGCAAAATAAGAAGTAAGAGTGTACAAACATCTACTTATTAACCATTCTACTTGAGAAGTAAAACTTTGGGTTCTATAATTTATTTGAAGATATGGATCTTGTCTTGTGTATAAGTCTTTTGGATGAATTAATATGTTGTGTAGCTTAGATATGATATATATTTTTCATCCTTACATACCACAATAACCTCTTGCAAATCACCTTGGCCAAGGGAGAGATTGAGGCTCAACAAGTTCATCTTCAGACATAAGTATTCATAAATTTATTTCTCCTTTCATAAGAGTAGATAGAATGCATTTTTGCTTCTATTCCATGTATTAGGATTCCATATACATTGACATGAGTAATTTATTTTATGTATGTTTAGTTTTATTATTTTTTTCCCTAATTTATGCCACAAGCTTTGGTGAGCACTAGATTAGATTTACTTTA
Organism: Torreya grandis; assembly: GCA_037957365.1. NCBI lineage: Eukaryota > Viridiplantae > Streptophyta > Pinopsida > Cupressales > Taxaceae > Torreya > Torreya grandis. Next base: position 724,451 of record JARHVA010002459.1, read on the forward strand.
CTTATTATTAATATAGGTGAAATTTCTAAAACTAGGACCCCTTTAGGGTTATTACATTATTATGTTAGACCAGACACTTTAAAACCCTCCTTATCATGTTTAATTATGATAAATTATCCCCTAATTAGGTCTATCATATCCCCATATTTGTCATGTTCCTACTTAACAAATGCATTCCTAATCGTAAGTGTAGGTATGCTCTATCTTCTTCCAGAAAGGATTGATTAAAAGACATGTTGAATTTATGATTGCATACATTATGGTGAAACTAATGTGAAATAACCCTTATAGGATTTTTTTCACTTATGTTTCATTATTTTTATCATATATTTGCCATACTAGGTTGATTGCATCGACACAATTTTAACTTCTATGTGCAAGTTTGACATAGTCACATCTATATGACCATGTTATTTCTATGTAGGCTATTTTTTAGGTATATACTAATAGATCAACCCATTTAACCTAGTACATTTTTTAAGACTTTTAGACATCCAATCCAAACTACTAGGTTGACTCAATTGACCATATATATTTTAGGCACTTAGTAAAAGGCTTTTACAAAGCTAGATCAACCTAATTGACCCTATTAACATGATTTTTAGGTAGTTATCAAGGTTATTTTATATAAATATCATTTATCTACATATTAAAACTCATCAAGATTAATTTTTACCTTTCTCTCTTTTCTTATAGTGTTTCTTTCCATAGTTTTTAATCTTTAAAAATACCCCTTTACAATCAATTAGATCAACCTCGTCGACCCAGTTATGTATTCTATGTGTTATCTAGATAACTAGGTTGACTCTATCAACCCTGTTCATTTTTATACCTTTGATTCGATATTATATAGGTGACACTATTGACCCTATTTTGTATTTTTTGCATACATTATCAACTACATCGACACTATACTATGTTTCAAAGTTGGAATTAACCTTTATATACTAGTAATTAGCTCACACTTTCATTACCTGTTACTTTCATGCCTAGAATAGATCACATATTCTAATTAGGTGGTTTTTAATTCAATGTTTAGTTTCATTATTTTTTATTTTATGTAAACATGACCAAATATCAAAATCTTAAACAAGAACTTTAACAATTATCTACCCAAGGCCTACCTCCTTGGATTTCATCACCAAGGGGGAAGCTGACTTAATTTTATAGACAAGTATAAACATATGGTTAATGATATATTTTGGATAAACATCTAACACCCTTATCATCATGGTATGTTAAGTGAAGGGGTAAGCCCCAATACTAAACCTATATAATTGCCAATACATATCCTTTTCAGCTCAAATGTCCTAAAACTATCCTTAGATTGATTTTTAGTTCCTTAATTACAACCAACTTCCTATCACATTAAAAATATTATAATAATCTAAAAAAATGTAGGTTGAATACTTAATTATCTTTTAATTTTCAAGTTAATTTCTTTCTCTTTACTCAATTATATTTTGTATTACAAAAAATTGCATTACCTAGTGTTGGTACAAGGTTTTATGCTGTGTTCCTCAATTGGATCACCCTCATTGATAAAATTTATTGTTTTTTTCCTTTAATTTTTATTTTTTACTTGAAAAATTATTTGTCTCAGTGTTCGATCATTTAGGTCAACACACTTTGTTTTATATTGTCTAATTTTTCCTATCTATTTTGCTAGGTCAACCTAGTCAACCTTATACACTTTTTCATCCCATATTTACTTTACTGGGTTGACTCAGTCAATAGTGTACATTTTTAGGCCCTATTTTCTATGTTAGGTTGACCCAATCGACTATGTATAGTTTCCTATCAATTACTATTTCCTTGTGTGGTTATCTAGTCTTATTCCATAATGATGACATATTTTTAGCCTTCTCTTAGTCAATAACATTGCATAATTAAGGAGTTGGATAATAACCTCACTTATTTTATTACTTCAGATGAGACTATCCACTCTATTCCTTCCTATTCTCCTAAACCAAAACCAATCACTGCACAATGTAATGTAGTTGAGGTCATTCATCCTAATCTTCCTTCCAATACCAATGTTGGGAAACCTCCACCTGCAAATAATCCTCCTCCTACCAACACTAATAATATTCTTCCTATCAACATTAATACCCCTCCTAAAAACACCAATCCACCTATTAATACAACTTAACTTCTTACACAATTCATAAAAAATGAACATCATATAAAAAACCAATCAATCTCAAATGATGAACATGTAGCAACATTTATTAAACATGACTAGTCAACCACCTCAAGTCATCATGTCTCATTCAAATCCAAATTTCATCCCTCCTCTTAGAGATTCCAATGGGAATATCATCCCTCAACCTCCAATTAATAACAAAATTCTTCAACATATTCAAAATTAACCTTTAGACCCATTCATTCCATCCATATATATTGAAAACATTTCTTCAACCATTACATATAATGGGATAAAGGACCCTACCATATTTCTTATGTCTTTGGGTAATCTCTATAAGGAATGGGTCCAAACTAACACCTTTTCTACCACCAAGCTCTTAGACAAAACCTTTTTTGGTGATGCACTTGAATGATATATCCAACTTCTTAGACATTATATCTCACAACTAGAGGATTTATTCAATGCTATATTGAAGGACTTTCATCATGATGACCTTCCTAAAAATTACCTTAGCCATTTCATCAATGTCAAATAAATTCCTAATGAATTTTCTCATACTTTTATCAAAAGATGGAATTCTCTTTCTCATAAAGTGTACCATAAAATGAATGATTATAATTTTTAAAAATTATTTATCACTACTCTTAAACCTCCCCTTCAATATAAAGTTTGAATATTTTCACCTAAAAATGTAGAAGAAGCCTTAGACCAAGAAAAAGGCAAGACTTTCTTATGACTCAATTTGAAACACCTCCAACAATTATTAAAGAACCTTTATAATAGTTTTATCATAACATTGAGTCATATAAGCCTCCCCAACCTCAAAATGGAGCATCCAATTCAACCAATTTTAACCCAAGCCACCCACCCTTGATTCTATAACAACTTAAGAAGAAATTTCCACCCTCTAAACCCATGAGCTCTGATCCTTCCAAACCTCCTCCAAAATTTTACAATCCTGATAAATGTTTTTGGTGGCATGATAATATAGGTCATTCTCATGATCTTCACTGATTTCTTCTTTTTTCCATGCTTGGTACACATTTCAATCTTAATACTCTAGTAAAACAATGTTATCAAAACTATCTTCGAGCTTTTGAATTCCAATCTTAAAAACCATAATCACATCAACATAAACTACCTAATGAATAAAAATAATTATCCCATACCTACATCTCATCTGGTAATTTTGTTCAAACCATAATGATCCTTCTTCCTACACCAATAAGGAAAGGATAGATAACATGAATAACTTTAAATATATCATTACATCCATTGAACCTCAACCTCTTAGATCACATGAACTAAAAGAGTAACTAGTTAAAATTCCTACTCCAAAGCATATCATACATGGTCCTCCTTTACCTCCTCATACCTGTCCTTCCCATCATATGTCACATTCAACCTCCTTAAAATGTAATAAACCAACACATTTACCTATCTTCAAATGCACCTAGCAACCCAATGCAAATAATTTTAAGGGTTCAATGTTACCTCACTCCACCTCACATGTTGGGACATCTTGTAATGCCCATCCACATGTCCCTTCAGATTTTGGAGCATCTTAAGATGCCCATCCCTACATTCACTTACCCTCTGGGGTATCTTGCAGTGCCCAATCTTATTATACAATGTATAATAATAAACACATTCAGCTTCAAGAAAACTTCTGAGACTTATAGACTTGTATTTCACATGCTCATATTTGATAAAAATGTTAGAATAGGTCTTACTTGTTATTTTTTGTCTCATGTTTATTTGTGCACTTTACTTCTTTTAGTTTCACTTTACTATCATCATTATTTTCCTTTATGTTCTTTGATTTTATTACACATCACATTTGGCATTTGCTTTCATTTTTGTCCTTATATATCTCTTTTATTTTTTTATTTTTATGTCATTCTTTTCCTTAGTATATTTATGATTATTTTTCCTTATTTAGCATTCACCTCATTAGTTTTCACCTTGTGAGTTGTAGTGTAATACCATAGATAGGACTTGACCTTCCTCATAAATTACCATATTAAAATAACTTTAAATCATTTTTTGATGACTACTAAATTCATTAGTACTTGTGCTTGATCTATTTTAGGTTAGTATGGATTCTCGAGTGACATGGATATCATAAGCATAACCCCATCCCTTTTTTATAGCACTATTTTACCTCCTTCTGATCATCTATGAGTATATACATCATTGTATCACTTATTACATAGATTAATCTCTTATGATCCCCATATGTCCCTTATTTCCTTTCATTTGAGGCTCACCTCAGTTAATTTTGAGATTTCACACTTACTTGTGGGAAAGTCTAGGATTCTTTAGACACCTTGGTCTTAAGGTCCTTTTCTCTAGTGACTAAGTGTAAGCTCTCTTATGTTTGTCATGTTTAACACCCATGTTTGGTTTTCCAAATCTGTATGGAGGAGTAATATAAAAAATCCATAAATTAAGTTAAAATCCAAATTTTATGAAAAAAAGGGCAATAATATAGTAAAAGGAAACATACAAATCTCAAAAGTTAAATCACACTAAAATATGTGATCAAAGCACATCTCTTTCTTCTAGTCAAATCTCAAACTCCACAGTTGGCCTCATGATAGAGCTGAGGTCCATTGGGGTGCATTATGTTAGTAGATTAGAGAAGGATAATTAAAAAATCCTTTAGTGATACCTACTTTCTCAAGAAAGTACCCAATCTTTGCATTAGACCAATGACTCTATAAGGGGTCTTGAGGAATGAGGAACACATTGTGGAAAGGTAGTTCCATTTTAATGTTCATGCATATAGACTTCATGGGATGATCTATATACTTCACTTGTTAGCCCAATATTTTTGTTCATTAGTCAAAATGTCCTAAATCCTTGGGGTTGATAGTTCTTAGTCTTTCTCACTTACCTAGTGTGTCTCATTCTTACTAAATATGTTCACATAACCCATATGGTGCCTCACATTCCTTATTTAAATTACATTTTCATTGCATTCCCCTTGTTTGATATTGAATTTAGCTGATCATATCCTTGATTACATCTACCTTATTACACCTCTTGGTTTATAGTTTGTGAGTTTCATTGTAATACCTTGGATATGACCATGGCTTCCTCACAAACACCCTTAAACCATTTTCTTACCACACCATCTCATTTTCATACTAATTCATGTAATTATGTGGTTATGTTTTCTTACATTACATCTTATAAAAATCACTAAGTGTGATTTTTCATCCTTTAGTAGCTTTCTGATTTTAATTTCTCCATCATGTTCTTATTTGATTTTTGTGGACTTCACTTACCTTACATATGACATTTTGAAATCTTACATGTTTCTCTTTATGTATGACTTATTTATTTTTTTATTACATATTAAATTACATCTCCTTTTTATTCATTCATATTTTTCTTTATGTTTGATTTATCATGCTTATCTTACATGGGGTTACTTATCTTTATTAGATTTATCTTGCATTAACATTCCTTTTTGTCACTCATGTTTTACATTCTTCCCAACTTGATTTAGTATGTTCTACATTCCTTTTTTTCATTTACATTATACATGCTTTCCAATATGATTCAATGTGTTTTAAAATCATTTTTCATTCATTTACCATCATTAGTCATTTATTTTCCATCCTTTTGTCATTAATTTACCTTCAATATTTTACCCTTTCCTTAACAATCCTAATTTTACAATTTTTACTAATACCCTCATATCTTTACTTTAACTCATTTTTAATTATAATATGCCTATATCCCAAAATTTTTGGTTTTTGGTTCCTTTATAAACTATCTTCTATAGGTTCACCTAATGTTCTTCACATTGGACACCTTCACTTCTCTTATAGTTTACTTCTTTATCTACAACACTAAGGTAATTAAAGGTATGTGTTTTTAAATTATATACTTTTATTTATCTTATTTGTTGTGTACTACATTTTATTTATCATCAACATTATGTTTTATCATTTTCTATTTCTTGAAGCACCATTTCATGTTACACTCATGTGACAAGTGATGAGCTTTGAGTGGGGCATATGCATACACATAATATTTTCAAACTTTTATCAATTATTGACACCTTGTATCTTTCAATAACCCATCGAGTCTCAATCTCTCTAAGTGCATGCCTTAAGGGGTGCATCAACCAAGGGGTGGGAAAACCACTGGTGCTTTGTAGGATATTGTCCCTTTTGCCATATGTTATCTACACATTTATCTCCTAAAATAATTAACCCTAAGTTTGTTATTCTCTATTATACCAATTTTAGACATTTTATACATTTTATCCTCCTTTTCCTCACTTGGGTCATTTTATTCTCTATTCACCTAAATCCCATTTTATTAGTTAGATGTACTGGGTCGATTGGGTCAAACTTGTATAATTTCGGGCTATTTTTCACTTAAGAGCTAGTTAACCTTTGGCTAACCTAACTCATGACCTAGTGAATTATTGTCCAAAAATGTTCTAGGTCGAATGGGTCAACCCTATTGGTAGAGATTTTTAGAAGGGTTTATGGTCAAATCTATCTATAAATATATTTTTTTTCCATCATTTGATAAGAAGAAGTGAAATAATAAGTAAGAGAAAATAAACATCTACTTATTGACCATTCTACTTGAGAAGTAAAGATTAGGGTTCCATACTTTATTTGGAGATATGGATCTTGTCTTATCGATAAGTCTTTTGGATGAATTTATAGGTTGTGTATCCTAGAGTTTATTTGTCTTTGTCATCTTTACAAAACACAACAACCTCTTGGGAAGCACCTTGGCCAAGAGAGAGATTGAGACTCAATAGGTTCATCTTCAAATGTAAGTATTCCTAACTTTATTTATCCTTTTTAAAGAGTAGATAGATATGAATTTGTGTTTCTATTCCATTTATTAGGATTATGTATACATTATGTCAGTATATGTCTTATATTCATGTTTAGTTTTATTATTTCTAACCCCAACTTTATGCCACAAGCTTTGGTGAGCACTAGATTAGATTTACTTTACTTGTTATTAGTATATGTGAAATATAAAAACCTAGTAGCCCCTTAGGGTTATTACATGACTATGTTATACTATAGGCTTTGAAACCATCCTTACTATGGTGTATTGTGATAAAATATCCCCTAATCGGGTCTAGTGGATCCCCATATTGGTCATGTTCCCACTTAACAAATATATTCCCAGTCGAAAGTATAGATATGATATATCTTCTCTGAGATAAGATTGATTTATAGACATGTTGAATTTATGATTGCATACACTAAGAACTTTTGGTCACCTGATTACCCTAAAAGGGATAGGAAGAGAACATACATATAATATTTTATAATTGACCACAAATAAGGAAACTAGTTTAATTAACTTTGAAATCTATCTAATAATGAAAAACAAACATAAAGTGAAAAGGATATTAAGATCTATAACTAAAATGTGTGTTATTTTTAATAACACTAAATCAAAGTGTGATTGGAAATTTGTCCCCTTGGCCTTGTTTTCACTTGTAAAAAACTTCAAAAAATAAAAGAAAAGTGTGATTAATTAAATTTTAAGTACCAAACAAAATGTATGTGAGTTTTTAACCATGATTAAGATTATTTCTCTAGATCAGGTCCTAAAAAATGTTAGGGGTGTGCTTTCTTAGAAGCTAAAAATTAAGTGATTAAACAATAATCCATTTTGAGCTCTTAGGTTTTTATAAAAAAATAGAGTGAAGCCTTTAATTAGAAGGACAAATCCATTAATTTTATGAAAACATAGAAACAAAGATAAACAAAATGATGAATCCACCATTTAGTATGGCAGAGCCACTGATTAGGTTAGGCAAAGTTGCCTATATAAATAATAAAATAATAAAATAGAGAGTAATTTTACCTTGAAAAGTTGTTAATCAACATGAGCAAAGTTGTCGATTCTGTAAAGCCACCACTTAAAAAGCCAAATGCACCATTATAAAGCTACCATTTCTGAAAAACTAAAGATCACAAACAAACATGGAAATAGAAAAGCCACCATTACATAGGGTGAAGCCACCATTTACTCAAAAAATAGAATGGTTTATATTTCAAGGCTAAAACTTTAAACTTGAAGAATTAAATGCATTTGTTAGTAAAAATAAGGTTATCATATCATTATTCTTGGACATATGAGATGTGCGGTCCCATTAGGCATTCCATTATGTACCTTAGGTGTTCAAAAAGTAAATAATATGTATATTAGTCCCTTGTTAGTCAACATGACAAAAAATCAAGCATAAAAAGTACAATAGGACTAAACACTCTTACCTAAGAACTAGGGAAAGTATAACAAAATAAGCAATATCACAAAATAGAGATGAAGACAATACAAATTTATTGCCTTCTTTATCTAATTTGAAGCTTCATTTTTGGCATAAGGATGTTTGTCTCAGAATATGATGATTTGAGCATTCTATAAATTCTCTTATATGGTGGTATAATTTCTCCAATAGTCACTAATGGTTTGTTGTAAAGCTTAGCATAAATTGGGCATTATAACACTACTCTCAAAGGATTCAAGAAGGTATTCTAGTAGAATAAAATTGCACACAAAGGCTTGTTGGCATATGATGTGGGAACTTATATTTATAGATAAAATAGCTAACTCTAACTTGAGGGAGGGTTGGTGAAATTCTAATTTGGGTTGAACCTAAATTAATCCAGGTTGAGTCAATCTAACCCTGGGTTGGGTCAAAGCAATCATCAAATCTTGACACCTTAGTTTCAGATATTTGTGAGGCATGAAAAACTCACTTTAGATATTTATGAGGTGTGACTCATATTTTTAATATTTAGGAAATAATAGATAACTTTATTATCTCATTTAACTTTTGACTTCATATTTGTCTAAAAGTTACTTTTGTGGTAAATGATTTTCACTAATTTGATTTAGAATTTTTGTTTATCAAGTTAATTAATATTTTTAATGTAATTAATATTTCTTAGTAATTTTTGGCTTTTTTAAATTGTTTTAAATTTTATGAATTAATAGCTTGATAGGCCAAAAGTGTCAAATTACTAGGTCATAATTTGACTAGGGTTAAAATTGAACCAGTTTATTGGTGCATACATGGTAATATGACAGGTAATCTAGTCTCATCACATTTTCGGATAATTAAGTCTATTATGAATATGAATTTGGGAAAATAATGTTATTTTTAGGCTTAAAATGTGTCATTTTCTATAAATTGAGCTAAATCTTGGTCTAGGCACAAAAGTGGCCAAAATTAAGTGTCTAAAAAAGGCACTATGAGTATCTCATGAATCCACAAACACCCAAGAAGGATATTATATGGTAGATCAAGATTAGTTACATGATAAAGGATGTTATGGATGGAAAACCCAACCTGAATGGGTAAGGAAATGATTCCTTTGATTAGCATTCAGTATTGTCATATCCCTTGATATTAATAGTTTCATTATTTAGATCCATTAAAAGATAACCTAGACTTTGGACTAGTTTTAGTGTGATAATATTAATACCCAATCCATTATTGATGAGTAGTTTATTGATCTTGTAATGAATAATTGTAACCTTGATGTATGGAGAATTAATGTGGGAAGACCCATAGATGATATATCATTCTAATTAAACACTAATTATGGGCTGACAGATGAGTGTTTAACTATCACTTGAAATTTATCTAATAGAATATTGCTAAAGTACCTAAGATTGAATAAAAATATCATATAAGACATCTTTTTATGGTTGAGAGATACATAAAAAATCCATAATGAAAATATATTCTAGCATTTTTTTTAGTTGATTGACAAGGTCATATGGCTTCTTGAAGGGTGAATATTTGGTCTTAGACTAACCTTGAACATTTTTTTAATGGGAAGGTGGATTAGGATTAGCATAAGAAGGTACACAACCTTAAAGGGTGATTTTAGCATGTTGAGTTTTAATAACACAATCTCAGTTGGGATTAGAAATACCAAAGTTTAAAGTAGAAGAGATAGGTCTTGTAATAGTAACTTGAGAATGATAATCATAAAGAAGAGAAACTCACAAAATGGATGGACCTAATCCTAGGATAGAAGGGTTTGTTTATTAGGGGTGATAGGAAAAATAATTGATTATAATTATAGTTACGTGATGTTCCATGATATGTTGTAATCCTAGAGGGTAGCATGGTAATCAATGTTATGAGCCTAGGAATACTAATTATAATTATGATTATTGTTTGGTTAATGCTACAACTATTTCTAATCCTTATTGTTATGATAAAAGAAAGGGTTTTGATGAATTCCCATATTTTGACAAAAATTGGAGGATGAAGCATTATTGAACTCAATTTCTCCTCTTGTGAGCATGTCCTAAATGAGATGTTGTAATTGTACACATCTATGAATTGTATGTCCTTTGATTCAATGATATTCATTGTCCCTATACCAATTTGGTTTAGGTTAAATCTCATCAAAAGCTTTTGTATTTAGCTAGTCAATAATATTTACAACAAGTAGCTTGAAAAGCGCATTCCCAATGTGCTCTCATAGATTAGAAAATGGTCATTTAGTGAATTTATTTAATTGAGGAGACTACCATTGAAAATAAGAGGTTATAGTTGTGGTGCCTATTAAACTAGTAAAGGATATATGGGTTGAACATGTATAGGCTCTGTTATTCCATTACCTGACATATTATTTTTATAGTTGAAGGGCTTGTGATTATCTTCTACTATTTCAAGATTTGGAGTAGCATGTTGGTTCTAATTCTGGTTTTGACTTAAAGACTGGTGTTGAGAGTGATTTTGAATATGTGCATAGATTTTAATCAATCTCTTATCAATTAGAGCCTTCTCTATTTGAAACCCTTTAGAAGTGACATCATCAACAATTTTTAGACACTATAATATGAGATTAAATGTCATTTCTAAATTCATATTTGTTATAAAACTATTTTCTAGCTTAGTGTTAGGAAGTGCATGGGGAAATCTACTAACTAGTGTTTGCCATCATTGAAGATATGCAAAAAATATATCTCCTCCTCTTTATTTAATAGCACATATATCAACCATGGTTAACTCATGCTTGATGTTATAAGAAAACTATTTAATTAACTTCTAGAACAAGTCATAAAAAGTAGTTATATAACCTTTTGGAAAATTTATAAACCACTCTAAGGTAGGACCAACCAAACTTTGTGAAAACAATTAAAGTAATAAATTAGATCTATAGTTGACCTTTTGACATAAAACAAAGAATAGGTTGAGGTTATCTCTTGGGTCACCTTTTCCTTTATACTTATCAAACTTAAGGATCTCAAAATGAGATGGAAGTGGTATTATTAAAATACTATAATAAAATGGATATGAATATATATGATTTAGTTTTTACTTTTCACTTTGATTTTAGACTTTTAATCCCAATATTGAATATTTCATAACCTATAATTCTTGAGATAAGGTAGTATTTTGAGAATAAAGTGGGGGATTATTTGGTTGAGAATAGAATTGGGATTTTTAAAAATTAGTGGGAGCTATTTATCTTAACCAATGAAAAGTATTATTTCTATTTCCAGGGTTTGATTAGCTACGTAGAATTTGGTACTAGTTTTGATTAGAATAAGTAATGGATACACATTATTATAAAAGAGGAAGTTTTTATGTTTGACTAAGGAATTGTTGGTGAATAAGAGTGATTTTTTATAGAGAATAAATAAATTATTAGATTAAGGGAATTATTTGGTGTGTTAGAGGAAACATTAATAACATTGCATTAGGGGACATGGGAATTATAAGGAATGTTATTCATAGGGACTTGTTGGAGAGAACTTGATGTTTGTAATTGTTTGGAAGGAATTTTTATAGGTGAAAATTAACATGTGAGAATAATATCCACATGGTGAGGACTGGTGTATGTTTGTTGGAGATCCTATACAAATGGTTGTAAAGGATCTTCATGTTTAAGTTTCTCAATAACAATGACTATCTCAACATTGGGAAGTAGCTCAACCAACGTATCTTTTCTTTAATGTTGAAGTGGAAAATTAACTCCTTAATTAAGTACTAAAGTATAAATATCATTGAACATTTTATGAATTTTTCATACTTGAGATTGGACATTAGGTGAGAGTTGGGGTGAGGATAAAAGTATCTCCTTCCTTTTTCTAGACATTTATAGATTTGTGGACTCTTGAATAATTGGGGGATCATGAATAGAAGATGGCTCGTCATTGTTGGGTCCATTTTTATCTAATTATAGATCCATAAATATTCAATAGATATTTTAGAATGAGGTGATCATTTTAAATGATTTATATTTTATCACCTTTTGCACAAGCTAGAGGAATATTCATAGATCTTGCACCTATTGGTATTTAGTTACTTGGTGCCTAGGTTATTTATGGAATCTTCATAAGTGGTTACACATGGTGACTAAAGAACAAATGGCACAAGATGATGGATCCATCAAAATTATCAACCAAGGTTCTAGGTCAGAACCTAATGTTTACCCTCTACCCTGGCATGAAGATGCTTCTAAGTTATATAAAGCCATGCTCAAACTAGTATGCAGGAGATGTGACTTTGAGACAATGAAGTTTTGTAGAATTAGTTATAGACATAGTTAAGTGACCACCATTAAAACTTAGGAACAACATGGATTCCCTTAAGGCTCCCCATTATAGTGACCAAGCTCACCTATGAGCCTCTTGGTCTTTAGTAGTGTTAGATAAGCATTTGCTCTATTTAACTTGGTGTGTACTCTGTTTATATAAACAATGTTTAATGAAGAATGGTGTTACACTTAAATGAGTATTGATCTAGTGTATATGGTTATGGTAGTGTTTATTGATTGTGAAATTTTTGTAATAGTGGTAATGATTATATTTAATATATGAATGCTAAGTTATAGCAAGCTTCTTGTTCAGCCCATTAATAGTGTCCCTAAGTAAGTGATGACACCTATAGAACCTTTGAATTAGCATAATTATAAGAGAAGTCATGAAACCAAGCCTTGATACTCCTGCACAAATTATGAGACTAAGATGAACTTGACCTCAAAATTTATATTGACCCATCTTAGTATCACATGATATCCAACCTAGTAACATAAAGGCTTACACCCTTGAGATCCTAGAACTAGCAAAATATAGGTTTGTGCTCCTATGACTATAAAAAGTTCCCCAAATAGGATTTACACTTACAGATAGTCAAACTCCACCTAGAATGGCTTAGACCAATGAAATTACCAATGCCATTATTTAAATCACCAATTCCCTTGAATAATGAGTTACACAATGGCACAAATAGCCCAATGTGGGCCCCAATTCTTATTCTACTACACTTTGGGTGAGCATATAAAGCTTGTGTCTTATGTGAATTGATACCAGTGTAGTAGAGTGACAAATCTTGAGCATCACATGTTTATTCTATGTTTTCACCTAGTTATAACTAGTCTAGAAATGACTTGGACAACTAGATAAGCACCTAAGAAATTAAATGACTTAGAAAATTGATCTAAACTACAACATTTTGGTTTTCATTTTAGGACCTATGCTAAAATTTATTAATATAATGGTATAAAATAATAATTATCTAACTCTTCCTAAAGAACATTGAGCACTAGCTATAATAGGTGGAAGATAGATTTGCACTAAAACATCTATCCTATAAAGAATAGAAGCCAAGGAAGTGGGTCGATAATAACTTGTATGATTTTCTATATGAGGTATTGTTTTGTGAACTACCTAAGTATGTGTAATAATGGTTGGATATTTATATGACCTATATAAGATAAATCTAATGATAATACTCTGAGTGGATGAATAAGTTTAAGAACCTTGATTCCACTTAGACTATAGCTATAGAAAAATGGTGGAAATGAGCACTGAATAGTTACGTGATTGAATTTATAGTATCAATGTAATTTTACCCTAAAAATTTAGAGTATCAATTCTTACATGAGCCCAAAGTCATGTTTGTGAAATAATTTGGTATAGATTTTAAGAAACTAATGGTGTATTATGGCTTTGAAACCATAAGAATGGAAGGCTAAAGTTTTTTCATGTATGAGTAGCACACAAGGGAAGAAGGGGATGTGTAAGTGAAACATAATATAAGGGGATAAGAAAATTAACACTTGAGAGATTATAATAAATAATTATAACAAGTTAAGGCATAGGTTTATGGAAGATATGGAACCTAAAAGTGTCAAGAGAAATCATAGCAAGTGGGAAGGGCATGGGGAAGGATATCTTGAATTGAAATAGTGAAAAGAGAGGAAAAATGAAGTCATTTATCAGACCTAATTATTGATGGGTAAATAATGTGATGGGTCCCTATAGAATTTTAACATTGAATATGAAATATAAGAACCTACCCTCATTAAACTTGTAGCACTAGCCCATGCACTAGATCTCCCATAAGAAGAAAGAAGAGTGAAAATTGACCCTATTACCCACATTAACTTTGACTAGTTTGTAAAATTGGACTATAATTTTGTGATTGAAAAAGTTCCTTACAAAGAGATAAGTGAAGATAACTCTAGACCTCTAGGTGCTAGTTTGAGAACATAAAACATGAGTGCAATCATTCTAGTTTAGCAAATGTTAGCTACACTGACTGGGCAACAACCCATAAGAAGTGGCTTGACACCACAAGTGAGTAGAATCACACCATCGAATTCAATGGTTATAACCATAATAATGGGTTTTATACCTAAATTGGTGACTAAAGGCATTAGAGGACCACCACCAGGATAAGTACCAAGGGGGAAAGCACCATAGATGCTAGTGACCCCCCACAGTGAATATATTATGAGATGGTAATGTAATTGTCAGAATATCATGGTGTGGAAAATGCCATAGAATGTGTTAAAATTTAAGCTTTAATGACATGCTTAAGGTATAACCCAATTATACCACAAGTAAACATAGTTCATGATAACTCTTCTTAACTACTCTCACTAGTATAGGAAATTTGATCTTAACCAGGCTATGACTGTTCATGACATCGTGAAGGAAGTTTCTCTAAATTAATTAAATATACCTAAGTTTGGATAGTAAAGCATTACCATGATCAAGAAAATTATCCTAGGGATATTATAGAACATGCACCTATATGATCTTGGGATTAAAAATATTCTTTCCAAGTTTCTTTATGACATTCACCCCTCCTAGCATATACAATGGTTTTTTAGAGGATTGTTAGTACCATTTATAAGAGCACTTTCTATGAAGACATTCATAGATCCTTAAGAAGTTCTTGAATTCATTATTAGAGATGAGGTATTTAGAAGAATCAACACTTGGATCAACCCATTCATAGAAGAAAAAATTATATCTATGGCCAGTTAAATCCAAGAACTAACTACTAGTTCATCACAAGATGCTCAAAGTAGATTATGGTGTATTGAATATGAGACTAAAGGCCATAATAGGAATAAATTCCCTTAAAATAGTGTGTGTAAATTTATTTAAATCTATGAATTTTGTCCTAAGGTGAATGATGTTTGTAACTTCCCTTTGTTTCAACCCACCAGTTAGGTTAACATAACCATATATTGTCAGTTGTGTGATGCCTACACTCATACCATAATTTATTGTCATTTAATCAACAAAATTCATAAAAATATGGAGAGAGGTGCATGAAAATCAATAATAGTAGCTAGAGGGTAGGAAATCCAAGGAAATTAGGGTTATGGCTAGTAGAATACAAGCTATGGCTCGTAGAATGTTGGCTATGGGATGTAAAGGGGTATTAAAGGGTGGGGTGGAATATGTGGTGGAGGAATATTCCCACTATGATCATTTTAAAAGTGAGATTCAATCAAGCACTGTTAGTATGACTAGCCTACACACCCAACATATGGGTATTATCAAGGAACACACAAGGTCAAGGAATGCCCTAACTTGTATAAAAAGTTAACCCAAGGTTAGATCGACATAGAAAAAGGCAAAGAAATGATTTTATGTGAGCCAAAAGTAGAAAAATGGGCTCTGAAGACATAATTGACTAGTACTAATAAAGTCAAAGTGAAAGAAACTACTCATGTGGACTTACCACTCATCTACCAATTACACTAGTATTAAGGTTATGCTTAGAATATGGGGATCTGAGTCACATTAAGTACATCATGTGGATAGAACCCAAATTTGTGCCACATGAATGTGCTCATTCAAAAAAATAATATGGATCTCCCCCATTTCCTTTTAACCATTTGGATGTTTGGAAAGAATTTGCATAAATTATTACTAGATTTAGGAGCCTCAACCAATGTGATGCCAACAGGCATATGTGAGAAATTAGGGTTAGCCCCCAAAGTGGTCTCTTTATATAAATGGAGCTTACTCCAAATAATGCAAGGGATTTGATATTCTGATTATAGATCCCTTAGCGATAAAACATCGAGCATCATATAGGTTGCAGTTTCCCTATATGAATAAATTGGTAGAGTATGAGGCTCTAATATTGGGATTGTAATTTGTATTAAAAAATAAGGAAAATGAACTAAGAGTATTCAATAAATATGAACTAGTGGTCAACTATATCAAGACTAAGTTTCAATGCAATATCATACCTTAGAAGGTATAAGCATAGAGCTTGGGACTTAATCTAAATGTTGAACACATTAAATATCATCCCTATTCCCTAGGAGGAAAACCAAGTAGTAGACTCACTATCATTTATGGTGGTAGACCTAACTCTCTTAGATGACATTGAGTTGCAAGAGATATCTATGGAGCTTGTCGCATGTCCTTCTATCCCTATTAATGTGACTAAATTCTAGGTCTTTGAACATGACCAATAGATCATCTTGTTCCTCAATAATGAGAAGATATTCAAGGCCTAAATTATAAATGAGAAATACAAGGACAAAACTAGGAATTAGTTAGATAAGGATGAGATCCTAAATATTCATTTAAACTAGATCCTAAAGGGGATGATATCATTAGAAAAAATGTTCGATGCATTAGACCCAAATTCCTAAGAAAAAAACCCAAGTTCAAAGACCAAAAGTGTTGACTCATCAACCTTAGCCATATGAAAAATGCCCAAATGGTTAACATAGGTCTTGATCATATGAACCATGAATTAGAGTAGTTATAAAGGCTATTATTGAGGTATAAAGATGTGATTTCTTGGGCCTATGGAGACCTTAATATCTTTGACTTGAGAGTAAGCACTTATATTATCCCCTTAAAATCCATCCAAAATCCCTTTACATAAAGAAAGAGGCCAATAAACTCAATCTTGGAACCCTTGATACATAATTAAATCCATAAGTTTCTCTTTGTGGGGATAATTTTCCTAATTCACCTCTCCACCTAGGTGGCTAACTTATTCTCATTTTGAAATAATAATGGAGAAATCTACCTATGTGTAGACTTTTGAAACTTGAACCAAGCCTTAGATAAATATAAATACCCATTTCTCTCCCTAGATGAGGTGATCCAAATGGTAAGTAGGTCTCAAAATATGTCATTTTTAGATGTCTACTTTAGATACAAATAGGTCTAGGTCAACTCTAGAGATAAAACTAAGATTGATTTCATCACCAAGTGGGTCACATTTACTTATAAATAGATGCCTTTTAGGTTAATCAATTTTGCTGCCACTTTTCAAAGTGAAATTGACTTTAATTTTGAAGGCCTGATAGGCAAATGTATAATAATATATATGTATGATCTAACTATATTTTCAAAATATAGGTCAGATCATGTACACCACTTGGAAAGGGTATTTGAAAGATGTAAAAGGTATGAAATTTCCTTAAACCCAAACAATCACATGTTTAGTGTCACTAAAGGTCAATTTCTTAGTCACATTGTTACAAAATAAGATATTCCTATGGACCTTGAAAGGGTAGATGTAAATTTTAAACTACCATTACCTAGAAGTAAGAAGGAACTAGAATATTTCTTTGGGAAAATCAACTTTGTGCATAACTTTATTTTTGGATTTGCTTAAATAGTAAAACCCTTGAATGAAACATTGAAACAAGATGAAAAATTGGAATTGCATGTAGAATCAAATAAAGTTTTATAGGATATCAAAGACACAATCATTAAAGCCCCTATCCTCATCAATTTAGATTATACGTAATATTTATATATCTATCATTTTATTTTAAAATACACCGTTGATGCTTAACTCAACAAAAGTTTATAAGGAGAAGAATAACCCATGGATTTTATGATCACTAATATCAAGCACACCTATCCCATAGTCAAGGTAGTGATTAAATTCAATAATTACATCCTCTAGAATAGAGTACATGCCATTGTCCTAGACCTAGATATAAAACATGTGTGAGGCTAGAATGAGCTAGGTAAAAGAAGAAGCTGATGGATGATGAAATTACAAGAGTAAAACTTCAAAATCAAGTTGTCCAAACTAGTTAGAGGAAAAATCCTTCCTCAAATAATAATGGATATAGACCCAAGGATTATGATGCACCAAGTACACCAATAGAAGGTGATACAATCAGATTAGTATGCCTCAGTCATGAAATTTTTACTCTATAGAAATTTACCCTCGGGATTCAACCACATATACAGAAGGGCCCTCTAGTTGAAGGCCATGAAATATATACTAAATGAGGGAGATATCCTTAGAATAAACCACAAAGGAATATAATTATGATGCATGTCACCTAAAGATGGAAAAGAGATAATGTCAAGTTTATATGAAATACTAGGAGCCATCTATCTTGAAATAAACACCCTGGCCCACATAGTTCTTTGGACAGGTTATTACTATCCCACACTATTAAAATATGTTCATTCCCACATCTAGTTCTAACATCAATGCCAAACCTTTACTAAGAGATAAACACATAAAGCAATCCCACTGTAACCTATTATGGAGTCTACAACATTTTCACAATGGGTACTAGATTTTATGGGGGTCATCAATCCTAATTCATCAACCTATAATAATTTCATTCTTATGGGAACATAATATTACACCAGATGGTTTGAGGTAGTTGACACCAAAAAGATCACCACTACCAAAGTCATCAAGTTCCTTGAGAACACCATAACCACCCATTTTGGGGTCCCTGTTTCCTTAGTATGTGATAATGGTCCTTCCTTTAAATCCACAAAATTCATAGAATGTGCCTATGGTAATGGGATCATATTGAGGTTCTTATCCAATCAATACCCATAAGGGAACAAAATGGTAGAGTCCACTAATAAAAACATGATTGATGCCATTAATAAATCAGCTAGAGAAAATCCACATGAATGACACTCATTACTAAAGTTTTCCCTATGGGTAGACTATACCAAGTATAAAAAAGTCCTCAATTTCCTTATAGTTTATGGATTGGATCCAATTATGCTAGTCATGCTTAGGTTTCCAACTTATAAGTTCATGCAACAATTCATGGAACCAGATGTCAAGGTGAATTCCATACTCCTAGACATAATTCAGTTAAAATAAACCTAGGATGAAGCCTTACTAAGTTCTATCAAGCACCAATATATAGTCAAAGGGTGGTTCGATAAGAGGACAAGGATCAAGATCTTAAAAATCTCATACTTAGTCCTAATGAGGGATAAGGATTTTGAAAAGGAAGGGTAGCATTCAAAATTCAATCCCCTCTAGATTGGTCTATACCAAATAGCCAAAATCTTTGGGTAGAATGACTTATGTCTCAAGGATCTCAAAGGAAATGAGCTACTACTTCTAATAAATTGGTAGTCCATGAAGCATTATTTCTTATTTGTCCCCTCCAGGGTAGTTTTTGAGTAACCCAATAAGAGGTGGTAATGTATATATTAGATAGATTTGCTTTTATTTTTTGTTTGTTGTTTTCATGTGTTTCCCCCTCTATCTTCCTCTTTGTTTTATGATGTTATTTTTATGCTTGACACTAATAGTGACTGCTCCAGGTGATGGCCAAAGCTCGAAAGGATTGTTGAAAAGTAAGAAAACTCAAGTTAAAACCTTTGATCTGATTAATTTTAGGATGGTAATTGAAAATTTGACATTCTAAATTTGAGAGGATAATGATTATAAAAGAAACAATTGGATTTTAGAATATCCTACACCTTGATATATCCACCAAGATGCACTTAAAATAATGTCTTAAGAAAATACCATATTATTCAAGATGATCAAAGACTGATTGGTTGTTCAAAACTTCCTCATCATCCATTCACCCTTGGCTTGGTACCAACCCCTTAATGGATAAGAATAATAAATGATAATATTTTCATAGGAATCTTGGAAAAGAATAAAGAAAGTATGCATAATCTAAATTATGATTCTACCTTGAAAGGGCTATATAAGAAATATCCACCACATGATTTTTGGCTTGGATGATAGTGGAGCAAGGACATGAATTAGAACAAAGGAATCTCTATCAAGGCTATGGATGATTTTATAGTATTAGATAAATTCCATAACTATATCCCCTCCAAGAACTCAAGCCATCATCACCCCAAATAAATCTTGATAACTAGTCCAACCTTGATTACTTGAATAAAATCTTTGATTAAATGGAAAATGAAAATCACTTGTTACACACACTAGTGGCCATATATAATGTGGAAGCTTAGTATGCCACTTAATATTAATAGATTTTAATTCCTTATATTTTTTTGTGGTGAATGAATATTTCTCTTACAATCTATGTGTTAAGCAAGGAAAGAAGAATAAATAGTTTAGTTTCTAAGTAATTGTCATCACTTTCCCCACATAAGTTTCCATTTCCTGTGGCCAACACACCCACTTTTATTTGAAATGGGGGACCCCTATAAAAATATCATGAAATAGAGCTTTAGGTTTTTTTATTTTTTCTTATCGATAACACCTACTTAAATCTATAGAGTATACATTACCTTGATTTCCTTGAGAAATAAGAGGCCTATTTTATTTTATATATCTAGGGAGTGTTTGTTCTTTTATGAATCATGGAACTAACATCATAGGTTGGATTTTCATTAAATTCCTAGAGTCTCATTCCTTTTAATAGATTAATATACCTATTTCCCTTCATGTAAAATCAAATTATTAGTGGAAAATGAGTAAGTTTAATGTATTATGTTTCTTTTCATTTCTTATTTAGTGTTTTTTTTTAATTTCTTAGAGCTTGAGAGATCTTGATTGAATGAGAAGGTGCCACATTTCCATGTGTTAGAGTGTCTAATATCATAGACCTATAAGAGATGTTAGAGCATAGGATATCCTAAATGAATCATAAGGCACCTTGTCACCATGTCTTAAAGTAGCTAGTCCCCCAAACTAATCAGATATGTCAGAGCCTAGAAAAATCAAAATTCACCACATTACCATGTATTAGAGTGAATAGTCCCCCAAACCTATTAGAGATGTCTAATCATGAGAGAGCTCAACTAAATTACAAGGCACCACATCACCTAGTAGGTGAATGAGATAAAAACCACCTAAGTCCCTAAGAAGTTTAGAATAAGGTACACATGAGGCAAGTGAAAAAATAAAGATGTGTCATGTGTCCCTAGGAAAAATATCACCCTTTCTAAGGGAATGCCACAAAGTATTATGTTATTCATAGGTGTTGATTATTAGTAGGAAGATCAATGAGTAGGCACCACATGTTCAAAAGTGTGAGTTAATTAAGAAGCCTATAAGAGATGTAACCATGTCCAACCACAAACTAGGCATTAATAGAATGGGGATTTAGACCCGATTGGACAATTTTAAAACATCCCATTACCATTGATATATTCAGATGGTAGAAGAGGATCATGGGATACAAATTTAACTCTAGATTTAAAAGTAAAGAGAGAAAATAAAGCCACCAACTCAAATTTGAATGTTCATCAAGTGAGACACAAAATACCATTAATACAGGGAGCTATATGCATGAATTTGCAAAAGCTTAAGGGAAACTACCAACAGTTACCATTACTACCTTTGAAAAATATCTAACTCATGGATTTAAAATTTCCATAGAGTACCCCTATATTACATTCCTTCTACACTCAAAATTTTTGTATTTCCCATTCATCCTGCTATAATGGCCACATCATCCTCAAACCTAAAGGCTAAATGTGAGTACCATCATACCACATTCTTGGATACCTTGACCAAATTCAAGCACTATAATAAATTATTCAAAGTATTTGAGAAAGACCCTTGGGATTCAAGCTCAGATCAAGACCAATAATTAGAGTTTGAGGATGCCCTTTTATCCTAAAAGAAGTGTGGAATTCATAGAGCCATGACCAAACCAAAAGTATTCCCCTATGTTAAATTATTGAGAAATATCCTTCACAATGCCATCTATGTGTAGAAAGGAGTCTAATATTGGGTATGCTCACCTAAATATTGATACCATATTATTGATATATCTAAGAATGTGTTCAAGGCATACTACTCCCTCCCAAACTACACTTTCTCATACAATGTAGTGGTGGTAATGGTATAGATGGGAACCTACTAGATATACATCATCCATGACTAAGATGAGAACCTAGATTCTAAATGGGTTAAAAATTAGGAAATCAATGCATACATGGTCTGCACCTTCTAAGATGAAGTCTAGGTATGCATGATATTTCTAAACTAAGTATTAAGGGTTTAGGTATACCTTCAATCTAGAGCTATGGGTGTGTCTCTTGGATATGTTCCTTACACACTCAAAAGTCCCAGACATGGGAGGATTAACCAACTTCAATTTGGTCAATGCTATCACAAATTCTTCAGTTGGAGGTAATTTTTACATGATGAGATACTTGTTATATGTGGTATGTGGGATGCTCTCTTTCAAACCTTCAAGTGTTTTTACATGGATTCTTAGGGGCTTGATGGTTTATGTGGTCTTTTAAAAATTGAATGGACTTTTAAAAACTATATGGAGACTAGTTCTATAATCACATCTAAGACATATGTTAGCATTTCTACCCAGTGGTCTACCAAGCCATCATTGAGGCCCTAATTCCCCAACTCATGAAGGAAATTATAGATGCCATCATAGCCATGAAGGATTATTGGTTGTATAAAGATGAAACTATGATATAGATTATGAGTTTCCTCAAGGATGCTTTTCACCTATCATATTTCATTTCAAATCATATAATGGAGTAAGAGATTGCCTATCATCTAGTGGAGGGCATCTTTAGCTTTTGCATTCAGCATCAATATAAGGCATGCATACCACTTCTTATCATAATTAGGCACATCATCTATAAGGCATTCCCTCTAATTTATAATATGGATACTAGGTGAGACTCCTCCTCCATTACAAAATGTAATAGCCAATAATGGGACCCCAAAGGGATAATTAGACCTCACTTGGCATCGTACTCAACTCACCTCAATATCAACTATGGTCATCAGGCTAAAGATGATTATGAGATCTATATGAATGATATCAATGACCAAGATTTTATATCCTAGATCATAGTGAATAATAATAAAAGAAAGAAGACTAAAGTGGGACCATCTACACCTCCTCTAGCTCTTTCTCTATTTATGAAGGACCCAACTCCGTTAGATCCTATCATTTTCTAGAGAATATTGGAAGGCATTATTTGACCTCCCACTCCTCATGCCCCAATTTAAACTCTAATTACTCCAAAAACTCCCATTCTTCATGCATCAAATCCTCCTCTACCTCCTATAGTCATTCTTCATGTTTTGCCTCTACCTCCTCTAATAGATCTAGTATCTTAGATGTAGAAAATCTAGACCCAAGCCATTTAGTATTAGGTATCCCAAGAATAAATAACTTAGCCACAAACACCTCAACCCCAAGCTAAAGAGACCCTAAGGTTTGATGTGGATGATATCCTAAGAGTGATACTAGAGAGAAGATCCCAAAAGGCACCACTCTAGGCTCCCCCTTGCACACCTCCAACTTCTCCCATTTCTTTTCCACCCCACACTCATGTTACTTTCTCACTCCTAATTCTAGTACCCTCCACTTCCTCCATCTCCTCTCCTTTTTTCCCATTGTAATCCATCCATAATTCACCCATGTACCTTTGTACTTAGTCTTCTCAAGCATCATTACCTCTTCATTTCCCTCCACTACTTCCATCTCATGACCTATAATTCTCATGGTGCCTTCCTTGGGCATTATTTTATCAACATGTGTGATTAAATTTTTTGAAATAATAACACTTTCATTAAATACCCTATCTTTTCTAACTCTAGTCATCTCAGCACTTCTCTTAGTATTTTTAAGTCCTCCACCATCAGCCCTCATGGCTCTTGTCATACCTATTAGACCATCTACTGTAACATCTAGAGTTGATGAGGATAAGATGTTAAAGAATAAGTATAAGGAAACTCACACTCTGACTCTATCTCTAAGGATTTATAATATAATTTAACCTCCTCCTCAGGCCTCAAAATCCCCTCTAGTCCTAGCCACAACATCATGATTCCTATCTCTCTAACCCCTTATTTTCATCACCCAGAGTGCCATAGGACTTGACTTCAACTAACCCATCTCTTCACTACTATTCAATGACCCTTTCATAGGGGGAATTATTCCTTAAGTGAAATTAACCTAGGAGAATTTGTAGGTGCACATGTTCTCATGGGCTTCCCCTTTCATCCTTCCTCCTTTTACTCCCATTCCCCCTTCACCTCTACTACTTTCCTCATTCACTCCCTCCACTTCTTCCATCTCCCCTCCACCACATTCTCCACCTTTCACTACCATCTCAACCACTCTTCATAAACCTCCCTCTACACAAGGAATGGTCCTAAGTTCATAGGCATTGGAGATGACTATCCAGGGTGACCTAAACATGAAATGGAGTTTTGATCAAGCCTCTAAAAGCATGAAGAGGACACTAACATAAAGGTTTGTCTAGGAGGGAAACTCGATGGTTTGGGATACCCATTAAGATCTATTATCCCTCACTAAAGTTAGGAATTCCATTGGGGAAGAAAGGATGTCTGAGGACCCCCTATCCATTCTTTGTGTGATATGTTTGAGAAGCTTGTTGAAGACATGAAGATCTAGGTCTAAACTTTAGAATCCAAAATAAAGAGAACATTTATTATCATGTTGATTGGGTAGGTTAAAGAATCCCTCTTACTAATCTTTTTAGTCCTTAGAAAAGTTGTGGAGACTCTGGATAAGACCAACATACTTATTCAGTGAACCCAGGCCTACATAGAAAATATTGTAGAGATCAATGAGAAATGTCAAAAGATGAAATTGGTGGTAAAAAAAGTAATGTTCTTAGAGTGAAAACTTATGCCAACTTTAGAATTGGGTTTGTACCAAACATACGTTGAGATCATGAGGGTTGATATGGAATATTGGTTAGTTATGGCTCACACTAAAATGGGACCCTTATAATGAGCCAAGAATAAGATATTAACCTAATTCAAATAGGTCAAATATATATTCTATTTCACCTATATGTCACCTTGCTTGATCAAGGGGAATTTAGAGTCTACCTAGGTCAATTTGACTAGGTCATGAGGGAGAAATTTTCTAGAGAAAAATAAGAAGGGGCATATGTAGTGATAGATATATCAATGCAATCCATGATGAGAATCAACTAGGTCTCTAGAGTCTAAGCATCAATATAATCACCCTTCTAAGTTTCTTGGAGGCTAACAACTTAGGCCAAGGTAATCTTTAGTGAGTCCCTAATGAAATTTCCAAGTTGGACAAGGAGTTTGACCTCATAGAAGTTATGTTAAAATATAGGGATGACAAGTCAAATTAGTTAGGAGTTAGACAATCTCATCCACCTCCTTGTTTCAATTAAGTGGTACGCCATAGATCTATTGTGGGTTTGTATAGTTTGTATTATTTTAAGTTTTGAAATATGATTATAGTTATAATGAGTGGCCATCATAGCACAAGATGGGATCCTCATGTTATTTGAAGGTAAAACCCATCATTATGTATATAAGGAAGAACCATATTATAATATAGGGTTGATTAGATATTAATTGAAAATTATGTTAGATTATATCTAGCATTTCACATGCTTTTCCTTCACCACCCTAGATCATAAAATCAGCCTAGATTGATTATTGTAATAAAATTTAATCCTTTTAATGAATATAATATATATTTTCTACAAGAGGGTTTGTTTTATGTTTCAATTATCTTTCATATTCATGTTTTAATGATTATTAATGTTAGGTTAATTAGATTAATAATTTTTATTTATGTGTGCAATGGTTATGATGTGCTTAGTTATTATAATTACTGTGTGAGTTCTTTCATTTCTAATTTTTAAGTGATGATAATTTATGTGTTATTCTAAAAATTCTCATCTTGTGTTTATGTGTATTCTATTATAAAATCCTAGTACTCTTCATTAGTGAGAGATCATATTGAAGGCATACTCTTAGTTCCCTCAAACTCTTCCCAATGTATGTTTTTGGAGGTAGTAATTTAGTGAAACTCAGTCTACAATTGTTTAACTATGGAAAAGTCACTTGGTTCAATGATCAATGGATTGAGTTCATTTTATACATGGAGGCTCCCCATTTCTACCTTACCCTTCCTTCTCTTTTATGTTTGTTCTTTGAAATTGAAATACCCTTTACTCTCATGTTTAGAAATAAAAATCTTAATAATCAAATCCTCATAACAATATTTGGCTTATGTGTAATACTTTGGATTGAAATTTTGGTGGTGATAGTGCATATCTTGGAGACTATTCATGTAGGCTTATTTTGTGAAGTCAAAAAACTACATTTATGCCCTAGGTTGATCCTAGATTAGTCTTATAATAGAGGATGAAATTCCATAGTTATCCCCACCTTCCCCTTTTAGAGAATGCGTAATGTCATGGGAATTTTATGAGAAGGAGCATATTAGGTTGAAAAACAACCCCAATATACCTTGTGATATGTGGGCACTTTAGAACTATCCATCAATTAGATGTGAGATCTTATGGGCCATTTGCTAAAAGGTCTAGTCCTTTCATGACCACTTTAGCCATAGGGGTTTTAGTGAAGTGCTATCGATGTAACCAGGATCTAAGGGACCACCATATAAGATAAAACTCATGTTTCCTCAATTTATATACACCAATGGATAAGTGGGATTGGTATGATGCTAGGTAATTAACTTTGCAAAGTTACAAAGTGAAGTTAAATCTCAGCTTTCCCAACCACCAAGTTAAGTGATAAATAAAAGGTTATAAACATATTACAAACCTGTAAGGTGACTCTAGAAACCTACATTTTTGCCTAAGACACCCATTCACCCCAAAACCCTGATTGAAATTTAGTCAGATTTTGCATGTGTTTTTTCAAGAAAAACCTCGACAGGGATTCAATTAGACTTTGCTTGTGTTTTTACAAGTAAAAACCCTAATAGAGATTCAATCAAAATTTGCATGTGTTTTTTCAAGTAAAAAATACCAATAGAGATTCAATCAGACTTTGCATGTGTTTTTACAAGTAAAAACCCCAACAAAGATTTAATTGGACTTTGCAAGTGATTTTTCAAGTTAAAACCACACTAACTTATAAACTCGAATCATTGTAGAATTCAAAGTGCTTGAAGCCCATTTTGGTCAAAGAAGATTAGAGAAAAAATCATGATCAGTCCTAAGGGACCATGGAGGGTTGTTGGAAGACATTTAATCCTCCTCTTATATGTTGGATGGCAAAATATGGTGGCTGAAGTGTATTTATGGATGATTGAAATATTTTACCCCTTCTCTTCCCTTCTATATATATCTTTTATTCTCATTGTAATAAATATTATCACTTGAGAAGGTAAAACCCTATCAAAATTTTTAAAGAACAACCTTTGAAGAAATAAGATTACCTATTTTTCATATCTCTTTGATTGCACTTTATGTTTTAGTTAGTTTGTGCATGATTGCATTGTGAATAAGTCTTCTTTCTTGGTGATTTTCTTTTCCTCATTACCTTTTGTAGGTGGTTTAAAGTGTTTACATGTCTAAATTTATGTTGTTTTAGCCATAAATGAAGGTATAACATGAATTTTACTATTTCTTTATGCCTTATCTCTTTTTTATAAGGCCTTATTTATAATTATTCATGCAAACTAGCTAGAGTTAGACATTGTGTGAGTGAGGGATATTTGAGCTATCTATTTGTTTATTTTGGGAAATCAAAAGTGTTATTTAGTGTAGTGTATCACCCCTTTTTATGTTTTTATTAATTTTATGTATATCTTATACCCCTTTCCATAGAAAAATAAATAGTTTAGGTGATCTCCCAAGAGGAATCTAGCTTCTTTGGAGGTTTAACTCCATTATAGGATACCCACAACTTGGGGTTGATCTCATTGTGTGGCTAGGAGTGAGAGAACCTAAATAACCCTCTCATAAGGTGAAATTATATGCCACAATAGTTTTTGGCATGCTTATTGGGACCCATTAAAAGAATATTGATCAAGGTTAATGTTGGTCTTGATCCACTTGCAGTAGTTGTAGCATCCAAACTCTCAGCATCTAGTGACTCCAATGAGCACTTAGCCTTTTGGTGACAAAGCAGTGCCTATCTTTCATACCAAAGGTGACTAAAATTTTAGATTCAAGATGTATTCCTTTTGATTTTTTTATTACTTTTTAACTTAGTAAGAATATTGAGGTTTTATAACACTCATTCATACTTGAGAAGATTCCCTCCTAAGCCAATTTGCAAATCTACCTTTGCTAAAAGGTCCTTGTTAACCCCTTTCACTACCATGAATGCCCATATAACCCTAAATTTTGTAGATTTCAATGGTCAAAGTCCTTTCTATCTTAACTAGTATGATCTTATCCAAGAGGAAACCCTTAAGAGTGTGTCTTACTACTCAAGGGATAGCTTTAGAACTCCTTTTGAACATATCAGAGACAACTAATTTTTGAAACATCCCTAACATCACTAAAAATAACATAACTATCAAGTTGTTGGCCATATATTTCAAGGTTAAGGCCCTATATTAGTATAGGAACCTAAATCCTAATTATATCATAATGTGGGACCAAATAAGGAATGTTTAATGTAAGATGTTTGAAGATAAGAGTGATAACTTGTCACCAAAAAAGTAGTTGAGAACAATCAAGATAGATCCTTAATAGGTCATGCATGATTTTAATAATAGGTTTTAGAAAACATGGGATAATATTATAATCCTTTTCAATCCCACTCCTAATCAGTCTTTCATTTATTATCTAAGTGATCTTAATAGTAACATTGTAATTATGATATAATGAATGGGGGGAAACACATTACCTAATGCTTATGAGGTAGTAATCATGGTAGAGAATAATCTAATACAAGATGGAAATATAAAACCTAGGCCTCTTATACCCTTTTTCCCTTATATTTAACCATATTATAATATTTCTCTTCCTTTATCTACCATTCCTCCTTTTTAGACACTTACTACCATACCTACACCAAGATAAGACAAAACATTAACTAGCCAATATAGTGAACTCCAAGATCTCAAGAACCTATTCCAAACATTTGGTAATGAGTTAGTGAATGTTAAGAGGCATAAAACTTATTTTAATAGACCATATCATTCCCCACATCATTCTCAACCACCCTATCAATGTAATAGACCACCCTTGAAGGTTAATTCTCAAGGGTTAGGGAAACTTACCTATGTTAAATCAAGTAATAAATATAATCCCAATGCTACAAATACTTCCAAGACCTTTGTCCTTATTTAAAATAATATTTCACAATAATTTGAGTGGCATCTACCTTGGAATCAATCTTACAATTAGGTTATCACCCCAAATATAGATTTTAACCAAGGCTTCAATGAGCAACAGTAGTAGGGTTATAGTTATGGGTTTAATTAAGCTTTAATGGCATAAAATACACAGGTGATTATGATGACTAAAATAGAAGAGCCTTAACAAGGTAAAGGGGATAATGAGTAAAAAAATTAGTTAGATGTTACATTGGTGAACTACCAAATGGAGTAATATTATGCTTTTAATCAACAATCTATTACTAACCAAGCAAACATTCATGTGGAAGCCAACACAAAGTTAAAGATAAGGAACATAGAGGGAAGTAAAGAAGTAGTTAAGGGTTATTCTACTACTCCTCCATTATTATCAAATACAAATGAGCCTAATTCCACTCCAAAATCTCAAACAACTCAAAAATGTTAGAACCACGTAGGTACTTTTATACCTCAAAGCTCACAAGTATAAAGCATTAATATGGCTCCTAAATCACAAGTGAAGGATGGTGGTGCACACATAAACATTGTTGAACAAATTAATAGGTAAAATGTGATTGTAATTATGTGGGAAATACTTTATATACCTAGTCAAATGGATCTTATTCAATAAGGCTTATCAAAAATCAATGTTTCAAATAAACCACCAAGCAAGGAGAATGTGGTCTTCACTAATGCAATAAAAATAAAATAAGGGAAATCAAATAAGGTAATCAAACCTCCTCCATTATAAATTTATTTAATCATTGGTAACTCCTTGGTATATAATTGCATGTTAGATAATAGGGTAAGAACTTTAGTAATGCATAAATCAATAGAAAATAAACTTGGTTTGAAATAATGAACCCCTTTCTAAAGGGGTATTATATCTTGATAGATATTCTACTAAACCATCTATTATTATCATAGGTTTGAATTTAACCCTCTATGCCTATCTTAATGTTTTATTGGTATAAGATGTGTTTATTCTATAGGTACCACCCTATTTTTCTCTATACCTATTTAGATACTTCAATGCCAAAATAGGGGTTACTTTGGTAGAAAATTGGTCCTATATGGCATTTAGGACAAGGTATGGAACCAAGGTGTCTAATAAGGCTGACCAATTACAAAGTTTCACATTTATCCTTATGAACTAAGCAAGCTAAATATCAAATTCATAATTTTGGATGAGGAAGACCACCCTATTGATCGAGAGATAGACAATCATGTTGAGGTACTACCTAAAATCTTCTAGGATGAGTTATGTAATGAGAATAAAAAACTTGACCCTTTGGTAAGCATTGAAGAAATAGATATGGGGTTCTACTTCTTGTATGAAGAGAATTAGTTTATACCATCCCTTACTAGGCCATAAAAGGAGACTAATGGAATGTAAAAAATGTTTTTTGATAGATCAAGGAGAAAACATGGAGTAGGTGTATGTGTTATGTTGTTCTCTCCCTCAATGCAAGTATTATTAATATTATAGGTTTTAGTCTAGTTTTTATTGTAATGCAGCTAAATATGAAGGCCTTATTCACGGCCTCTAATGGAATAAAAAGAGTAAAATAAATAAATTATAGGTATATGGAGATAATGAACTCATTATCAATCAGGTAAAAATAAAAATATAGAAAAGAACCCCTTGATGAAGTCACATAAGCACATGGTATGTGACATATTGGAGGATTTTAAAGACTTTAGCATCCAAAGTGTGCCTAGAGAGAGCAATAATCATGAAAATATATTAGCATCAGTGGGGATCTAATTTGATTTACTAATTGAGTTGAGTAAATCAAAAAATTAGTCACATGTTAAGGTGGTTTTAAGACCATCCATTCCTGACAATGAATCCAATTGATAGGTTTTTGATAATGAGAAGTGAATTACCTATTTCTTATAACAGGAGGCTGAATTTTCATATTCATATTAGAAAAGGTTAAAAAATTAGTATGGTGATCAAATCATCCAATTGAAATCAAATAAAATCCCTAAGGGGCTGGTCACCCTTGAGATCATCTTTCATAATGGAGATTTTATGATGAAGGACACGGTAGTCTTGTCTACTAGTGAATAGAACCATCAAAGAGTTCTCATATTCTAAGAAAAAATTATCATGCTTGGGAAGGTCAAAATTGAGGTTGAGAAAGTTACATTCATTTCACTTTTTAGGGAGCTTATGATTGTGTTTTTTTGGGAGTACACTGATCTTAGGGGTTTTAACCCTTGCTTGCTCAACACACCATTGAATTAGATGCAAATGTGAAGCCTATGAGGTAGAAGAATATGCCTATCAATCCTAATGTTGAGGTACTCATGAGAATAGAGTTGACTAGACTTATTGAGTTAAACATTAAATTTCTAATTAAACACTCTTCATGGGTGGCCAACTTGGTACTTATAAGGAAGAAAAGTGGTGAGATTCAGTTGTGTGTTGAATTTAGGGATTTGAAAAAGGTATCCTTGAATGATAACTATAATTTTCCATCCATGGAGAAACTCCTCTAAATGTTGTCTAGTTTATAACATTTATCTCTCTTGGATGGGTATTAAGGTTACAACTAGGTGCTAGTCAAGGAGGAAGACTGGTACAAGACAACCTTCACCACCAAGTGGGGGATTTATGCTTATAATAATATGACTTTTAGTCTCTCTAATGCTGGGGACACATTCCAAAGAGACATGGAAATGGATTTTTAGGGTCTACTTAATTAGATGGTTCTTGTGTACTTAGATTATATCACAATTTTCTCCAAGAAGACAAGTGACCACTTAAACCATTTGAGACTCATCTTTGAGAGGTGTAGGGAGTTTGGTATCTACATGAACCCCAAAAAGGGTGTGTATGTTGTTCATGAAGGTAAAATATTAGGGCATGTTGTCTCCAAAGTAGGACTAGCCATTGAGCTTGAGAGGATAAGTAACATCTTAGCCTTGTATTTGCCTTAAAAAAATAAAAGACTTCAAATATTCTTCAAGAAGATAAATTTTATTATAATATTCATACCTTATTTTACATGTTTGGTCAAGATTATAATAAAAATTTTGAAGAAGAATCAAGTATTCTCTTGGTCAAAATAAGGCAAGGTAGGTTTTGAGGCTATCAAGTTAACCATTGCATAAGCACCAACTCTCTTGAATCCTAATTTTTTAATAGATTTCTACCTATATTCCTTTGTTAATGTGGAAAACATATCAAATATGCTCATCCAATATAATTAGGAGGGTCTTGAGTAGCCAATAGCTTTATTTTATCAGGTGTTTGAAGGCTGTTGGGATAAGTATACTTTTGTTTAAAATCAAGTGCTAGATATTGTGAGATCATTAAAAAAATTTAGGCCTATGGTGTCAAACAATAATATTCATCTCATGGTCTCCCATATAGGTGTGAGAGATCTAAATGAGAAGAGGTCTAGTTAGATCACCAAATCCATGGAGTATGACATTGAGATCAAGGTTACTAAGTTAGTGAGAGGTATAGGTTTATGTGAGCACTTGATTATTAACCAACAAGAAGAAAAAGAGGTTTCTCTAGTGGTGTTAGATGGCCTACAAGAAACTACACCTCTACCCTGTACTGATGGGTTATAAGATATCATTAGATTCTTAATGATAGGTGAGTTTCCTCAAGGTATGGATAGGAATAAAATAAGATACTTCAGTTCATACCTTATGCCCTAGTTGATGGGTTACTATTCATGAAAGATCTTAATAAAGTGTTGTCAGGTGTATAGAGATTGATCAAGTAAATAGACTCTTCGAGTAGTTCTATGATGAACCTATAAGAGTTCACATTTATACAAGGAAAAAAAACAAAAATCATGAGGCTTGGTTACTATTATCCCAATATTTTCAAATATGCCTACAAATGGGTTATAAAGTACTAAAAATGTGTTTTTTTAGTGGTAAACAAAGACTAGCAACCCTTACTCTTAACCCCTTTCAGGTAGAACAAACCTTCATGCAATGGGGCCTTGAATTCATAGGCATGATAAATACACCTTATAATGGAGGGAATAAGTGGGTAATCACTACCACTAACTAATCTATTAAGTGGGTGGAGGTTATTAATCTAAAAGAGGCTAACGAGGTAACAATATTGGGTTTTATATGATAGCATTATGAGAAGGTTTGGGTTAATATCCACTATCATATCAAATAATGCCTTAGAATTTATTGGCATGAAAATAAGTGAATGGGACATTCAACTAGGTATCTACCTTAACACATAATCCAACTACTACCCCAATGGCAATGGCCTTGTTGAATCAACAAACATGAACTTGATTAGGATAATAAAGAGGACCGTGGAGGAGAACTATATATTATGTCATACCAAGCTAATAATAGCCTTATGGGATGATAGGGTGACTCCCATGGGTGATATTAGAAACTCACCATTTATCCTTATGTGTAGAAGAGAGACTAAGCTACCCATCTCTCTTGAACTACTAGATTTGGATCTAGCTCATCAACTTGAGTTAATAGAAAGTGAAACCATGGGTGTGGGAAAGTGAAACCATGGGTGTGAGAATGGCAGAACTCATGAATATTGAAGATATAAGAGACTCTAAAATGAAGACAATGGAATAACATCAAGTTCTAGTAATAAGGATTTTGATAAGAGAGGTATTGTAAGAGTCTTAAAGGAAGGTGATCTAGTCTTGAAGTGGGAAGCTAACAAGGCTAAACCAGATAATCATATAAAGTTTGATAGTTTGTGGAGTAAACTCTAGCTGATTCATGGTTGTAAACAACACAATGTCTTTTATCTTATCAATATGGATGGAGAGGTATTACCTATCATAGTCAATTGGATTTCATCTAAAGCCTTGTTATTAGAAGTAGTTTGTAGACATTGTATATATTATATTATATTATATTTTCCTCTAAGTGCTTCATGCATATCCTTTTTTGTTGTGGGTTTCCCTTCCATAAGTGATTTGAGCATGTTGTTGTTTTGTTTCTTATTTTTCCTATTGTTATGAGAGTTTATTTGAGAGGTTGGTATCCTTGTCCTCAATTGAGGAGTATTTTTACGACTCCATAAACCTAATGAACAAGCTTAGAAGACTATTCTATTGCATAAAAAATAATCCAATCCCAAGAGGTCGCTAGAAATGTTAGCCAAAATTGTCCTACATACAAAATTTTTGCCTAAATGGACTGTGCCATTATCCCAAACTATTTATTGACCCTTTACCTTGATGAATAATCTCTTTATAGTCATGAATTAATTATGCAATGGACTATCCCATAAGGTTGTGGCATGGCACATTGAACTATTTTAGGAGCCTATTGCAGTGGATGATCCAATTGGTGAAGGGAGGAGATAAGATTCATGTCCCTACTTCATGTTCTTATCCTTTTTATGAATATTTTAAAAAAATTTAAGGTAGATTTATAAGCTTTAAGGTAAATGCCTAAAAGTGGGGTTTACACTTCAAGTGCTAGATCAAGTTAGTTTTTAAGGTATTCACCATCTATTGGCAAGCATGAAATGGTGGGAAAAATAACCAAACTATTAAAGCCTTAAGTAAAAGATTAAATATGTCTTAAGAATTTTTTTACCAAGACCCAAAAATAAGTCAAATATTTTTGTTCACTTTGAAACTTTTTAAAGTTACAAAGTGCACTTAAATATCCACTTTCCCTCCCAATTAGAAACTGGATATTTCTGCACACTTTACAACTTTACAAAGTTTCAAAGTGCACTTAAATCTCCACTTTCCCTCTCAAGCAAAAAATAGATATTTATACACACATTGAAACTTTTAAAAGTTACAAAGTGTAGTTACTTTACTTTCCTACCCAACAATATAAGTTGGAAATGAAAGGTTATAAACATATTTCAAACTTGTAAGATGACTCTAAAAACCTAAATTTCTTCCTAAGAGACCCATTCACCCTAAAAACTTGACAAAGATTTAGTCAGACTTTGCATGTGTTTTTGTAAGTAAAAACCATTATAGAGATTTAGTTAGACTTTTCATGTATTTTTTCAAGTAAAAACCCTAATAGAGATTCAGTTAGACTTTGCATGTATTTTTACAAGTAAAAACTTGATGAAGATTCAGTCAGACTTTGCATGTGTTTTTAAAGCTCTTAAAGCCCCTTTTGATCAAAGAATGCTATCAAAAAAAGCATGACCAGTCCCTAAGGACCATGAAGGTTTTTTGGAAGACATTTACTCCTCTTCTATTTTGGATGGCAAAAGATTGTGGTTGAAGCATATTTATGGAGGATTGAAAGCTTTCTACCCTTCTTCTCTTCCCTTATTCTATATAAATCTTCTTATTCTCATTTTAATAGATAATCTCATTTGATAAAGTAAAACCCTATCAAAAATTTTAAATAATAACCTTTGAATCAATAATATTAATTATTTTGCCTATCTCTTTGATTTCACTTTGTGTTTTAGGTAATTGGTGCATGATTGCCTTGTGAAGAAGTCTGCTTTATTGGTGATTGTCATCTCTTCCTTGCCTTTTTTAGGTGGTTTAAGGTGTTTTTAGGTTTTAATTTTTGTTGTTTTAGTCATAAGTGAGGTATAGTGAAAATTTTACCATTCCTCTATGTTTTATCCCTTGTCTAAAAAGCCTTATTTACAATTATTCATGCAAACCAACTAGTGTTAGAGATTGTGTGAGTGAGGGATATTTGATATGTCTTTATGTTTATTTTTACAAAATTAGGAGTGTCATTTAGTCTATTTTATTAAACCTTTTTATGATTTTAGTCATTTTATGTATCTCTCCTATCCCTTTCCCAAGAAAAATAGTAGTTTAGATGATCTACCAAGAGGAACCCTCATTCTTTAGAAGTTCAACCCCATCATAGGATATCCATAGCTTGGAGTTGATCCCATTGTATGGATAGGAGTGAGAAAGCTTAAATAACCCTCTCATAGGGTGAGATTATATGTCATAATATGTCCCCATTAAATTTAACTTGAGATAAGAATTATGGAAATAAATTTGGTAACCTATACTTATATAAACAATTATACATAGAAGGGAGCTTTAATTGATTTGATAATCTAAAATAGAGGAATATATTATCAATGTGCCCATTTAACCTAAGTATCAATGAATTTATTTGATTATATTAGGATACTAAATTATAGATGATCTCTGCCTACTAAAGGGTCTTTGCAATATATGAATTATCCAATAAAGGTGGAAAGTAATGGTGCAATAATTTTGCAATGACGACTAGATGCAACCCAAGGCAAAATTGAATATTGAGCTTGAAATCATTGTCTCCTACCTATTTGGTGATGGTATAGGGCCCATATAAAATTGGAATAAGCTTTTAATAATGTCCTATCATTATTTATTTTTTAGGTGTATCCAGACTCAATCACCAACTAGGAATGTGTGGCATGTTTGGTGGTTATCATGGAGCTACTTATATTTTACATTACCTTATTCTAAAATAATTTTCATTTGTTATTAAATGTGATGAATGTGTTAAGTGAAATGAAAAAAATTTCTAACTTCCTTTTGGAATGAAAAATTTACTACTATTTAATGATAAAATAAGATAAGATTAGTCCATAGGTGTTAGAGGTTAGAAACCCAACATACCTAAAAATGGTTATATGTTATATATTATAGTTGTGATTAGTAAAAGGCAAAAATTCATCCCTAGTGTGTTGATTATTTCAATTTTACAATCTAAAAAGGTGAAATATCATCCTGTTTATCATTTATATATATCCATAAATCTATGGAATAAATGCTTTAGATTTTTTCAACTTTGTATCTAGCATAGACTAACATACTTTACAAAAATTGCTAAATAACCTTATGTTCCTATCAAATAGGATTGTTTCTAGGATTCTAAAGTGAATCCAGGCATGTTGAAATTATATTCGTGATATTTATAGAGATAATATTGATTTTTTACAAGGTATGAGAATTTCCATTTTTAAGAATCTATCTACTATTATATAAATAGAATCATTACCATACTTTGTAGTAGGGTATCTGAGAGAAAATCCATGGAAACTGATTCCAATAATAGTCATTTATTACAACATGTTGATGATATCTTTGATTAAATATGAGGGGAAATAGTCTTTTCAAATATTAATCTTATATCATGTTATCATTAGTTGAGAATCCACGATGAGGATATTTCAAAAATAGTGTTTAGAACTCAATATGAGCACTATGAGTTCATAGTATTACCATTTGGATTAACAAATGCTTTGAAAACATTTATGAATCTTATAAATAATGTTTTTAGAGATTATATAGGTTTTTTTTTTTTGTTATTGTATATGACATCCTTATTTATTCTAAGGATGAGGAAGAGCATCTACAATATCTAGAATTGGTTTTTCAGCATTTATGAAAGCAAAGGTTATATGGAAAGCTATCCAAGTGTGTTTTTTTTACAAAATAAAGTTTAGTATTTGGCACATATTATCTTTTTGGATGGTATTTTAGTGGATATAGAAAATATAATATCCATAATGGAGTGGTCAGTGCCAAAAATTGTGCATGAGGTAAGAAGTTTCAAGGGATTAGTAGGCTATTATAAAAAAATCATTCTAAATTTCTCTAAGATAGCTAATCCAATTAATTATTTTCAATAAAATAATGAAAGTTTTATCTAGTCAAATAAGTGTGAGGTAGCATTTTAGGAGCTAAAAATGAAGCTCAATTCATCACTAGTGCTAAGAGTTCTTGATCCTAATAGTCAATTCTTAGTAATCACTGATGCATATAGGGATGGACCTAGATGAGTTCTTATGTAGGATGGATCAGTGGTAGCCTATGAGTCAATAAATTGAATCCATATGGGGTGAATTATTCCCCTAATTATTTGGAACTTGTATAAATTGTTGATTCCTTGTAATTTTTGAGGCATTAGCTATTGGGGAAAATATTTGAGTTCAAGATAGATAACTTGGGCCTCAATTACATCTTCACCCAACCAAACCTGAATGCTCATAAGAGATTACAGTTATAGTTCTTATATGATTATGATTTTAATATTAATTATATCAAAAGTAAGGATAATAGAGTATATGATTTTATAAGCTATAGAAGGTACATAGTAGTCATGGCTACTATCAAGAGTACTTTTTCAAATTAGGTAATCAATAATCACTAGGATATGAATTCTATGATCATGTTAAGCAGCATTATCTAAAAATGCACAAAATCATAGGTTTAAGGATTCAAGTTAGAGAGCGATGATATTTTATGGTACAATGGTAAGATGCATGTGCTTGATGAAGAGAATATGAGGATAATGGTGCTAAATTAATTACACAATGCCCCATATTTAAGACATTTAGGTGTAACTAAGATCATGGCTAAGCTAAGAGCACTCTAGTTCTGGAAAGGAATCAAGAAAGATGTAACGTATTTTATGTCTCATTGTTTGAAATGTCAGTGTGTGAAAGTTGAAAATGTACATCTGGTTGGATTTTTATATCCACATGATATATTAGAATGGAAGTGGTAGGTTATTATCATGGACTTCATCTAAAGGTTTCCATTATCATGGAATTGACATGATATGATCTTGGTTGTAGCTGATAAACTAACCAAGGTAGCCCACTTTATACCAAGTAACATGATAGATGATGCACCTATGATTGCAAAGAGATTTGTGAAAGAGGTGTAGTGATTACATGCTTTTCCAAAGAAGATCATTCTATATTGAGATCTAAAGATGAATTTTAGATTTTGGTTGACTCTAAATTTATCTCTAGGTATGTAGTTGAATTTCAACACTAATTATCACCTATAAATTAATGGACAAACAAAGTGAGTTAATTATATTTTAGAATATATCCTTCATATATATTTCATGGATCAACAATATAAGTGGGAAGGGGAACTTCCATTGGTTTAGTTTGCTTACAAAGACTCATACCAATCAACATTGAAGATGGAAATGCTTGAGGCATTATACAGAAGGAGGTGTAGAACACTAATGAATTGGGATAAGTTAGAAGATAGGGTAGTATTTGTACCTAAGATGCTTTTAAAAATGGAATAGCAAGTTAGGGCAATTAGATAGAGGGTGGCTAAGGCCAATGATAGTCATAAAAGTTATGTTGATCTTAAGAGAACAACAAGACAATTTTCTATAGGTGATAGAGTATTTTTTAAGGTTAAGCCTTAGAAAGTCTTGATTAAACTTGGGAAGTCAATAAAAATTTCATCAAGATATTTGGGACCCTTATAGGTTTTAAAAGTGGTCAATCTTATAGCATATATGCTTACATGGCCACCAACTCTATTTTTTTTACATAATGTCTTCCATGTGTTTGATATTAAAAAACATGTTGTTGATCCTTCACATGTGTTGGAATGGAATTCTTTGCAATTTCTGGATCCCAGGGTGGTCAAGGTAAAACCAATTAGAATAATTGACACTCACAAACTTAGTTTTCATAATATAGAAGTGTTATAGTGTAAGGTCCAATAAGGCCAATATTTTGAAGATAGTGCCACTTGGGAAGACTATGATGACTTTTATAAGATATGTCCATATATGTTTGCTTGATTTACTACTGTAGATTATATTATTTTATACTGAATAATGTTTTAAATTCAAAATTTGTGTTTGCATAAACGTCATCAGGATAATGACCAACTTTAGGGGGGAAGGATGTCACATCCTAATTTATCTCTAAGATAAATAACCTATTTGATCCATGGATTATTATGGTTATTAGTTGATTAAAAAATATTTGATTAAGATTTATGTCATATGTTGATTATGGGATAATTATATGTTACTTAATTTACATGATTGATTTTCTATGAGATAGATATAATTTTATATTCTGT